>WOVY01004789.1:0-169446 GCA_013436015.1 Rhipicephalus annulatus
TACCACCATCTAGCTATTGCATGCTGAATAGCAATCTGCCGCACAGAAGCTTGATGAGTCAACCCTTTGACGAAGGCACACTGATACGATAGATTATCACGCCCACTGTAGGGAATGCAATCTCGAAAATGAACCCAACAACACGTCAAGTTCTAATGAAAGGTTCTACATCATTTCAATTCACATCAACATGCTTGAACCATGGAGCTAATGACAGGTCATCACAACAACTCAAGTGATCGTGGTGGAAGATAATTCTATGATCGAAAAGTGTGAAGCTTTTCACATGCCTGAGACAATCAGCAGATTGTTAAGATGAATGCACAATGAAGGACGACAGATCCAGACCTGATTATGTCACCGCTACCAACCGAAGAAGTGCCCGGTGGAAGCAAGACAAGGCCACTTCTTTACTAGGATATCAACAGGAGAAAGCCTAAGAAAAACACAGGAAAAAATCACTGTACTGATCATAGCCTGTGCTCTTCGAGCAAGCTGCCAACATTAGGGCTGGAGATAGTGCGAATCATAGACTTTTTTGCAAAAAATGCAAATCATCATGACCACATCAAAACCACAAGTGAGAATCTAGAAAATAACCAAAAAAAGGCTGATTCTTTCAAGGCTAACACAGCCAAGACGAAAGTTTCAAAAATATTCTCATAAATGCTACTGCAGGCCCTCCTAAATGAGTCTGCATAAAGAGTGGTAATGGAAACTAGAACCGATCTTCGACAACACAACTTCACGTAAGCAACACGCAAAAGCACGCATATGAAACAAGTGTCGTGAGCACACTGGAGGACCAGGCAAAATGTAAACGCAGATTGTTCTGCATGCACCAATTGATTGGAGGCTTTCTAAATACTGATGAACATTTTGTACTAAGACCCTGTGTGTGTGTTTAGCGTTCATCATTATGCATCATTTGCGGAGGCATGGAGGATGTTGAAAACTGCGTAGAAGAGGAAAGATGACGCAATGCTCATCGAGATAATCAAAAGACAGTTTTCATTTTATTACCCTGAACACCCCTCTATGTGGTGTAAGCTATGTGTTGAAGTAAAAGAAGTCTCAATGGGCTGTAATATGGAGACAGCTGCTCGTTCTTTCTCCACAGCATTCTCATATAATATGAAGTTGATATATAAGGGTTGTTCTTTTCTGCGAACTATAACCTGCATGACAGTGTGAATATGGCGTAATGTCAAGTACCAGATTTGTTTTGTCCTTGCTTGATTGAATGTCCAATTTGTCCTAATTTTGTTGCCTATTTTCTTTGTATATAGCGTGCAAACACCGGATAGTAGTTGACTGGCTTGGCTGTTTTCTAATTCAGGAAGTCCCCTGCTTTATGATTCAAGTTGATCTCCCCACTACAACAAATTCTGCCTCCCCTTCACCGTATAAAGTCTGTTTGCACACGAAGTGGCCATTTTTATTACAGAATATGCCCACCTCCTTTTAAATTAAAAGCCATGTAAAAAGATTCGGCTTATCCCACGCACCTAGGAATCGACGTTTGCAAAGCATGCACAGAGAAGGTGACCGTGTTGGCATTTATTAGGGGCGTAGCTCCTTAAGCCGTGGCGTGCGTGGCGCGATGAATGTAGTAGGAGTAGTAGACGACTTGTAGTACAAGTACGAGTAGTAGTAGTCGGTAGCCACCTCCATGGCCCTACTAGAGGAGTGGCACGTGCGCACCTTTCGAATGGAGAAGTAAACCCGCGCACGTTAATCATAATAAAAAATAGCTGTTTCTGATGAAATATCCTACAGAGAGAATTATTGGTGACCTAATCTCCAATAAAATTTACCTCGAAGTTGATGCCTATTAAAAAACTAATAACAGAAGGACGCACTTTGAGCACTAACTGACAAGAAAAAGTTGCTATGTTAAACTCGCCCGGCGTAACCTCCTTGGTTTTAGCAAGGTAGAGCAAGGGTTGGGCAGCAGCGCCATACTCTAGTGGCGGTGAAAATTGGGAACTAAATACGAAGCCGAGTCTGTAAGAGTGTCCTCGCGTGCAGCTCCTTTAGTCCGGCCATTCCACATCTCGTTTAGTCCCTAGAATGTCCACTGGATGGCGGTACTTCTCTACGATGAATCTATGAGAAAAGATGCGAGATGGCGGTACTTAGAGAGTTCACTAGATGGACGGACGGCTGTACAGACACACGGGCAGACGGACGGACAGACAGACAGATGCACGGACGGGCCAAATGACACACAGATGGATAACAGGCACACAGACCGATACACTGTTACGCACGGATGAATGCATAGATGAACGGACACACAGACAACTGCACGGACGGATGTATAAACGAACGTACAGACGGACGCATGGATGGACAGATGAATGCACAGATGAATGGACGCATGAACAGACACACGAAGGACGCATGGACAGATGTATGGACGCAGGGACGGTCGCACAGACAGACAGACGGAAGCCCCGACGGACTTATGGATGCTTCGCGTTACTCATTATCATGCACGCCGTAGCTATGCTGTGATTTTTTATTGATTGTGTGACACATCATGAAATGACGATAAATATACGTATAAATGTTGCACGCGCGTACATGCGTTGAAGAGCTCCCGATGTTTACACAATCAGCTGTTTGCACCTGCGCAACGATGCCAACAAGAAAATGTGTTTAGCAACATTAGAAGCTGATACGATGATGCTCATGATGATGCTGGCCCTAGACACTGCTACATAAATCAACTTCTGTGCATAGCAACTAACCACAATTGAATTTAACTCAACGTGACGGCTTTATCAAAGGAGTACATATACAATGTTTATAAAATTGGGTAAGCAACACTGCAACCCCTATTGACGTTTCGCAGAGATAAGCATCTATTTGAAAAGCAATGCTGTGAGCTGGCTTAGCTCTGTGGTAAAATGCTTCATAGCCATTCAGAATGCTTGGACTTGATTGCAGCTGGGATCCTGACATTTATTCTTTAGATTGGTCGGGTCGACGCTACCCTTGTCGGGTAGCGTCGACCCGACATCGGTAATTTTAACGCTCGTGCATTAAAATTGCCCATTTGCTGATGAGAACAGAATTTTTATTGATACTTGTTACATACAAACATCATAACGGGTTACTGAAAAAAAACACAACAAAAATGGCAACAAAAGTGTATATATGAAAACAAGTAATAGAAAGGCTAAGAACTGTTAGTGTTTTAGTAATAATAAAACCGTATAACATCAAAAACGCGGTATCGCTTCTCATTAAAAACTATTTACAAAATACCTATGTGTCTACGGTAATCATCGCATAGGCGGCGATCGTGTCTGAGACGCAAAGTCTTTTCATGGTCCGAAGGTAGTTCTTTGAACAAAACCTGCAGCGTACACGATCGTTGACCGGATCCCATGAGCCGCGGCAGCCAACGATGATGGCGTCGACGGAAACGAGCTGGAACCGCTGGATGAGATGTTGCTGTAGAGGGCTACACTTCTTGTCCTTGACTCTCCAAGCCTCCTGGAACGCCTGCATGCGGTTGTCGAAAGGACAGCAGACGTCCAGGATGAGGGCTTCCTCAGCACGGGCCAGGACGAGGTCGGGTCGGAAGCCGGGGACGCCGACCTGCTGGTTCTCCCCGATGACGGTGAACCGCTCCAGGGCCGTCTACTTAAGGCACGCGACGATGGTGTTGTGGGTGCTCCGTCATGGCCCGGCTCTGCCGCATGCAGTGGCAGAGGACGTGCGGCAGAGTCTCCTCCCCGTACCCGCAGCGTCGGCACCTCTTGTCTGCTGCAGGCACCCTGGTTCGTGTGCCGCTCAGGGGGAGGAGATTCAACCAGACTCGGTGAATGAAGCGCCAATCTTTGAAGCGAGTGTAGCGGTCGGACCTCATGAAGTGGAAACTGGCGGGGTCTGCCGCTACACACGCCATCGTTTTGTCCTGGGATGGCTTCTCCTGAATAGAATGGTCCCGGTCCTGTTTGAGGATCGCCCGAAGGATCTTGATCAGCTTGTTGCGGTTCCACGCTGACACCGTGGCCTCTCCGCAGGTGATGCGGGCACCCTGGTCTAGAAGCTCCCAGGCGACGGACAGGCGACGGGAGGCTTTGCGTGCCTCCGTCCAGACAGACTGCCGCTGGGTCGCAGTCTCCCTGAAGTCGCCCTTCGCTACGTCTGAGAGGTAGGCCGTGGTGTCGTCCGTGTCCGCCGGTCACCTCAGCCGCCTCGACACCACCCGGTAGAGTTCCTCCCTCGCTCGCTTCCGGAAGTCCAGGTCGGTCGACGACAGGAGCTTGAAGGCCCCGTCCACTCGGCAGATGTCACTGAGCTCTACCGCGAGACGGATCCCTGCAGTGCCGGCATGTGTGCTCCCGTACACATACTCGTTTGACGCTCTGACTGGCGCGTACAGGGTCTTTTTTATCAGCGGGCGAAGCTCCTCGTCAAGGCGATGCTGTTCTCCTTTGCTGGCAAGGCCCATCTGCATGGCCAAATAAGAGCTGTATACAGAAATGTTTTGATTGAGTCCAGCCTCTGCCATTTGGTGAGCATGGAGGAGAGCAGCCATCTGCAGAGATGGATGGCCTCTTCGACCGTTGTCTGGTCCGAAAGGGCCCAAAACCCCACAGGACGTCCCAGATACCAGTGCCCCCTCGAAGTCCGCCAGTGCCGGGACCAAGATGTTCCCTTTGGTGAAGTAGTGGGCCGTGTGCCCACCGGGTAGCACCCGGACAGGTTGAGCGTTCGGCCCTTGGCAGGTTTCAGTCGCAGCCCGAGCGGGTTCGGAAAGGCCGTCACCACGTTGAGGCGGCGCTGAAAGGTGGCGCGATCCCCAGCGAGCAGCGTCAGATCATCGGCGTAGGCCAGTATTTTGTGTTGCCTGTGTTGCCTATTGCCTCCCTGCACCGCTCTGATGATGGGGTCTACCACCAGGTTGAACAGCAGGCCGCTAAGGGGACAGCCTTGGCGCAGGCCCGCTCCGATAGCGAAGGGCTCCGTGGTGCCGTCAGCTGCAACGACGCAGGTGGTGTTGGCGCAGTACAGTTCCTCCACGATCTCCACGAAGGGCTCCCCCGCGCCGGCGCCGCGGACAGCGTCGACGAGGGCCTGATGGGTGACCGACCCGAAGGCGTTGGCATAGTCGAGGAACCCCACACACAGCTCCCCAACTCCTGCCCTGGCGTCGTCCAGGCGTCGCTGCAGCACGAAGTAGTGCTCGAACACCCCATCGTGCGACAGGAAGCCTTTCTGACACCTGGACAGTACCGCATGCTCGCCCAATCACAGCTGCAGCCGGGTGGTGAGACACCCGGCATACAGTTTGGCGATCGTTCGACCAAGGGCAATGGGTCGCCAGTTTGTGGGGTCCTTGCGGTCGCCCTTCTTGTGGATCAGGATCGTTCTCGTCGACTTCCAGCTCTGGGCTGTACGGCGGTATTTGAGGCAGACGTTGAATACCACCGCAAGATACCGCCCTTCAGGGTCCACCTGCCTCCAGTGGTGGTAAGTGAGGTGGTCCTCTCCCGGAGCTGTACTCTCTCACCTACGGAGCTTGGCTGCGACCTCTCCATCCAAGAAGGGGCACAGGTCTAGTTCCTCGGTGGTGGGGGCTCGTGTCCAGAGTATTGGTGTGTCCGCTGCTGCCGGGGACCAGAGGCGGGTGTAAAAGCCGTGAAGCGATCGTGCTGAGCTGCGAAGGGCTCTCCGCAATCACCAAGACGGCCCGGCGCCAGTTTCTCCTATAAAGAGCCAGTATCTGGGAGGGTTTATCGGGATTATTCTCGCACCGAGGTGGAGTTTGGCGCGAGTCCCGATTGGGCAGCCTTAGGTGGTTAACAATGGCTGCCTCTGCACGGTCCAGGGTAATCTCAAACCGCACCCACTCCTCCTCAAATACGGGCGACCGGCTTAATGCCCGCAGCTTCGCCGTCATATCTGCCAAGACCCAGGCATTCTCTGGTCCTATGGTGTCGGCCACCTCCACCTGCGCGGCCGCCTCCTCCTACACTTGATCTGAGTGCTATATACACTTTGATCTTAGACAAAATGCCGAGAAGTGAAATCTGTGTGTTCTCATTTTTCTTGGGTAGATACTAAATGTCAATCACCTGTGGCATATACCGGCATACTAGCGGCACATACCCACCCGTGGGCATGTGCCACTGTTTGAAGGGAAGTGTTTGACGTACTCAAGAAACTCCCTAGCTGACACTGCTTGCGGCGCTGTTGCGAGGAGAGAGGAAGAGAAAGGTGGTGTGCTTAGTCTGAATAATAAAAGTGAAGCCAGCTTCTAGTAGTGGGTAATAGATAAGCACCTCAGTGGGCTAGTGGAGTCAGCAGAGGGGACAAGGACGTGCCAGACAAAAGGAAGAATAAAAAATAGCTGTGCGATGTACCCAGTGTTTCAGCAGAGCGCATTGCTTCGTAACCAATTGAACAATGTTGAAGTCATTGTCAATTGAGCACAGGCATTGCTTATAAAACGCTCGCAAGCTCTTCCTAGCGCACGCTTCGCTGAGACAAATTTAGTGGGTGACTGCTTTCATTTTGATAATTAAAGGTGTACAACTAAGTACACCACCTTGCGGTACTCCCGTTTCTTGGACAAATGTGTGGGAGAGAATACTGCCCACACGGACACGGATGTCCGATTGGACAAGTAACTCTTAATTATGGAAAGCATTCTATGACGCACACCCAGGTGAAACAAGTCTCTTAATAAGCCAAAATGTCATGTTGTGCCGTATGCCTTCTCGATATGGAGAAACACAGAGAGGAAGTATTGTTTGTGAACGAAAGCTTCTCGGATCTCTGTCTCAATGCGCACCAGATGGTCGGTGGTAGATCTACCCTTTAGAAACCCGCGCTGGAATCGGTCGAGCAGATTGTGTGTTTCAAGAAAATTAAAAAGTCGATGGTTTATCATCTTCTCAAAAAATTTACAAAGGCAGCTTGAAAGTTCAATGGGCCTACAACTCGAAACTGAGGAAGGGTCCTTATCCTGTTTCAAAATAGGGATAACAATAGCCTCTTTCCAGGACGAAGGAATGGTGCCAGAAAGCCAGATAGCATTGTATAGAGAGGGAAAACTTTTTCGCGTTTTGAGCGGCAAGTTTTTCAACATTTCATACGTGACACGGTCGTAGCCTGGGGCAGAAATACTGCAGGAGTTTAGTGATGTTTGTAGCTCAGCTAAGTTGAAAGATTGGTTATATGCCTGTGATTTTAGCACTTGTATTCTAGTTTCTGCCTTTTTATCCCTGCTTTGTATCTTTGGAAAGCTTCAGTATAGTGTGACGAGCTAGACACTTGGTCGTAGTGTGCACCGAGGAAGTTCGCCTGATCTTCCAGGCTGTTACCCTGTGTGTTTACGAGTAGGAGTGAGTGTACTTGTCTTTCTGCTACCCTACGAACCATGTTTCAGGCTTTAGCCTCATGTGTATATGAATTTATCCCTCATAAAAACTTGTGCCAGCTTTTTCTTCTGGCCTGCCGACGCGTTCTCCTGCCTTGAGATTTTATTTTCTTGAAGCTCTCACGGTTTTCCGCTGTCGGCGAGTTCCGCAGCAACGTCCATGCCCTGTTCTGCTCCTTTCGGGCATTCCGACACTCAGTGTTCCACCATTGGACGCGTCGCTTGCGAGGCATACTAGATGTTTGCCGTATGCACTTGGCTGCTGCATCAGTAAGAAAAGCTGTGAAGTACTGCACAGCTTCATCTATGTTTAACCTACATATGTCAGTCGAACCTAAACGAGTAGTGTTGTGAAACTGTTCCCAGTCCGCTTTTTCTGTCTGCCATCTGGGAACCTGTGGAGGACCTTTTTTTAGTGGTGCACCTAGAATAGTCAAAAAGTGATCACTTACGAAAGGATTGTTGATCACTTTCCATTGAAGTAGAGGTACAAGCGATGTTGGCTTAAGTACGTTGGCTGTTACTTATTCTACAGACACGCACCCGAAAAAAAGAGAAACTGTTCGATTAGGCAACGTCGTACATTGCAGCGGGAGTCACCCCATAGATCATTATGTGCATTCAAGTCCCCAAAGACCACATAGGGTTCTGGTAGTTCATGTATCAGTGACTGGAATTCGTGTTTTTTGAGATGGTACTGTGGAGGTATGTAAAGAGAGCTGTTGGTGATAAGTTTGTTCGAAAGAATTGCTCGAACAACCACTGCTTCAAAGGATGTCTGTAGTGGTAGATGTGTTTATGCTACGCCCTGATCAACTATAATGCCCACATCGCCAAATGACGCTATAGAGCCATTGCGGTCCTTTCTGAGCATTATATCAGGACGTAGACAATTGGTGTTTCTGGAATATAAGTGTGTCTCTTGTACACAAAGCACTTTTGGGGAGTGTTGGTGTAAGAGTTCCTGGATATCACCGTTGTTTCTAAGCAGTTCTCTGACGTTCTATTGTATTATTTTTGTATCCATTATGAGTCTAAATGAGTGCTGCGTGTACTAAAAAAGTATTGCGTCACGTTAAGAAGCCTTGTCAGACCCTGTATTGATGATTTTTGATTTTCTGGTGCGCTCCATTGAGCCGCGCCTGTCCTTCGGCGCCGAAGACACCGTTGCACTTTTTGTTGCGTCCATCACCTCGGACGAGGTGCTAGATGCTTGCTCGCGGTTCACGCGTGCAGGCATGGAGGTCATGGGGCTATCTGTCGAGACAAAAGGCCCTGCGGCATCAGGTCCGGAGGCCTGCAAGCCTTTTGGTGGCGGAAGAGCTTTTGCTACTTCTGCTGAGAGGGTTAATGGCGCTGCCGCTCGTCCACTTTGTGTGGTACGTGCGGGCACCACGGATTTCGGTAGCACTGCCCCCTTTCGTGCCACCTCCGCAAACGAAGGACCTTGCATTAGCAGACGCTTGCGCACCTCCATAAACGAGATGTTTTCATTTACTTTCAAGGTGAGTACCTCTTTTTCATGCTTCCATGTATGGCATGTACGAGAGTAAGCGGGGTGTCCACCATCGCAGTTCGCGCAGTGGGTAGTAGCTTCTTCACCTTTGTCTGTTGCGTGTTCCTGCGAACTACACTTTGCACAGGTTAGACGGCCGTGGCAGCTCTGAGGACCGTGGCTGAAGTTCGGACCTTTAACTTCAAATAGCCTGTTTCAATATATTTCGAAAATGTGCTTGTGAAAAATGTCAGAATGAGGTGCTTTGTAGGGGTTTTAAATGCGGAAGCATCTTATACTCGCGCCTTGTAGTGCGCCGTCCGCACCGCTTCTCGAACATTCGACAGCTGACGCGCGCGCATGCGCCGTCGCGCCGTCGCCCACCATCTGTGCCGCGCGCGCTTCTCCTTCGAGAACATTCGACAGCTGACAGCGCATGCGCCGTCGCGCCGTCGCTATCTGTGCCGCGCGCGCGCTTCTCCTTCGAGAACATTCGACAGCGGACAGCGCATGCGCCGTCGCGCTGTATATATACTCAAGGTCGGCACTCGCTCGCTCAGTTGCCGCTCGTCCGTTGGTTTGTACGGCGCGTCGATGTCCGAAGTCGCCGTGAAATGAATGCCAACGAATCCACAAACACAATGATCGACGTCCCTTCGACCAGCGCCGCCCTTTCGCATACGTGTGTACGTGTTCACTCATTTAACACCCCCTCCTACAACCACGTTAACCAATTTAGCCATCGACCCAAGTAAGTCGCAATATAACACCCTATTTCACAACCACGTTAACCAATTTAGCCATCGACCCAAGTAAGTCGCACTTTAACACCCCGTTAACCAATTATATGCTCCGCATCCTCCTCAGTGTTCCCCCGAGGGAAGCTGCGGGCAATTTTTTTTTGGTATCACGCCTTATCTTAATTCTCTGTACATGCGTTACGTGCTGTTCGTTCCAGCCCTCGAGGAGCTCCCTCTCTGTCAGGTTCATTATGTCTTGATCAGACACTACGCCTCGGGAACTGTTCAGGAAGTGTGGTGTGATAGATAAAGGTGTTGTTACAAAAGAGGTGAGTTTTGCAGGTTTTCTTACTGGGTCTTGGTTTGGACCTCAAGAAGGTCCCCACTAGCCATACGTGTAGCCTGATATCCTGGACCAAGGGTATTTGTGAGGCATTTGGAAACGACAAAAGGAGAAATGGTTCTTGCGTTCTTTTCTTGCGTTTCGCAGTGGATCACATGGAAGCGCGGGAAAATTTCTTTTGGCTTTAAAAATACATTCAGTGTTGCTTCAGTACGCCCCCTCTTAGGAGGAGGGTGATCAGACAGTTCAGTGAATGAAAAGGAGGCCATAAAGTATGTATAAATTCGGCAGCCATGCCAGCCGCCCACCATCGAGCCCGATATGGGGACGCGGCAGCCCAATTGTAAGGGCATGCTAGCGCCAGCTGTACAAAGGCCCTATAACCCAATAATATGTGGCAAGGAGAGGGCACATACACAAGGTTAACCCTTGTCGCCTAGAAGATGGAAGTAAACAGAAGTGAGGAGATGGCAGGATAGACTGGAAGACAGAAAAAACGGAGATAAGAAGAGAGAGAGAGAGAGGAAGAGGCGATGACCGATTTCCCCTGAGTGGGTCATGGGTGGGTCATCCCAGGGGCGCCGTCTAGGTGAAGCCGGGGCCAAAAGGGTGGTGTGGCCTCTGCTGGGGGGGCTTTAAAGGTCCAATAACCCAGCGTCGGCTCAACATCAGGATCCTCTTTTCCGCGGACACGGCAAAGCCACGCACGGCTAGGCGTGGGAGGGAACGAAAACTCCTCCGTTAGCTGGGGTCCGTGGTGTCGCTACACACCAAACGCCTACTTGCGCAGGCGCCCCTGCGGGGGGTGCGTTCGCAGAGATAATCACGAAAGTCAAAGCGCAAGCGTGGTTGCTTGCGTACCGGTGTGGGAAAGGTGCTGACATTACATGTTGCAGGTAAGTGCCAGAAACTGAAGATGGCGAGACACCCCAGGATCACGGCTCGTTCGCGCCGGAGCTAGAAGACGGAATGTAGCGTTCACAGCAAAAATGCGTGTACAGACAGCCAAAACAGGATCAATCGAAAGCCGAACTCTTTTTTAAAAACGACGAATACGAGGGAGAGCCTCATTGTCCGCAGTAAGCCACGTCGCAAGAATAGGAGTAAAAGTGCCTACCGCATAAATGCCTATACAGATTTCTTCAGAGTACGTCTCCTCATGTAGGCTGCGGCGACATAAAGTTTCCTTTTGTTTTTATCTCTCTTACGAAGTTTTTAGAACATCAAGTTATTGAAGTACAAAAACAACTTATATTCTCTTGGAAAAAGTTTTCGATTTAAATATGGTAGGCTCGGATTGTGGGAACCATCTTTTAGGCACCTCGTACTGCTAACGACGAATACGCATAGCAACTGTGTGGCACTGATAAGAGCAGTAGGTGCGCTTCAATTTTTGGCTTCTGTTTTGTGGTCACTGTAAGGTACGTTTTTGTGGAGTGCCTGGAAAGCGGGATAGTAACTTAGGACCTTTAATTGGGTTACTGTTCTAACTATTCAAATTGCAGACCTCTAACACTGCCTAGTGCACCATGTTATCTTATCGAACATTTCATTTCTAATCTAATCGCATTTCTTGAACAGAGTAGTTGTTTTATGACAAAGAGCATGATTTTAGGATTCTTTATATACGTGAAGCAGACCTATGTCATTTTTAGACAACTTAATTTTGGCATTTTGCACTGACTATATTGTGGACTGTACTGTCCCCTACTTAAAAAAAAGTGTGATGCGTTCATCCCGTTTACAATTTTAATAAAAAAAGTGCAAAGTAGTGAAAGCAACTGTATTTTATTATGAGCGAAATTGTGCGAGAAACGTAGAAGAAAACACGGAAAAGAAAAGTGTGTATAACAATTGAAAATTTAATAAATAAACGCAACGCGCACTGTAAGAAGAATAAAACCTCCTCATACAATGTTAAATAGCAAAAATAAATACGATGTGTGCATCAAGAAGCCCAGTTTCTGCTTTGTGTAACGTCACACGAGCGCTCATTTTCGTACTTGTTCTATTTCTACGTTGTTCGGGCCATTTCTCTAATGAATTATTGATTCAAGCAACACACTGCTCTTCAAAATATTTCAATGGAGTTATTCTTTTTTGCCCAGTATGACGTGACACATAGCTTGAAAGGGTCTTAATTTACTCGGCTTTAGTCACATCTGGTCAGCGATGGCCTCGGATCTTACTCGCATTGCATCAAAATTCAGGCTTTTTTGTTGATAAGTTCTGGACATTACAGCACTGCTTCATGCTTCTTCTAAAGCTGTGTGTGATCTCACCGTCAATGCTTCTCGGTGTGCGCTGAGGCCAATGATACTCAATATTCCCTAAAGCAATAGAACGAAGATCATTTGAAGAACCACACATTGTACTAACCCCGCGTACACCAATAGCCTATTGATTGCCTGTTTTTATCAATCCCTCTCAAAATAATTTGCCTTCTAAAACCCTTAACATGTCACGTTATCAGGAACGCGAATGAAACTTCCGGGATTTTCAGTCAGGACTTTCTTTTGGATGTCTTTTCCTAAACTTTTGAGATACGCAGGGCGTATATGCCCCAATAACTAAATAACGTGTATTGAAAGAACAGCCTCGTCAATCAGCGTTTAACTTGCACAATCAACTCGTTGGCTTTAACAAACATACTTAAGTCAGGTTCACTGCCTTACAAACCTTACCAGAAGCTCCTCTTGAAACAATAGGTCAGATGTTTTTGTTGGACAAAGTAGTGTCATGAGTAATAAGCTCGCAGCCGTAGTCTCGACATCAGCATATTAACCGCCACAGGAGAAGCAGTTCTCAAATTAGCGATTTTCGTATTTGATACGGTGATACAGTGGCTTGAGAGCTATGTCTCTATGTACCATCACAGAACTCTTGTTTTATTTAACATCTGTGTTAAATAAAACTTTTACATTTAACATTTAAACTTTTAAAACTTTTAAATGTTTTAACATTTAACATTTAATAAAACGTTAACATTTAACACACGGTGCAATCCTTGCGTCGGCAAGTGGCACGAAAAAAATCGCACGATCCTTTCGTACATTAATATTGGTTATTGTGAGCTAGACTCCATAATAAGACAGGTCTCAACTTCTTGCCTCGTAGGAGGTTTTCTGACGCGAAAAAAGAGTGCGAAATGAAGGGGAGCGTTCATTTTTGCGTTGCTTCTGACCAATGAATTTGAACCCTTTTCCATGTGATATAAAAGAAAGCCGGCAGATCTTACGCTTTGCGGGAATCTGTAAATTTCAAACAGTAAGCAAGGAACGAACAATGCTGTAAATACCATGCATGTGATGACTTGCGTATAAGGACCTGTAACTTATGTTTGTCATGCTCTCACAACACGACGAACCAACTTTTGATTATAACAAGCAATATCTAACTTGAGCTTCACATGAAAATTACGTTGTAGAGGATATGCATGCCACAATTTGACAGGATATGTATGTCAGGAAATGTTATGTGTATAACATGCTGCCCTGGTTTAATAAATGCAGCATTTTAGCCCATGCTGAGATTCTTTTTCGGGCGTTAAAGCATGCTTATTTGAAGCATTCATTACTGGTGGTAAATTTTAATTGGCGTGGTAAGGAAAAGGTAAACGGTATTAGAAAGCGATATTGTCGCTAACAAAAAAGGCAGTTGTACAATTTTGACGTGTCTTCTGCCGGTCAGTTGGCTCTTCATGAAAAGCAACAATGCCAGTAAAACACTGTTTGGAACTCAAATTTGAGGTTTTTATACCTAAACTCTGAAGTTTATTTTTCAGGCACTCGCGTTTGTCGAGGTTGCTGCTCACGTGACGAGTTATTGGCATGCACGAAAACGTATAAGAGTAGGAACGATAGCATTTATTGTAGTGAGCTAAACATTGCTTTATTCGAGCTAGCGCACTGTGCCGTTTTGAGCACACGCAAAATTAGCTGGCTAAAACACTGATAAGGTCTAAGATATGCCACAACAATATAGAAGCAAACATACATGTCAGAGCAGTGAACAATGCCGGTTCTCTATGCTTATCCATTGGCCGGCCGCACAACGCCATGTGGCAGCCTAGAGCTGTCTGCCACACACAATAGGATGATGGGAAACTGGGAGTGATAGCAGCAAGTGCAATTGGTACCGCACGGCTGTCCTGCCTGTAATCCCCTGCACTAGTTAAGAAAAGAAAAGAGCGAGTATTAGAATCTTATGATTACGCTCCTTCCTTTAAAACATTAGAAAAAGATTTTTTCAATTAATAAGGCGAAACAGTTTTTCGAAAGCCCAGGCCCAATAGGCGGTTACTCAAGAAAAAAAATCACGGCACATGAACGGAGTGAATGATGATGAATGGGCAAAGCTCCGCAGGTTCATCAGAACAACCGTGCATCTTTCGTGAACTTTTTCCATTACGTCATCAAAGACGGGTCGAACAGTGTGTGTATTCGCTACTCCAACAAGTTAGGCGGCATCAAGCGGCCGCAGGAGAAAACTTCGCGCGGAGGTCCAAACAGTTGAAACGCCATCATTTCCGTGTCGGCTCCAGCTGTCGGCAGTGACAGGGAGCCTGCGTAACAAAAAAATGATGGCATAGCCACGTGTTGAATGATAAAAAGTGGGGCGAAGCTCTTGCTAATAAAGATACTTCGCTCCCCTCCTCAAAGAAAACTCTAGAGTGAAATGTCATTAAACACTGTTTATTAACCAATGTCGTTTATTACGGTTTTGTTTTGTCCTCGATTGGACCGTCTTATGGACGGTGAAATGCATCGAAAGCGAATCTTGCACTTGTTGTGAGTTAAAGTTTGCAAACATGACGTCGATGCACATTCCCATGATGGTCATCGTGTGATCGGGGTAATCGACGAAGACGCACCTGAGTCCGTACCTGCTCGTCATGCATTGCAGCAATCAATGTTTGTTCGGTTCGATACGTCGACGAGGAAGTCGCCGACGAGCAGGAGTGGTTTCTACATGTCGTATAAGCGCATGTTTCGTTCGAGAAATCTTTTGACGTCTTCAATTGGCAGATTGGGCGCCAGGTACAGCTTCTCGCGCTGCCTGTTGGCACTGCCACGCCGGTTTGGTCTCCAGCTCGCATACATCGGGATGTCGTTGGCGCGGCAGCATGGCTTCCTGGCACACTTATGCCTCATGCGTCCGCACTTCGGGGTTTCTTTTCGAGCACGAGCCGTCACCGTCCTGCATGCACGCCACTCAACAGCCTTGTCCATCTACCGACCCTCCAAACGTGCGTGCGCCAAAACGGCTCTTTTATTTTACTATGAAGCGTCATCTGGCGTTCCGCGGCACCGAAAAACACGCGATTTCAGTCGCACGATCATCTTCCTCTTTCTCTCCTTCCGTACGTGTGACGTAAATCCTGAAATCCTATTTACATAAAAGTCACATTTTATTGTTATCTTTTGTGCAAGTAACGCAACTTAGTGTTGGATCATTTGCATTTTTCAGCGCATATGCATTTGGTGGATGATTGGGATGGATGGATATGGCTGTACCCTTCATATCGGGCAGTGGTTAGCGCCACCAAGCAGTAATACTTAATGAACCAAAAACTAGATTTATTTTTTTCCTTTATATAGTGAAGTTGAGTATTCTGACTTTGCAGTGAAGGGTTTAATTTGACTTGACTTTAGCCACCTTGACTTTAGCCACCAATCAGATAACCTCATTTTAGTTAATTCTACCCGCTTAAAGTCTATTTTGCCCTCCCTGTCCCTAAACCCCAGTGCTTTGAAAAACTCTGCGCCATCACCCTGAACTATAAGGTGAAGCCCTATACAGAACATTATCAAGTGTTCGGCAGTTTCTTCTTCCTCTCCACACGCACTGCGTCCCGTGTCTACCCCTTCGTATTTGGCCCGATATGTCTTGGTTTGCAATACTCCCGTCCTGGCCTCAAACAATAGAGAACTACCCTGAGTATTATCGAAGATCCTTTCTTTGGCAGTTTACTGCTTAAAAGATAGATAGATCCTAGTGCGGACTTCTTAATCATGCCAATTCTCCACATATCGGTCTAAGCTTCCTTCACCTTCTTCATAACCGATAATTCTTTTTGGTTTGGCCCCCTGCTGTTTTCTAAACATTTACCAGTCATTTTTCTGGTTCGCATCCTTCATTTCGTATCGACATTCCTCATGTACAAGTAGCTGAATACCTTCCAAGCCCGACGCTCCTCCCCAATTTCTCTCAATCGCTTCTCAATTTTTATCTTGCTGCTAGCTTCCATGCCCTCGAATGATGTCCATCTCATATCACCTTGTACTCCCTGATTTGGTGTATTCCTGTGAGCTCCTAACGCAAACCTCCCTATTCCACGTTGCTCAATATCTAATCTTGCTTGAACTTTTGAACTCATGCACAAGACCACATTGCCGAACGTCAGACCAGGAACCATGACCCCTTTCTACATTCCTCTTACAACATCATACCTATTGTAGTTCCACAGTGCCCTGTTTTTCCTTACCGCTGAATTCCTGTTACCTTTAGTCGTCACGTATATTCCGCGTTCCTTTAGGTACTCGGCCCCATTGCTTATCCATACGCCCAGATATTTGTATTTATCTGTTATCTCTAGCGTGAACTCCTGTATTCTAAGCTCACTACCTTCATTGTCATTAAACATCATGACTGCTGAATTTTTCTTACTGAATATGAAATCTAACCTATCTCCCTCATTACCGCAGATGTCCACCAATCTGTGCAAATCTTTCTTGTTGTCGGCCATTAGCACTATATTGTCTGCGTAGATCAATGCTGGTAGTGCTTGTTCAATGAGTTTTCCTAGTTTGACGAAAGAGAGGTTGATGCCCAGTCCACTTCCTTATAATTTGGCCTCTAATCCTAGTAGGTACATCATGAATAATAAGGGTGATAGGGGACACCCCTGCCTAAGCCCCCTTTTTACCTTTATTGGCTTGGATACTTGTTTTCCCCACTTTATAACTACCTTGTTACCTTTATAGATATCGTTTATATGATTATTGACTACATCTTCCACGCCTAGTGTGTCCAGCATTTCTCACAATTCCTCTTGAACCACGCTATCATACGCTCCCTTGATATCCAAAAATACTAGCCACAGGGCCTGTGTTTCTTTTCTGCTGTTTCGATGCACTGTGTCTGTGAGAACAGATTGTCTTCCAACCTCCTGTGTTTCCGAAACCCAATCTGCAGTTCCCCAAGCACCCCTTCATGCTCTATCCATGCCTACATTCTTTCCTTTATAATCTGCATCGCCAGCCCGTAGACCACTGATGTTTAGGACGGTAGTTGTTTATGTCAGCTTTGTCCCCCTTTCCTTTATAGATCATCCTCACCCTGCTAAGTTTCCATCCGTCGGGAACTTGACCAGCGATTAATATTTTGCTCACTGCCTCTCTCAAAGCCTGCTTAGACTTCGGACCTAATGTCTTTATCAGCATAATTGGAATGCCAACTGGGACTGTTGATGTACTACTAGGAACCCTTTTCTCAACTATTTCCCACTCTCGTTGTGAAAAGAAGCCATTGCGCCACTTGATTCATCCTTTTCTATTGTGGTGCATAAATCCCTTCTTTGTCAAATTGTTTCTGTCACCCTTGTGATTACATATTCAATAGCTTCGTCCCCTTCTAGCCTAGCACCTTGAGCTGTAGTTGTAAACCTCCGCTCTAGGCTCGTCTCATTTCTTAGGGGGTTTAGATGGTTCGAAAATTCACAGCTGCCTTCCTATCTTTTCTAGGTACTTCTGCCAGCAACTGAGCTCCCTTTCTCCTAATCGTTTCATTGATCAGATGTGATGCGTCCCTTCTAAAGCTTAAAACGAATTCCCATTTTCTTTCAACATCATCTGTTGGTTCACCCCGCTGCTTAGCATTCTGTGTTCCCTAGTGGCTTCCTAACGTTTTGCTATGGTTCTCTTAACTTCCTCATCCCACCAACTTTTGGGTTTTTGCATTCTTTTTCGGGGTGACTTGTCACGTGCCTTAGCAAAGCTCTGGCTCAAACAGTCAAATTAAATTTGTGTATGTCCACACTGTTTTGTTATCCTCAGTGATTACTTTCTCAATTTGTGTAGTGGCTATTTCAATTTGCCTTTCTCAATAAAAAGTTTCTGGTAGTTTCTCATCTTGTCTCCTTTCCTCTTTCACTGCTCTTCCAAAACTTACGTTGATAGGTTTGTGATCACTACGCAGACTTCTGGAGCCACCTTCATCTATGTGCATTCTCCTGAGCTTATCATACATGTGACATCAGTGCGTAATCTATCGTTGACTGCAGCCTTCCTACCTCCCATGTTATTTGCCCTTCACACTTCTCGGTAGTGTTGCAAATGATCAAATCAAGCCTTTAACACATATCCATGATCATTTTGCCTGTCGGGTCGGTATACCCATTCATATCTTCTATGTGATCCTTCATATCTCCTAGAATAATTATCTCGCACTCTCCTCCTAACGCCTGAATGTCGTTTTATATACACTCTACCATTGCCTGGTTTTCCTTTCTGGCCTTTGCTCCCGTCCACAAGTACACGAAACCAAGGATTGTCATTTGCCCTGTCACTTTTCCTTTTAGCCATAAATGTTCCTTGCACTCCTGCTTGACCATTTGCTAGGCTGTACTTTTATGAATGAATGCCCCAATACCACCCCCTTTCTGTCACCTTCTGTTCTATTACAATATTCCCACGCGTTGTACGAATTGTTAGGAGGTAGTTCACGTCCCCGAGATGTGTTTCTACATAACCGCATACCATCGGCTTCACCTCCCTTGGCTATTCTGCTATCTCTTCCCACTTCAGCCTGCTCCTACCACCCTGCATGTTAATATACCCTATGCCTGAATTGGCTTGGTGCTCGTGGGTACGTCTATTTCTGCCTCGGACTCTACCTATCTTACATACTGGTGTCACTTTAGAATCGTATCTGTCCATACCGCCTGTCAAAGAGTCTCCCTGGTTGTTTTTATCGTTACTGGCCATCCTGCACTCCGAAGGGCCTGCTTGCACCCAAAAAAGGTACTGCGCGTTCTGCAAGTCGCCAGCCCACCTCATGACCTAGCCGCCCATCGAAGTGAAATCTGTCTCGTTGAAAACCACCCCACCTATGCACCTCTCTGTTTTTTTTCCACCACCTCAAAGCCATTCTCTCGACTCATCCACCATATTTTTGGTTTGCGTTGACAACCGCTCTTCGCAGGTTGCGATCAAGCACCGGTACCTCCGATATTGTGCATATCGCTACCTGTACCTGATGTAGAGGGCACTACTTGTATATTGTCACGGGGTCGTGACAAGGCCGAAGACAGGAGTCTTTATGTTCGGATATGACAGTTTATTTGGGTGAACCTGTGCCCGGTAAACAGAAAGTTCGATTACTGTAGCAGTCTTGCGCAGATAGCAGTGAACGGAGCGTCGACCGTCGATCAACTACTTACAAGCGGCGAAACGCGTCGGCACTTATACTCTTGCCGTCGAAAGTTCTAGCGTTGTCGCTGGCGGTGGCATAGGTACAGTTCGCAGAGTAGGCTTGATCATATCGAAATAATCTACTACAGTCCGGAAGCTTATCGAAAAATGCAGGTGTGGTGTGCGCTGAGAATTGTGTAGTGTTTTCGGACGATAACAAAACTTGGGAAATGGAACGTGGCATTGCCCCCTCTGAAAAAGGCATCGTCCCGATGATTTAACTAAAGATGAAGGTACAACAATAATGCAAGAAAGTACAATGAATAAATTACGATACAATATTAATACAAAAAACACTGTTTCAGTTTGTTAACGTGCATGAACGGCTTGAGGCGCGCGACATGGACGACTTCAGGTCGCGATCGAAGTCGTTGAGAGTTCGTGATGCCGTCGGGGACAACCTCGTATTCAAGTGGGCCGAGACGTCGAACCACCCTGTACGGTCCAAAGTACCGTCGCAGAAGCTTTTCACTTAGTCCACTTTGGCGTATCGGCGTCCACACCCAAACACGTTCACTGGGCTGGTATTCCACGAAGCTTCGTCGAAGATTGTTACGGTGGCTATCGGTCGTCTGTTGATTCATGATACGGAGATGTGCGAGTTGTCGGGCTTCTTCGGCACGTTGAAGGTACTCACTCACATCAAGGTTTTATTCGTCGGTGACGTTGGGTAACATGGCATCGAGCGTCGTTGCCGGGCTCCTTCCGTAGACCAATTTGTATGGAGATATCTGCGTCGTCTCCTGCACCGCCGTGTTGTATGCGAATGTCACGTATGGAAGAATGGCGTCCCACGTCTTGTGTTCGACATCGACGTACATTGCCAGCATGTCGGCATCGTCTTCTTAAGCCGCTCGGTGAGGCCGTTGGTCTGTGGGTGGTACGCTGTCGTCCGGCGGATGTTGTAGGCCCGTGTGCTCAGATTTGGGTGCACGTTAAAGAAACCCAGGTGGTATAAATTTTCGGAGCCCTCCACTTCGGCGTCTCTCATAATCATATAGTGGTTTTGGGACGTTAAATTTCACATATCAATCATCAATCATGTCGTCCGGCGGTGGGTTTTCTGGCTGTATGCCAAGATCGCTTGAGTTAAGTCGGCAGTAAATGCCGTTCCTCTGTCGGTGATAAGGACCTCCGGGGCGCCGTGACGTAGGGATATTTTCGACGAAGAACTTAGCTACCTCGGATGCATTGCCTTTGGGAAGGGCTTTTGTCTCGGCGTATCGGGTGAGGGAGTCGGTAGCTACCACAATCCACTTGTTTCCGAAAGCCGACGTCGGGAACGGCCCCAGTAGGTCCATACAGAATCTGCTGGAAAGGTCGGCAAGGTGATTCAATTGGCTGCAGAAGTCCCGCTGGCCTTGTCGGTGGTGCCTTGCGTCGCTGACAGTCCCGGCATGTCCTCACATAACGAGTAACGTCGTTGGTAAGACGTGGCCAGTAATACCTTTTTTGTATCCTCGCGAGCGTGCGAGAAACACCGAGGTGCCCTGCCGTCGGATCGTCGTGCAGGGCCTGCAGGAGTTCTGGTCGCAAAGCTGAAGGCACCACAAGAAGGTGCTTAGCTCGAAGCGGTGAGAAGTTTTTCTTTTGTAGAAGACCGTTTCGCAGGAAGAACGACGCAAGTGCGCGCTTGAATACCTTCGGGACTTCGGCGGTCCTGCCTTCGAGGTATTCTATTCGGGCCTTAGGTTTCGGGTCGGCCCGCTGTCCTTCAGCGAAGTCGTCGGTAGTTATCGTTCACAAGAAGTAGTGGTCATCCGGCCGTCGGGTGGTGGTTGGTCGACAGACGCAAGAGAGAGACAGTCCGCGTCGGAGTTTTTCTTGCCGGACTTGTAAATGACAGTAATGTCATAATCTTGAAGTCTCAGGCTCCATCGTGCGAGGCGACCTGAAGGGTCCTTCAAGGTGGCTAGCCAACACAAGGCGTGGTGGTCGCTCACAACTTTGAAGGACCTGCCGTACAGGTGAGGCAAAATTTCGACGTGGCTCAGATGACGGCGAGGCACTCCTTTTTTGTTGTGGTATAATTGGCTTCTGCTTTGGATAGCGATCGACTGGCGTAACTAATAACCCTTTCAAGTCCGTCAGCCCTCTGCACAAGAACGGCGCCAAGACCTACGCTGCTTGCGTCAGTGTGTATTTCTGTCTGGGCAAATTCGTGGAAATGGACAAGTAACGGTGGCGTCTGGAGGCGATGTTTAAGCTCCCGGAAACCATGTTCCTGCGGCGTTTCCCACTTGAACTCCACGTCGGCCTTGGTAAGGTTAGTGAGAGGATCGGCGATGCGGGCGGAGTTTTTCATGAAACGCCTATAATAGGCGCACAGGCCCAGAAATCGGCGCACCGCCTTCTTGTCAGTGGGTGGCGGGAAGTCCACGATGGCGGCTGTTTTGCGTGGATCGGGACGAACTCCATATTCGCTAATAACGTGCCCCAGAAACAAGAGCTCCTCGAACGCAAATCTGCACTTTTCTGGCTTCAGTGTGAGTCCGGACGTCTTGATGGCTTGAAGTACAGCTTCAAGGCGCCGAAGATGCTCGCCGAAACTCGAGGAAAACACGACGACGTCGTCCAAGTACACAAGGCAAGTCTGCCATTTCAAAACTGCCAGTACTGTATTCATAACGCGTTGAAAAGTTGCAGGCACTGAGAAAAGACCGAAAGACATCACCTTAAACTCGAAGAGGCCGTCCGGTGTTATAAACGCCGTCTTCTCTCGGTCTCTTTCATCGACTTCGATTTGTCAATAGCCAGTCTTTAGGTCCATTGACGAAAAGTACTTGGCGTTATGAAGCCGATCAAATGCGTCATCTATTCGTGGAAGAGGATACACGTCATTTCTTTTCATTTTGTACAGGCGGCGACAATGGACGCAGAAACGTAGGGTCCCATCCTTTTTCTTCACTAACACCACGGGGGATGCCCATGGACTCTTGTACGGCTGGATAATGTCATCCCGCAGAATTTCATCAACTTGTCTTTTCATGGCCTCACGTTCTCGCGTCAAAAGCCTGTACGGACTCTGACGGAGTGGTCTGGCATTTTCTTCGGTTATGATGCGATGTTTCGTGATTGGATCCGTCGAATTTTTGATGACGACGAAAAGCAATCTTCGTATTGCAGGAGCAAGGCCTTTAGCTGTTCTTGCTTTTGGTTCAGAAGTCTGGGATTGACATCGAAAGCTATGGGAGGGGCTTGGTTCCCCTGAGCAGGTTCCGCAGAATCGGTGAGGGCGAAAGCAGTGGTGGCTTCGACAACTTCATCGATGTATGCGACTGTTGTTCCTTTGTTCACATGTTTGTACTCATTGTTGAAATTCGTAAGCAGAACCGTTGCTTTGCCTCCCCGCAGCTCTGCGATTCTTCTTGCGACGCAAATATTTCAGGTGACCAACAGATGCTGACTGCCTTCAACGACACCTTCCAAGTCAGGTGATTTAGAAGTGCCGACTGAAATAATGACGCTTGAGCAAGGCGGAATGGTGACTTGTTCTTCCAGCACATTCAAGGCATGGTTTCCTTACGGCGTGCGCGGCGGTAGTGCTTCTTCTGTGGATAACGTTATCGACTTTGTTTTTAGGTTGATGACAGAACCATGGAGGCATAAGAAGTCCATGCCAAGGATGACATCTCTCGAGCAACGCTGTAGGACTACGAAGTCTGTAAAATAAATACGGCCGTTATTGTTGACTCTCACTGTGCAGATTCCTGCAGGCGTTACGAGATGACCTCCGGCTGTGCGGATCTCGGGGCCTTCCCAAGCTGTCCTGACTTTCTTTAACTTCGTGGTGAACGACCCACTGATGACGGAATAGTCGGCTCCAGCATCGACGAGAATGGTCACACTGTGGCCGTCGATAAGAACGACGAGATCGCTAGTTCGCCGTCTCGTATTACAGTTAGGGCGTGGCGTCGGTTCACGGCTGCGTCGGCTTGTTCCGCTGCTTCCATGTTGCGTCGTCAGGCCACCTTCGGTAAGTGAGCTTTTGCCGTCAGGGCTTTGCCAGGTTGGCATTGTGTTCGGAAAGCTCCGTCACGGCGTCGTCGTCGTCGGAGTATCTTCGGTAGTTCGTCGCACAGCAACCGCACCTCCATTGGTTGCTGCCCTTAGTTTCTTGGATACGGGCTAAGAGACCGGCCGCGCGTTGGGCAAGAGTACTGCCGGGGGTGCGGTGACGTGCGGCGGCTGGGCGACGGCGAACGCGAAGGGCTTCGTGGTGTCCACCGAGTTCCTGTCAGGTATTCGGCGATGTCACGTGGTCGTTCTCCTGGCTGTGGATGCGGTGCATTGATGGCGAAGCCACGCAGTCCCATCTGTCGGTACTGGCAACGGCGGTATGAGTGTCCGGCCTCGCCACAGTGGTAGCAGAGCAGGCGATGGTCAGGGGTGCGCCAGACGTCAGTCTTCCTCGTTGCACTGCGCTGGGCCGCTGGCGAACGGTATGACGTCGGTGGGGATGGTGGCGCCGGTGGCGTCTGTCGTCAGAAGTGCGATGGGGCGGTGTTTTGGCGTGGACAGGGAGGAGCGTTGTGGCACAGTGCAGTGGCGTAGCTCATAGTTTCCGGCTCGGGTAGCGGTGCGTAGGGAATTTGAAGCGATTGCCGAACTTCTTCTCGCACAATGTCGGAGATTGAATCCACTTGAGGCTGCGCCAAAGGCAACAGCTTGCGCAGCTCTTCCCGCACGATCGCTCGGATCGTTTCACGCAGGTCTCCGGAGTTACTGGCTTGAGCAGCAGCGCAGTCTGCAGTCAGGCGACGATTATACTATCTGGTGCGCATGTCCAGGGTCTTTTCGATAGTGGTCGCTTCGGGTACAAATTCTTGGACGGTGTTCGATGGATTTCTCATCAGTCCCGCGAAGAGCTCCTGTTTGACCCCTCGCATAAGGAAACGAACTTTTTTCTCCTCAGGCATGTCTGGGTCAACGTGACGAAATAGTCGGGTCATTTCTTCTGTGAAAATGGCGACATTTTCATTTGGTAGCTGAACACGGGTCTCTAATGAAGCAGCGGCCTTTCTTTGCGAGCGACGCTCGCGAACGTTTGCAGGAATGTGCCGCAAAAAACATCCCACGTTTGGACGTGGACTCTCGATTTTCGAGCGTGGTTCCCTTGGTTGATGCATGACCATTGTGGGCTGGGACGCTGCGGTTGTCATTGTCGCTGCAGTCGCGGTCATGGCCTTGGTCTTCCGCGCTTTGTCTCGTAGAAGCCCGTACTCCGGTGGTAGCCCTTGCTGTCGGCGGCTTGTTTGCTGCTCCTGGTTGGCGTCGGTGTCTTCTCCGCGACGTGGGCTGGGTTCACGGCTTGACGAGGGCGTCCGGTACATGAACGAAGCAGCGCCTCCACCAGATGTAACGGGGTTGCGACGTGGCCAAAGACAGGAGTCTTTATGCTGGGATATAACTGTTTATTCGGGCGAACCTGTGCCCGGTAAATGGAAAGTTCGATTACAGTAGCAGTCTTGCGCAGATAGCAGAGAACGGAGCGTCGACCTTCGATCAACTACTGACAAGCGGCGAAGCGCGTCGGCATTTATACTCTTGCCGTCGAATGTTCTAGCGCTATCGCTGGCGGTGGCGTAGGTTCTAGAATAGTCTGTACAGTTCGCAGAGTAGGCTTGATCTTATCGAAATGATCTACTACAGTCCGAAAGCTTCTCGAAAAATGCAGGTGCGGTTTGCGCTGAGAATTGTGTAGTGTTTTCGGACGATAACGAAGCTTGAGAAACGGAACGTGGCAATATAGTACAAGTAGTGCCCTCTGTGGCCGGTTCAAGAACTAAGTAGAGGTGGCTACTACACGGGGCGATCTGGTGACGGCTCAACAAGCTTCACCCCTAAAAAACACAAAGAAACGGCCAAGCTGATATACTGCCATCCTCAGTATGTGTGAGCGTGATTGAAAGGCGGTGCTATTTACTTCCATGCATTTCTTTCAGAGGCCAAGTACAGAAGCCGCAGAGCGCGGTGGATTGCCGATCTTCTCATTGGCAAGGATTTGACGCCGAGAATAACCATTTGCTGACGGAATTTTGCATGAGAGGATTTCTTCATTGATGGTGAAACTCTAGTGTAAACTTATTACCTAGAATCTATTACATGACCATTGCATCTAGCAACTGTACCTGTCACGATGCTGTTCGAAGTATGTAAACATTTCGCATGGCGACAACTCGACGCGCAAGGTGCATTCCACATGTGAATAAGCTATACTTTATTTTGTGTGTATGTTGGGCGTAATGCAAGAGCTCGCTCCACTACGCATAATTGCGAATATTTACGGCACGCCTCATGCTGCAGTTATACCAGCTGCTCAGCCTATGAACTGTTTTTGCAACATTGCACGTTTTTCCCACTACATGGTACGGCGAACCAGAAAGCACCAAATGCACTTTACAGCACAACACCCGTACACCTTTAACGAATGTCGAAAGTTGTGACGTTTACCCCTAAAGTACCAGCAAGTTCGGGTAAGCTATCACTGTCAACTTGGCGCTTAGTGGAAGTGCAGGTAATCTCTCGCATGGCACCGACGTATTTGCAGCGCACAAGGACACTTCAAGCCCGAGTACAAAGTTGACTATCAATTATTCGTGAAAGTTTCCATATAATGTTGATATTTCACTCAGGCATGAGTGCCGTATTGGCTACAGCTGTGAGCAGTGAAATGCAACCACCCATAAAAAAGGCAGATCGCACGTACAGTAGGAATCGATGGTATGCGAAGCATGAATGAAGAAGGTCGATGTGCCACTTTAGTATCGGCAAAATGTTACGACGTGGCCGTAAATTATGCCATAGATGACTTCAACGTCTTGATTATCATGATTGTGTCTGGCATTTTCGTTCGTCGTTCATTTACGACACGTAATGCCACATTTCGCACATCTGAAGCTAGCGAGACGGCCCCGAGTGCATCCTGAGCGTGGTATGCAGTTATGTTCTTTAATGAAATGCATGTCATGATTAGCATGTTTGCACCAGTCATTTATCCTAGTAATTCTTTCCCGTCATGTTGTACCAAAATTTGTGTATGTGAAGCCAGAATAACCATTGTGAGCGCAATATGATCGTGGCATGCAGTCATTTTCTTACATGACACGCATGCCATGATTATTACGTTTGCACCAGTTATATACCTTCATCATCTATTGACTTAGCGCAGTAGCAAATGGGGTGTATGTGAACATAGCGAAACAACCGCGAGAGCATCATGAGCGTGGCATGTAGCCAAGCTCTTACATGACACGCATGTCATGATTATTATGTTTGCATCAGTCATAAACCTTATTCAACCATTCACGACGTGTATCCACTCTCGGTGTATGTGAAGCTAGCGAAATGACCGTGAGCGTATCGTGAATTCTTACAAGACAAGCATGTCATAATTTACAAGTCATCACCTGTAACTTGTGTTCGCCATTCAGTCATGTCATACTACACTAGTTTCGCAATATTTCAAGTGAACGACACCAAAGCAGGAGCAGCCAGAATATGACAATTCATTACATTCATGGTATACGTATCATGTTTTTCATGCTATGACCTGTCTGGTACGCTTGTCATACAGTCATACCAAATTGCCATACCAAATTGGATATAGATCATATTATCCAAACGGCCAGGGGAGCTATAAGTCGTAGGTGGCTAGATAGATAGATAGATAGATAGATAGATATATGGATAGATACGACAAAACTCACCGAAGTTCGCTAAAAAAGCTTCGAATTAAGAGAAAATGAACGGCTAAGCAGTTCTGCTGTGTTCAAGCTGCAGTGCGTGTTTGCCCGATAGAAAGATGGCACGGAAGAATTTGCAGTGCACGCAGACAGGTAACGTAGGAGTAAAATTTCTCTTCAAATTACGCATTAAAGTGTCCATATGATCATGCCATTTTACTGAGCCGGTTTATTCCAGCTATCAGCGACAAAAGACACTTTTACTCGCCATTGCAAGTTGAGCAAACCAACGGCATTCAACTTCTGGTGGCTTGTACATTGTTATAAGTGCATTATTAGTACTTATAGTAGCATTGTGTACAATATTTGATATTTATTTATTGATTTATTTATTTAAAAATACCCACAGGCCTCCGTTGAGGCATTGTGTAAGGGGGGCAGTACAAAAAAGTAAAATTTTGTAGTAGTTACAAAAACACAAAGTTCATGAACAGCGGTCATGTAGCACATCACAAGAGCAGTACAAAATAAAAAGAAATCAACAACACTAGCAAAGATAAAACAGACAAAAAGTAAACATATAAGCGACACTACGGTGCAATACAGTGAGACTGCAAACTGGTTACAACGAAGAGAGCAGACTGCGGTAATGGCAAACATTTTTACACCTTGTTGGCCAGATCACTGGCCAATGCGTCACGAAAAGCAATAATTTTTGTCAGACATGCGATGCTATACGGCAGGGAATTCCAACATCGGACTGCACGTGGAAGTGCCAAGAAATTGAATGCACGTGTTGATCCATAAATGCGGGTATAGCTAAGGTGAGTATGAAGCCTGTGTGACGTGAAGTAGGGTCTTTTCAAGCATGCTAGTATTGTACAAGATTAATGAATGAATTTGTGAAACAGTGTCAACAAGGCAATGTCACGTCGAGCACTTTATATTTGCAATGAACGGTTAAGTTTGATTTGTGCGACTCTAGATAGTTAGCTGTAATCGTTAGAAATTAAGCTGCTTGCCCTGTTCTGAATTCGTTCAACATGTAAGTAAGGCATTTTTGGTCAGGAGACCAAACAGGGGAAGCGTACTCAAGTTGAGGACGAACGAGGGTATGCTAATTTGCGAACATTAGAAGGAACACTTCTCAAGTTTCGTCACAAGTGAACAAAAAATTGGTAGGCTTTGCCTGAAACGGAGGTGATGTGTTCTGACCAAGAAAGATTTGTTGTGAATATAACGCCTAGATACTTATATTGTGTAGCTATTGCAACAATGTCTTTATTGATATTGTATGAATGTAGGGAAGTAATACGTTTCCGAGTAAATGACATTAACATTTTGACGTATTCAATGACATTAGCCATTTACTGCACCAGTGACTAATTTGTTCGAGATGATGGTGAAGTGCCAGATGGTTGTCTGAAATAACAATTGTGCGCTAGACAATGCAGTAGTCAGCAAATATCCTTATAGTGGAGGACACGTTATGTGGAAGATCGTTAATAAAGATGAGAAAGAGCAAAGGACCGAGGACGCTTTCCTGTGGTACACCAGAAGATACTTCAGTTAAGGAGGACGAGAAGCTATTTGGAATGGTGAACTGGTAACGTTCAGAAAGAAAGTTCCGGAGCCATGATAAAGTGAAAAAGTCCAGTTTAAGAGCTGAATGTTTTGAAATAAGGCGACAGTGTGCGACGCTATCGAATGCCTTCGAAAAGTATAGAAAAAAGCAATCAGTTTGTTAGTTGTTGTTCAAGTTAGTGTGTAGGCCTGTAACAAATTCAAGCTACTGTGTCTCGCACGATAGGCCTTTTCTAAAACCATGCTGATTATGAAAAAAAGGACTTGTGAGTTTCAAGGTGTCTGTATATCTGTGAGGCGATATTGTGTTCCAGTAAATTGCAAGAAATGCATGCCAAGGAAATTGGTCGGTAATTTTTGCATGGTGAATTATTGCCACTTTTAAATACAGGTATGATTTTTTTGTTATTTTCCAGTCCGTAGGAAGGAGGCCAGTCGCGATTGACTGCCTAATTATGTGAAGAATTATTTCGCTTGACATTGTTACTGTATTTTGTAACATTTTTGAGTTTATGCCATCTATGCCCCAAGAAGAAGACATCTTAAAGTTATTTATGAGTGATGGTAGTTCCTCTAATGTGATATCTATAGTTTCCCTGTATTGTTAGCTTAAATCAGAAACGTAAGGTACGCTTGAAGTGTCCTCATTTGTGAATACGGAACTGAAGATTGAATTAAGAGCCGATGGACACTCACTATTTGCAAGAGGAATATTGCTGCTGCTGTGTAAGGAGATATTAGATTCGTGGTTTGGGCTTGTTATTTTCCAAAACGTAGCTGGATTGTTTTAAGTAGTTCAGGAAGGTCATTAAAGAAATATTTTTCCTTTGCTTCGCCTGAAGCTGAGCAATATGTTTTAAAATAGCATTTGTAATTCTGCCAAGATTATGATGTTCGAAGGCTCTTGGCGATATTATACAGCCGTTTCTTTCTGCTCCTCATGCGCTTGAGCTTTTTTTGTAAACCAGGGGTTTAATCTATCGTTTGTTATAAAAACGAGTGGGACATATTTGTATACCAACGCGCACGAAGCATTTTTAAACAACAACCAGTTCTCTTCCACATATCTATTGTAAAATGAGGGCCACATTGTGTTTTTAAAAAATGTTCTTAGTACCGTATTTATTCCAGTAAAGTTATCTTCATTGTAGTCTCGAATTTGCTTTTTTATGGGTCCTGCCGTGAGTGGTGTTATGTTTATTGTCACTTGAGGCATATGGTGATCGCTAAAACCATCCAGGTGTTCTATGTTACTTATAGTCTCAGGAGCGTTTGTTAGAATAAGGTGTAGAACATGGGTACCACAGGTAGGTTTAGAAACAGTTTTAAATTGGCTCACAGCTAAACATCGATAATTTCGTTTGATGTATGACAAAAAGATGCTAATTTTGTCTAATAAATTAGCGGATAATCGAAGTCACCTAGAAGATAAGGTAAATCAGCCTAGAAGAGCTCAGAGGCTTTGTTGATGCTGTCGCGCAGGGCACTTACGAAGGAACCGTTCGAATCCGGTGCACGGTAGCAAATGCCTATCAATAACTTAGAGGACAAAATTGTGCAGGCCACCCAGAGAATCTCAAAATCAGAATGTGTGTTCATTCAAGATGACGAAATGGTCTTTTTATTACCGATCTTGACACCGCCCCCTCTTTTGAAAGAGCGGTCACATTTATAAATGTTATACGCGTCGAAAAAGGAAAAAACTTTATCTTGTATTGCAGGATATAGCCATGTTTCTGTTAATGCGATAACGTCTGATCTACTATCTTCCAAAAAGGAAGAAATGAGATCACGTTTGGATGGTATGCTTCGTATGTTGGCGAACTATAGAGACAATGATGGTGGGATGTGGTAAAGCATTGGTGCTATGTAATTCTGTGCGCATGCTTCCAACCGGAGCTATCTATTCAGCGGGACAACTGCGCTTCCAGCACTATCATAAATATAAGTTGTCGAGTCGACGCGCAATTTGTCCACAGAAAGCCTAAACACTTTGTTTTGTGCATTCTGCAAATTCAATTATTTTGCGTATCGCATGCCGAGTTTTCGGCAAGAAATCTTCTCGAATGGAAGTTTGTGTACCCTTCAGTTGGTGGTGCGCGCATGACAGAATACGTTCTTTATCCTTAAAAAGGTTCAGCTTGGCTGTTATAGGTCTACGCTTCTCGTCTCTATACTTTCCCAACCTATGTACGCGTTCAAAAGCTGTTCATTCATTTTAAGACCAAGCTTATCTGCACAAAAGTCAATTATTTTTTTTCTGATTTTGCCCAATTCTCTGCAGCGTCATAATCCAAACCAAAAAAGAGCAGATTCGAACACCGCATTCTGTTCTCGGAATCGTTACAGCGTGCCTTAATAGCCGCTACCTGCTCAGACACAACACGTACAGCGTCAGAATCTGTCCCAACTTCAGATAGTTGTCCTGAAATATTGTCACCGGGTCGTGACGTGGTTAAAGGCAACAGACGGAATGGTCAAATCAAACTGTTTATTTGATTGATTTGTGGGGTGTAACATCCCAAAACCACTATATGATTATGAGAGACGCCGTAGTGGAGGGCTCCGGAAATTTTGACCACCTGGGGTTGTTAACGTGCGCCCAAATCTGAGCACACGGGCCTACAACATTTCCGCCTCCATCGGAAATGCAGCCGCCGCAGCCGGGAATCGAACCCGCGACCTACGGGTCAGCAGCCGAGTACCTTAGCCACTAGACCACCGCGGCGGGCAAACTGTTTATTTGGGTGAACCTGTGCCTGCTAATTGGGAAGCTGGGTTACGGTAGCACACTTGCACTGATAGCGACTCCTGCAGCGTCGGCCCTCGATCTACTGACAAGCGGCGAAACGCGTCGGCAATTTATACACTTGCCATCGAATGTTCTGGCGTTATTGTTACCGGTAACGTAGGTCCAAAATAATATGTACAGTTCACGAAGTGGGCGTGATCTTATCGAAATGACCTACTACAGTCCTGAAGCTTCTCGAAGACTTCAGGCCCTGTTTGCGCTGAGAATCACGTGGTGTATTTGGGCAATAACAACACTTGAGAAAAGGAACGTGGCATTTCCCGCCTCTTAAAAACGCATCGTCCCGATGTTTTTCCGGAAGATAAAATAAAATGGTAATGCAAGAAAGTACAAGGAATAAATTACGATACAGCAATAGTACAAAAACACTGTTCCTGTTCGTTAACGCGCATGAAATGGCTTGAGGCACGTGACATAAATGATTTCAGATCGCAATTAGCGTCCTTGAGAGTTCATGATACTGTCGGGCACAACATCGTAATCGAGTGACCCGAGACGTCGAACCACCCTGTATGGCCCGAAGTACCATCGCAAAAACTTTTCACTGAGTTCACGTTGGCGTATCAGCGTTCAAGATCGAACACGTTCACCAGGCTGCTATTCCAGGAAGCGTCGTCAAAGATTGTAACGGCGGCGGTCGCTCGTCTGTTGGTTCTTGATACGGAGGCACGCGAGTTGTCGGGCTTCTTTGGCGCACTGAAGGTAGTCACTCACATCAAGGTTTTCTTCGTCGGTGACGTTGGACAACATGATATCGAGGCGTAGTGGCCGGGCTTCTTCCGTAGACCAGTTTGTATGGAGATTTCTGCGTCATATCCTGCACCAACGTGTTGTATGCGAAGGTCACGTACGAAAGAATGTCGTTCCACGTCTTGTTTTCGACAGCAAAGTGCATTGCCTGCATGTCGGCGATCATCTTATTTAGCCGCTTCGTGAAGCCGTTGGTCTGTGGATGGTACGCTGTCTTCCGTTCGTGGTTTGTCTGGCAGTATGCCAACATCGCTTGAGTTAGGTCAGCAGTAAATGCCGTTTCTCTCTCGGTGATGAGGACCTGCGGGGTGCCGTGACGTAGGCCGCTATTTTTGATGAAGAACTTACCTACCTCGGACGCACTGCGATTGGGTTGGCCTTTCGTCTCGGTGTAGCGAGTTAGGTATTCGGTAGCTACCACGATCCACTTGTTTCCGAAAGCCGACGTCGGGAATGGCCCGAGTAGGTTCATACTAATCTGCTCGAATAATCAGCGAGGTGTTCAATCAGTTGCAGAAATCCCGCTGGCCTGGTCGGCGGTGTCTTGCGTCGCTGGAAGTCCCGGCATGTCCTCACATGATGAGTGACGTTGGCGCTAATACGTGGCCAGTGGTACCTTTCTTGTATTTTCTCAAGCGTGCTGGAAATACCGAGGTGCCCGGCCGTCGTATCGTCGTGCAGGGCCTGCAGGAGTTCTGGTCGCACCGCTGAAGGCACCACATGAAGGTACTTGGCTCGAAGCTGTGATATTTTTTTCTTTTAAAGGAGACCATTTTGCAGGAAGAACGACGCAAGTGTGCGCTTGAGCACCTTCGGAACTTCGGCGGTCCTGCCTTGGAGGTGTTCTATTAGGGACCTAAATTCCGGGTCGGCACACTGTCGTTCAGCGAAGTCGTTGGCAGTTATTGTTCCCTAAAAGTAGTCGTCATCCAGGTTGTCAAGTGGTTGTTGGTCGACAGTCGGACGAGAGAGACAATAGGCGTTGAAGTGTTTCTTGCAGGACTTGTAAACGATGGTATTGTCACAATCTTGAAGTTTCAGGCTCCACCACGTGAGGCGACCTGAAGGGTTCTTATAGGTAGCTAGCCAAAACAAAGGCGTGGTGGCCGCTCCCAACAATAAAGGACCTCGTGATTATGAAAGGGATAGTGTGGTCTCAGTGATATATTTAGAACATGAGCTATAGTTTCAGGATTCAATTTGCATAAAGCTTTGTATCTAGAGATGCGTACGTGTGATATGCATGCGGTAAATAAGGTACACAAAACTTCTAGACTTCCTATTTCAAACTTTCTGTATAACATGCTGACATGTATAATTAAAGAACAGCTCGAAAAAAAAGTTTGTACAACTATATATCTGACAAAGTGTTACTGGTTATTCCAGATACATTTGGTCTTGCTTTTTTGTGAAAGCTATGCACTTGCCAATCCGGCCCCCAGACACAGGAGACAGAGTTCACTGCAGAGCAAAATATATAGCACATGTCCTCCAAGAAATAGTTTTATGTACAGGAACAACAGAACATAAAGCTGTATATTTGACATCAGGCTTCTTTCCACACAAACAATAAGCAAAAAATATAAATAAGAGGCCTGCAATCAATTAAATTTTGGATGCTCTAGTAAGATGCTGCGCAATGATTCATCCACTCTCAGGGTGACACCACTGGTCCGCAAAAGAAACAATTGCCTTAACTTTTGTAAAGCTGACCCTTGATATTTTGAGAGCTTTCCTGAGCCACGTATTGAGTTGGTCACTAACAACTTGCACCACACGTAGTGCAGAAACAATTCAGCTTTTGACAGAAATTTCGATAACAACTGCGACTGTACTATCAAAAAGTTGTGGAGTATTTGTCCATGTGTTTTAAACAGTTGAGCAATGCACATGTAATTGTGGACTGCACGGAAGTTTCAATGAGCCAACTTAACTGCCTGCGTTGTGCGTTAGAGTGCTACTAATTCTATAAGAAGGGCTTTACAGTCAAATACATGGTGACTTTTGTATCAAGCGATCTCAAAGTCCACACAATTAAATGATATGAGGGCCGTACATCAGACAAGGCTAGGCATGAACACAATTGTTTGAATAAGGAAGGAGACCCGGTCTCAGGTGCCATCATTGCCGTCTATGGCATCCTGGTTGATGATACATGAGTAAACTGTTTATTTAAATTATTGTGCAGGCCTCCATTCAAGAAACAACCAAAGAAGATGTTGAGAGGTGATGCACTTCTTACGGTAAAGATAGCTTCAGCCGAAGCCCCCATTGAGCGTGCTTTACTGCCCAGTAAAATAGTTAATCTTGTCCACAAGAATTTTCTGCAGCAAGGTGGAACGACTTGGTGACCTTTTGAATGTGCCCGCTGGTATACCAATCATTTATTCCCTTATTTCAGCAGCACGGCGTTTTTGTTTATATGGAAAAATTTTCTGTTTATAATTCCAACAATAACTGCTAATATGTAGGTATGATATCAATCTAAGGCATGCAGTATTAGAGAACAGTTAAATAATTTATTCACATTGGATTTTGGACAGTTTTACATGTAGGGGTTTTATGTAACCGAAGTACTGGCTGAACAAGGTAGCACCAGTTCAACAAGAATGAGCATCCTCCGCCCCCTTTCTCTTTTATGTAGCAAGATGGCCGCGGCTGTTTTGTATCATCACCACCCGGTGGTAGAAACGCCATCTCGATAGTTGGTCTACACGCACGATTGTTGGTCTACACGCAAGAAGGCGACAAAGTTTGAGTGGAGCTATGTGCACGATGTCACTGGAAGCTGATGATGACGACGTCGGATTGGCTGGGACAATCTCGCATGGAACTTCAATCATCTGGAGAACGACGCGATAGGGTGCAGTGTTGCATGAAAACAGTTTTTGAGAAAGACCTACATGCCGAGTGGGTCACCACAAAAGGTCAAGGAAACCCGGCAAAAAGTGTTTGTATTTATAATGAAAATGGTAAAGCTGTCTTTGGGGCTCCAGTGAAGGCCTGTAGACAATGTCGGGCTAGTTAGCGTGCGTGATCAGCTCGCTCGATGGCTTCTTCAGCATATTAAGTGACCGAGTGCAGCAAGGTGTCAAAAAGTATGGCGAGGTTTCGGCCGTATCCGAGATAAAATGACGAATAGCTGGTAGTATCGTGATGCCTGGAATATTATGCGAACGTCACATATGACAAGTCAATGTCTAAATGCAAGTGGTCAGCCGCTACATATTGATACGTATAAGGATGCGTGATACATGTACGATACTTGTATGTTCCCCGTAACAATATTTAGAAAACATGTCGGTTATAGTCCGGCTGGGAGAGAGGGAATAAACTTCATTGAGCTCAAACATTTCATGGAGCGGACTTGCACCTAACGCGGTGGTTCCCCAGTCTAGGGACCCATATGTTTCCAGCAATTCCTGTCCCCTAGCCGTCACACGTCCCAGCCGAGTGTAAAGATGATAATAAGCCCTCACTTCCCCTCAAAACACCCTATTCCCGATACCGCAAGTGATGGGAAACCTTAATATCAAGTTCTGAACGTCTGACTCAGCTGGTACGACTGAGGCGCTCCGCAAGACCGTTCGTTTGTGGGTAGTACGAAGTTGCAAACTTGCGGCTTATACAACAACAGCACAGGATATTTTCAACAACAGCGTAGAGGAAGGTCCGGCTTCGTTCCGTGAGGACTCGGCGTTGAACTCAATGTACTAAAGTTATCTATACCAGAGAGCCCGCAAGATTGATAGTGCAATTCGTCAAAAGTGCTCGTGTGATAGTGTACGGTGTTGCATCGTCAGTGGCCACAGCAACCCACTGGATGCCCGAGCAGGACAACTAAAACGAGCCAAACAGGTCGAGACTAACTGAAAAAAGGTTCAGTGGGAACGTCGATCAACCGAAGGCATCCAGCTGGTAAGGAACATAGCTTTATACAGCGCTGCCAGGGTTCACATGGTGGCGACGTAGCGTCAAACATAACGGTCAAGACCAGGCCAAAAGAACAACGGTGTACACAATCATATGTGCGAGAATTGCCCAAATGGCTAATGTGGAGAATTGCCCAAATGGATCATAGGCCATTTGGGCAATTCTCGCACATATGATCGTGTACGCTTGCTCGTGACAGGTGCACCTTTCATGAGCAAGAGCGCGTAGGAGAAAAGAAGACGAGGAATAATGGACAAGAGTCGAAATGGCACGAGTGCGCGCATCATTCATCGAGACTCGAGGTGCGTGATCTCAGCGGCGATCGCTGCACGAGCAGTGACGAGCTGGCATTTTCGTCGTGGGCTTCGCAAGAGAAGGACACATCGCCAGCAAATGCACTCGCGACGGGAGCGGCAGGACAGCAACTTGGCAACATGTGACACGGGCGTCCCGAGAAGTAGACAGAGATCTCGACAGCCCCGCCATGGTGGTCTAGTGGCTAAGGTACTCGGATGCTGACCCGCAGGTCGCGGGCTCGAATCCCGGTTTCGGCTGCTGCATTTCCGATGGAGGCGGAAATGTTCTATGCCCGTGTGCTCATATTTGGGTGCACGTTAAAGAACCCCAGGTGGTCGGAATTTCCGGAGCCCTCCACTACGGCGTCTCTCATAATCATATGGTGGTTTTGGGACATTAAACCCCACACATCAATAAATCAGAGATCTCGACAAGCTTTGAGGGTGGCTACTTAGATTGCAGCCACCACGTACTGCAAGCGCCGACGTTCCTGGCACAAACCTCCTTCGAAGCAAGCCTCCGAAGACAGTCGCCAAGTGGCCATGTCAGCGTTAAGTACCAGGCATCGCCAGCAGCCGCTAGACCCAACCATCAAGACATCGCCACGCCACCGGAATCAGGCGATGACGACAACGCGCGACCACGTTGGCACCGGCAAGGAGGACGACTTTTGTCGAGAGCATCGAGATCCCCGACGAAGACAAGACCAATCCGGACATTAACGAGCAGCGCGTTAGTTACGACAAGTAATGAGGACACTTTAGACTGTAAAGGGATTTGTTTATATTTTATAGAAGTGCGTCTATTTCCTGTCTCGATGCTGTGGCATTTTCGTTCACTGAAAAGCACTCCGAGCAATACCAAGACGCTTGGATAGTCTCTATGATAGAGATACTGTCTCAGCCACCCCAAGGTACCGCCAATCGTTCACTACGATGTACAGCTCGACATTTAGAAATCCGCGATGGACTCCTGTACCGTCGCAACTACCTTTCCGATGGCCACAAGTGGTTGCTTGTGATTCCTCGCCACCTACGTGCTGTTATTTGCGACTCCTTTCACAGGGAACCTCAATGCGGCCACGCTGGTGTGATCAAATCGTATGCACTCCTCCGCCTGCGGTTCTATTGGCGCGGAATGTACCGATTTGTCCGACAGTACGTATGTTCATGTTCCAAATGCCAACGCCGAAAAAGCCCACCGAACATAGCCAATTGACAACTGCAGCCGTTGCTTTGCATATCCCGACGTTTTGACCGCATCGGAATTGACTTGTACGGTCCCCTTCCCTATACTCCTGACGCGAACCCCTAGGTGGTTGTCGCTGTCGATCACTTGACACGCTATGCCGAAACTGCTGCGCTGCCAGAAGCCATATCACGTGAAGTTGGCTTGTTCAACCTTCACAATCTTGTTATTCGCCATGGCGCGCCTCGTGAGCTACTCAGCGACCGCGGACGTACGTTTTTTTCCGAAGCCGTACAAGCCCTTCTTCGTGAATTCAACGTTGTGCATCGGACAAGCAGCGCGTACCATCCGCGAACGAATGGAATGACAATATGATTGAACCGCACATTGGGCGACATGCTGTTTATGTACGTGTCCGCTGAACACACCAACTGAGACCGTATACCCCCTTTGTTACGCTTACAATAGCGCCACTCAGTCTACGACAGCAATCTCTCCGTTCTTTCTCCTTTACAGGCGCGAACCTTCCTCATTCATGGACACGATTCTCTTGTACCGTCTAGATGCTTCAGAATCCACAACTATATCCGAAGTCACCACTTATGCGGAAGATTACAGCCCACTCGCACGTTCCTTAACCGCACAAGAGCAAGCGTACCAGAAGGACCGTCACGATGAAAACCTGCCCCCTACCCCCGTCATATTCGCTTGGCACGTTGGTATGGCTTTGCGTTTTCTCATCTGCTCCTGATCTTTCCACCAAGCTACTGCCGAAGTACAAAGGCCCCTACAAAGAACTACGTCAGTCGTCAACGGTTAACTATATTGTTGAGCCGGTCAACCATCGACAGACCGACGCCGTCATGGTCACGAGACTTTTCATGTCGACAGATTAAAAACACACTACAACACACCCATCCTACCCGGTCCATGGGTCGCCAGGATGGCTCCTTTTCTGGGGGGGGGGGACTGATTTGTAGCACTGATATATGGCACAGGCAGGAGCACCACTGAAAGAAGAGAGGGACGACTGTTATTTTTTATTTATTTATTTTCAAATACTGCAGCCCAATACAGGGCTATTAAAGGAGTGGGGTACGTTTACATGAACAAAATTCAGTGATTACAAAGATTCATTAGAGCATTGCGTCTACAAATTCCGACAACGATAATTCACAAATACTACCGGGTAAGTCATTCCACACTTCAATAACTCAGGAAAAAAACTGTTCTTGAAATTGTTCGTGTGTGTAAAGAAAGGCTTTAAGTTGAGGCTGTGGTAACGTCTAGGTGAAAGAGTATCAGCATATGAGATTAAATCATCTGAAAATAGTCGACAAGATGAGTGAAGAAATGAATACAATAGCTTCGAAGAATCGGTATCCAGTCTGGTGGATAGGAGAGAGTTTCAAGAAAGTCATTGCTGATGAAGGTGAAAAGTTATGATCGTAGCGATGGCAAATGAAACGAACCACCTTCCTTTGAACATATTTAATTTGTTGACGTCACATGTTATATACGGGTTCCAGACACACGAAGCATACTCTAGTATAGAGCGTATGAGCGTTCTATGCAACAGTAACTTGGAGCATTTCGGAGATTTAGATGACGTATGACGCAGGTAACCTAATTTTTTCAGTGCTTTGGATGGGATGTAATCAGTATGCCGCAACCAATGTAAGCTGTGTGATAAGACAGCTCCATGATACTCATACTCTTGTGTCCGGGAAATTATTGTTTTCTAGGAAGTGTAATCATGCAGCAATGGAGAACGGCTGTTAGTGAAAGATACCACTACAGTTTTCTGAAAGTTAATGCGCACCTGCCAAAGCCTGCACCATGTGCAAAAGCTGGTGAAGGAATCCTGAAGTAAGGCTTGATTGTGTTGTTGCTGCTCGCGCTCGCTCAGCTTGACAGCTGGTCGGCTTTACCTCTGCGTTTACCCCAATAATAGTGTCTTCGTCTCACTGCTAAAGGCGTACTAACAGTAGTGATTTATATTGTAAGCATTTGTATATGTTTGCTACAACTTCGTATATTTGTATATAGGTGGTGCGCTACGCGCGTGTTCATTTAACGCGTTTTTTTTGTTTCGAAGTCATGTCTTAACTCATCGCCCACAGCAACATCCCCGAGAATACGTCAAGAAGTTGATTGAAGATAATTGCACGGAGGTGTGCAAGTATGATGGCGAGTAAGTCACAGGAATAAGGATTGTGGTTATGGCAGTATAGGACCTCGTCTTTGACCAGCAATATTTTGAGACATGTCATCAGGCATTGACTGAAGATTGTCAATTACGGCTCGTGGAGAAGCAACCCGGCATTGTTCGTTGTCAAGGATAAGTAGCTGTGACAGAGAAAAAACCTTCGCAACGGCTTCGGTATGGGCTGTTTCTTCCACAGGGTAGCGAGATAAACAATCCGCATCTTGGTGCAACCGCTCTGTTTTATACATTACGGTGAATGTGTAATATTGTACACGTAGGGCCCAATGCAGTGCAGTATGAAGCACTGCTACCATAGTGCTTCATAAAGAAAGCAACAGAATACCAATCAAGAAGGGTGTAAGGCAGGGGGACACGATCTCCCCAATGCTATTTACCGCGAGCTTAAAGGAGGTTTTCAGAAGCCTAGAATGGGAACAGTTAGGGATAAGAGTTAATGGAGAATACCTTAGTAACCTGTGCTTCGCCGATGACATTGCATTGCTGAGTAACTCAGGGGAAGAATTGCAAGTCATGATTACGGAGTTAGACAAGGAGAGCAGAAAGGTGGGTCTTGAAATGAATCTGCAGAAAACAAAAGTAATGTACAACAACCTCAGAAAAGAGCAGCGCTTCGAGATAGGTAATAGTGCACTTCAAGTTCCAAAAGACTATGTCTACTTAGAGCAGGTAATAACCGCGGAGCCGAACCACAAAATTGAAGTAACTAGAAGAATAAGAATGGGGTGGAGCACATTTGACAAGCACTCTCAAATTATGACAGGTAGATTGCCACTATCCCTCAAGATAAAGGTATATAACAGCTGTATCTTGCCGATACTTAGCTACGGAGCAGAAGCCTGGAGACTCACAAAGAAGGTTCAGCTGCAATTGAGGACGATGGAGTGAGGAATGGAAAGAAAAATTGTAGGTGTAACCACAAGAGGCAAGAAGAGAGCAGAGTGGATTAGGGAACAAACGGGGGTTAAGAATATCATAGTGTAAATAAAGAAGAGGAAATGAACATGGGCCGGGCATGTAGCGCGTAGACAGGATAACCGCTGGGCATTAAGGGTAACTAACTGGATTCCCAGAGGAGGGAAGCGGGTTAGGGGGAGACAGAAGGTTAGGTGGGCAGACGAGATTAAAACGTTTGCGGGTATAAATTGGCAGCAGCAAGCACAGGGCCGGGTTAACTGGTGAAACATGTGAGAGGCCTTTGTCCTGCAGTGAACGTAAGCTGATGATGATGATGATGATGATGAGGGCCCAATGAGCGAAGCGTCCTGTGTGATTCTTGAGTGAGGTCAGCCAACAGGGCGCGTGGTGATCAGTGGCGACACGTATTGGGTGCCTATTGATTGATACGTGGGGTTTGACATCCCAAAATCACCATATGATTATGAGAGACGCCGCATTGGAGGTCTCCGGAAATTTCGACCACCTGGGGTTCTTTAACGTGAACCCAAATCTGAGCACACGGGCCTACAACATTTCCGCCTCCATCGGAAATGCAGCCGCTGCAGCCGGAATATGAACCCGTATTGGGTGCCCATATAAGTATGAACGAAACACAGTGACTGTACACACAAGAGTGAGGCACTCACGCTGCGTGATTGCATAGTTGCGCTTGGTGGTAGATAGGATTTGGCTTGCAAAAGCTATAACACGGTCATGTCCGCGTTGATGTTGCATTACCGTGCTCCAACGTTATACCGAGTAGCGTAAGTGTGAATCTCGTTTGAAGCTGATGGATTAAAATGAGCTCGAATTAGTGGTGTTGCAAGCAGGATTGTCAGCAGGAAAAAAGGTGAGGGTTGATCAGCGCCCTAGGAAATTGGAGCACCCTTATTCAGGAGGTTTGTGAGTGGGCTTGCAATAGTGGCTAATTCTTATCGAAGCGTTGAATATAGGAGCACATCTTCAGAAAACAGTGAACATCTTTTTTGAACTTAAGAACTAGAAATTTGTAACGGCGCAAATTATCTTCTGATCCAAGCGCACCCCTGCGGCGTCAATGAGGTGGTCAAGTATGGTTATTTGTAGGCGAGCGAAGTGGCATTTTGAAGAGTTCACTGAAGTCCGGTACGCCGAAAAACGCCAAGAATTGCCGATAAACAGTCGAGATGGCAGTCAAATGTAGGCAAAAATTGATAACATCATGTAGCAAAAATACGCAGATGTACTATTTGAACCCTTAGAGCAATGAATCCACCAATATTTCGCATATGGCCTGTAGATTACACAGACCGAAGTGCATCACACTGGAAATATAAAGAAAGTAAGGAATGAAAAATGCGGCCTTCTCGCGGTCCAATTCATCGGCGACTATTTGCCAATAGTCGGATCGAATGGTGATAGTGGAAAAATAACTAGCGCCATAAAGGCAGTCTAAGGCGTCATTGACTCTTTGCAAGCGGTAAACGTCTCCGTAATTTTGTTGAGATATCGATTATACAGACAAAAGTGCCACGATCCATTGTTCTTTTGGACCGAGACGACGATAGAAGTCCAGGTGCCGTTTGAGGGCTCCATTATCGACTTGACTTCATGCTGTATTACTTTACGCTCGGACTCGGAAACACGGTATGGTCTTCGGCGAATCGGACCTGCATTGCTGGTAATGATGCGATGAGTAACAACATTTGTTTGGCTTAAGAACATCCTGGCGAAAACAAAAACATCATGATTTCACGGACGGCTTCAGCTTCATTTGGAGTAAAGTCTCACGGCAACATGCGTTGAACGTCACCGCCCGATGAACGTAATAAAGTTGGACCATGGTCTGAGCTGCAGCAATCATCCACTCTGAAGGGCTCAAGAGTAAGGTCTTGTAAAGCTGTAATTTCGCCCAGGGGAACGATTCGAGCAGTGAGGACGAATTTGACGAGACGAAGGCAGGTGCGGTTTCCAATAATTGCCAAAATCATGTGCGTAACAGCGACACTATTTGTAACCATCAAGGCAACACCTGGTGCAGTCATGTAATTGCCGTCATGTACAGCTGGCGGGGGGTGAGGTCGACATGTGTAACAGAGTTAGGCGGAAGGCGCACGATATTGATGCAGGAGAGATGTCTTTGAGGTAAGTCGGTGCAATTGGAAAGTAGAAGCCTCTCAATGCCTAGACAGTTGGCTAAACAGTCTCTAAGAGCAGAGTGAGCAGTTAGAAATTCTATACCTAGAATGACATCATGAAAACAATTTTCGATAACGGTGAAAAGAACAGCAGTGCATCTATCTGTAATAGTCACACGGGCAGAGCACTTGTCATAAATAGCGGCAGTTCATCCGTCGGCGACTCGTATGGCTAGGTTCATGGTGGGTGCGACCACTTTCGTTAATCAGCGACGAAAAACAGCACTCTTGATGGACACATAGGCTCCAGTATCAATCAACGTGCTCACAGGTACATCGTGTAAAGTAACGTTCAAGAGATTTCGGGTGGTCGGTAATTTTAAACGAGGATTTTTCGCAGAGGTCGTCGTCAATGCAACTCCCCCTCCAGGAGCTCCACTGCCTAATTTCCTGGTCGGGGGCATGGTGAAGAGATCCGAGAGGCAGGACGACGTTGCGGGGGCAAATGAGATTGACAGCGAGGAGGGGATGAAAAGCGGGCGTTGCGAGGTCTCATCAGCGGTGCGGAGCATCAAAGTACGAGGTCAGAATAGAAGAATCAAGTAGTTAGGAACACTTATGGACAAAATGGCCTTGGGGGGGGGGGAGGAGGGATAGTGTGCTGGTGGGGCCAAGTGGTTGTGACAATGGCAAGCGATATGACCGATATGATATGACAACTGCATGGGCATTTGAAACATACGAGCTTGCCGTCAAGTATACGGCATTCAGACAAATTTCGCTGTCCAGAACAGTCGGAACGAAAGTGAGGAGTGAAGGGACGACGATAAAAAAAATTGCCCGCAGCTTCCCTCGGGGGAACACTGAGGAGGATGCGGAGCATATAATTGGTTAACGGGGTGTTAAAGTGCGACTTACTTGGGTCGATGGCTAAATTGGTTAACGTGGTTGTGAAATGGGGTGTTAAATTGCGACTTACTTGGGTCGATGGCTAAATTGGTTAACGTGGTTGTAGGAGGGGGTGTTAAATGAGTGAACACGTACACACCTATGCGAAAGGGCGGCGCTGGTCGAAGGGACGTCGATCATTGTGTTTGTGGATTCGTTGGCATTCATTTCACGGTGACTTCGGACGTCGACGCGCCGTACAAACCAACGGACGAGCGGCAACTGAGCGAGCGAGCGCCGACCTTGAGTATATATACAGCGCGACGGCGCATGCGCTGTCAGCTGTCGAATGTTCTCGAAGGAGAAGCGCGCGCGCGGCACAGATGGCGACGGCGCGACGGCGCATGCGCTGTCAGCTGTCGAATGTTCTCGAAGGAGAAGCGCGCGCGGCACAGATGGTGGGCGACGGCGCGACGGCGCATGCGCGCGCGTCAGCTGTCGAATGTTCGAGAAGCGGTGCGGACGGCGCGGACGGCGCACTACAAGGCGCGAGTATAAGATGCTTCCGCATCTAAAAGGCTCGGCAGAGTAGACAGGTGGAACGTCATGTAGGCTGAACTTAGATAATTCTTGACCAACGACCGATTTTATCAGTCAGATAGTGGTCGGTGAATGCTTAGACGTTGGGAACAAAGTGGCTACAAATTGGGCTGGCTCAACCTTTCGACGAAGGATGCTAGTAGGTTGTTTATCGGGTGGCTTGGCGGAAGCCGTCATCGCAAAAGAAAGTAGCGGCTGTGTTCGGCTGGCGTGTAAATGCCGTAGAAGACGCGGCGGGCATCCGCCTGTTCTAGACGGCAGCATTCTGTAAGGATCGTATAGATGCTCGTGATATTCCGTCATAATTGTGTGGATGCTCGTGACAACATTGAACTACAGCAGGTTGAAGGCATCGTCAGCAATCCTTTTTGGAACGTGATTAACTTTCTCGTCTTCCAACATGACCTTGTTGACCTTGCTATAAAGGGCAAGTTCGCCAAGAATGTATGACAATGCAGCAGCAGTCGTCTACGTAGCAAACGAATATTTTCGGTTTGAGAAAAAAGTTGGCGAGCGCTTTATTTTCAGTGACCTCTCTGACCAAATTCATTGTAGTACAGAGAGAAAAGCCTCTAGAGCAGTTCCGCGCATCAGCCTGTGTCACTGTTTGCGGTACGTGAAGCATGCCTTGCCTAACAAAATTCCAGTGACTCATACAAGTCCACTACCTCCGATGGTGTGCGCTCCGCAAAGGTTAAGTCCGCCAGAAGCACCTCTCTCTCTGTTGGTATGGCTAAATTTACAGGAACCGAAGTGAAGAGTGATTTCATGGCGAAGTACGCCAATACGTCCTCTTCTTTGGCGGCAATGTTGTGCACTATTTCCGCGAAAGCTATGAATTTGAAATATGTGGGGCTGTTTTTTTGTGAGCTGACTCAAAACACCATATAAGTGACCCGAAAGTCGATCAAGCAGTTACCTCTTGAAGTCAATGATAGGCCGTAGCAGAACTTTTGGTTTATTTACTTTTGGTAGTGAAATGAGGGCGCAAAGTCAGTAGTTCACAACAGGTGAAGTAAAGATGCTTCCGCTGAGTCAGTACTAATTTGAAATTCTCTGGCAGTAGTTTCTGCAGTTCTCAAACAGCCTCACAGTTCGCATTGCGGGAAGTCCAAGATTTTGAACGAACTTAAGAGGAGGACACGTCCCGCAGTCTCGTATTCTGTAGCCATATCTAGAGTTACTAATGCTGCATATTGCTGCCTTTGAGGAGTAAGTTCCGTACATCTTTGTAAATCTGCATGTGGATGCCGTGTAAGGTATAGAAGTCTAAGTGATATTTGATATGTGCTAAATATTGTGCCTACAAGATATGTCATGCCTTCATGCTTAGCCCTCTTCTTACAAGTTGTGACAAATAGTCGATTCAAATTGTCACGACTGCTGGAAATAAGTATTAAGTTTACTCATTGAAAACTATTTGTGTCAATATGCGTACTGTTGAATACTGCATAAACGACGAAGAGCGATGCTGTCAACATTTAGAAGAGATAATATGAGTGTGTTCCAATAAAGAAGAGCCCGACGGGTCGACTTCGCCTTGGGGACGGCGGCTCGACCTTTTCTCCACATTTTTTTGTTACGAAAACCCAGAAGCACGAGTCTAGCTGGAACTAAGACCACTAGACGCACCCGTGGACTGACGTGACTGCATAAATCGTAGGAAGGTTACAAGACGGTAGCTCGCAAGCCTGCTACGGCTCCGTGCTTCACGATGATGGCGTGATATTCGCAAGTCGAAGTGGTGCAAAAGTCAACGACGTATGTACATCTTGACAGTGCAGCCCCGTGAGTGCAGGCATGGCCTGGAGGCTCGCAAGACGAGAGCCCTCACGTCTACTTCGGCTTCATTCTGCGTCGCCCTTCACTTCGAAGGCCCAATATTTGCAAGATTATGAACAAAGACAGCCCGACAATTTACGAATATTGGTTTTGCGAGCCTTCTGTGACGGCTGCCATTTGACTCCGACTTTGCCTCGTGACATGCCCAGTGACTTTTCACGTTTACGGAAATACTGAACCGGATCATGGAGGCCCTCTGCGAAAGGCGGAGTCAGGTATGCAAGACCGGCAGGAAAGTCATCGCAGACATGGAGTGCCTTCTGCAATTGGATCCCCCAGCAATCTTTGAGGTACGAAGTATTCACCGACGTTTGATTGAGCAGTATGGTGAATTAAGACGCATTTACAAAGAAGTATAGAGAACAGTTCACATCAATCATTTGGTGGTATTGATGGAGGAAATTGACGCTTACGAGCACAAGATTATTCTGGCAAGGGTCAAGCGAGATTGTAAGATCACGCAAACACTAAAAGATCGACAGGCTCATTTTACATCAATAAGACAACAGAATAAAATGGAAGCAGACAAAAAGGCACTCTTTGCGTCTGCGTCGACACCATTTAGCAGAGGCGTAATGGACAGTAGCCTTGTAGCACTAATGCAAGAGGAGTCAGCCTTGTACATTTTGAGCATAGCGGAAGCCAACCGATTAGCACCTTGACTGCAAGTTACAATCGAAGGAGCCCGTACAGATCGACCGCTACTTACAAAGATCTTGGCCACGCCTTCAAAACTGTCGTCAGTGGGCAAGGCCCTTGAAACGATTGACAAGACGTCTACAGCAACACCGGGGTTTGAAATAGAGGTACTCTTATGGTTGAAAAGATCGGAAACTTTGTATATCCACAAGGCCACTCACCAGTTCTTGAGAATGTGTCCAAGAGAAAGCTGGCAGAGTCAGACATTGTAAGGTTCCCATCACCGTGCACACAAGTGCTCGACGGAGGTAAACCAAGCCCAGTTCACAAAGTGAGAAACAAAAGACCACAACACAAAAGCGAGCCCCTTGCACTGCTGAAAGCTTTGGTTCTTCGAGAAAGCTACAGAAGCCATTATTGAAGGGAGTGTGCATGGCACACCTTAATTAGGTGAATCTTCTAAATGCCGACCCAGTGTCATAGCGGCGAATGAGACTGATTAGATGAAGGTGGAAGCAGAAGGGTTACCAGGCAAATGCAGAAACTCACAGCACGCAGAAGAAGAAGATTCCACAGGTACAGCTATACAATATCCGTCTGGAAGAGTCTTATCTGCGAATTATCACGTCAAAGAAACTCGCTCAGCTACAATTCAGCTTTATCAAGGTCACCTCGTTCAGAAGCACGAGTGTGCAACAAGCGCCGAAAGCACCGCTGAACAGGCATGAGAGAAAACTACCGATGGTTCCACATGAAATGACCTGGACTTATAAAAGGACTGTTGAACAGCGTTTGCTCAGAACTTGAGGTGTGTTAGTGTTCATCAGCAGGTGCCAATGTATATGGGTGCAGAAAGTGTTGAATACTACGTAAATGACGACGAGCGACTCTATAATCATTAAAAGTAGATCAGATGAGAGTGTTCTAATAAAGAAGAGGTCGACGCTGGGCTTCATCATGGGTGTGGCGGCTCGCCCTTTTCTCCATACATACATACTTTTTATTTCTTGGAAGGACTTTAAAGAGCGAAGTGTTATTTCGCGTACTAGTTAAGTAGAAATTCACAATTATGAAAACGCCACTTTTACCGTGACATGACACTTAGTAAGAGAAAAAACACGAAAAGAAAATGCTGGTAGCGACAACCCCTTGAGATTCTCGCGCTAAACAGAGGGCCGTAAATAATTCGTATGGTGTCTACTGGCACCGACATAAATTGCAATCATAAAAAACAAGTAGGATGTAATCTGTGGGTGTCCTCCTCTTGGCATACGATGTTTCAGAACACTTGATTGAGCTAATGCACCAAAATACCGAAATTGCGATTTGAAATTTCTTGCGTCATGATGGCGAATTCTGGCCCGAAATTCAAGAATGTAGGTTCAATCTTTCTTTTACGCATCAATAATGAACTTAGGTTACTGAAACATATGATATTATAGTTCTAAGTGTGCAGTTTATCAATCCAAACCAAGTTATGGTTCTTCTTTGGTGTCCCTTTGGCAGACACTAACGAAGTGGCGCCAATTCACTATTTCTTTTCGTTAGCACTTTGTCCCTTCCGCGTTATAACAATAGTCGGTTACAAGCTAAGAATAAAGGTAAAGTGTACCACTTCCATTTGTATTATGCCTGTCCAACGGCGGTCGCTCATTACTATGACGTAACAGTCACAATGATCCAATAACAAATTTAGCTCGGCACCATTCTCGACGTGAGGCGATGTGCCACTGCACAAAGCGGGGCAGGCGTCCCTTCGGTTTTTCTGTGGTGTTTCGTTCGTCAAGGAGCTATTTCGTCTACTCGCCCTGACCCCCTTAGCATTATCCTCATCGCCCGTCATTCGATGCTGGCGTTTATTATTTTGCAGCGTTTCAAGCGCACCGAAGACGCCGATCTTCATCGCCTTTCGTCTGTTCAGCAGCGTCAAGCAGCAACACGGCATCTATTCTCTGCGTCGCTAGGATTACCACTTTTTTTATTCCAAAGAGTGCCCTTTGGCATAACAAGCATAAATAAACCCAGTGTCATCACACATAGATAAACAAGTTGCACTCACGCATTAAGCATAACATAGATCAATGGTACGGTCCACTTATCCACTCTTATTACTCGGGAGGGCGACTGGGACGGTGACCCGTTGTTCAAAGATGACGAAGGCGCGATTTATCTAGGCCCCGGCACGACCAGAGCAGGTGTGTCACGTCCACGGTAGTTATGAGAGCGTCACGAAAGGGGCAGGTGGTTCCATACACTGCGCGGTATTGTTGCGGCCAGTGGGTAGTAACTGACGGCGAAAGAGCAACTCCACCACTCGAAGTCTTCGAAGCGCTGCGCCTTCTAAGCGGGTAAGCCCACCAGGGAGGTCAGAACCACATGGTGGTATGAGTGCTCGTGTGTTATAGCGGACACATTTCTTTCGGCGCAGCAGGATTACCACTTTTGACGATAGTTGTGGTCATTCATATGCGGGAAGGTGACGTCTGAATGTGCGCGTCTTTGTTTTGTGGAATGCACGCGTCTGTGACTTACCGCCCGCTAAAGCCATAGCATGAGCGTTATTTCCACATGTGCTTGAGGGAGTGTTGGGTGTCGCAACGTGAGAATGTTGGTCACCTTTTGAGATATGTGCTCTGTATAGCGCCCATATGAGTGACGGAAGTGCCGGCGAGGTGTTAGAAAAAAGCAACCAAGAAAACCTGCTAGCATGACACAATACGAAAGTAAACAAACCAGGTGAGCAGAATATGCATTTGTGTATGAATTGTGAAGCGAATTGTCGTCATTAGGTGTGGGATTATTTTGACGTGTGCCAGTTGGAACTTTTTGGTAATTTCAACAAAATATATTGCCACTGGTTCATAATCACGTGCCAGATTGAAGTGTCCATTGCGTAAGCACTCGTCTCACGCTTAAAGTACAAACACCTTGCACACCTTGCACACTTGCACCTTGCACACTTGGAAACACCTTGCACACTAGCACCGCGAAATGGCGTGAGGTATGTAATAACTCTGCATTGATCATTATCAACGCAGTTATCACGATGAATTTTCTTGATCGTGAATGTCACTGAAGTGACGCCGCTAATACTTTTAAGCAAAAAAATGACAGAAAAAATCGTTTTTAGAGGCATTCTATCAATATTAACGATATCTTATTAGGAAGTCTTACCCTTTTATAACTTTTTGTTCACTTTGCTTGTATTCCGTGCGTCTATGATGCATACACATAACTTGTTCATATCAAGTTAACGTCCATGAAAGAAAAGATGGATGCATTGCACGCCCCCGTAAAAGAAAAGTCTGGCACGCCATTCATTCGCTTTATCTGGAGAGAAAAAACCTCCTTGCTTGCACAGAAACAACTTCGCGCAGACGTATTCATTGAAGGTAGTGGCCCCTGTTGCAGCAAAATGGTTGTCTATATTGAAAAAGTTGAATAGTCAAGGGCGACGGGATGATGGCAACACCATGAAATGTAAGTTGTCGAAGCAAAAAAAAATCATATACAGCTTGTAGTCACCACTGCTTTAGCCACGTACATCGTCTTGGCATTAACATCACGACTACGTATGCATTGATCCCCACTGTTAGGCACCATGTGCGCTACGCGCTTTTATTTCAATGAAACAAGACATCGAATGAAACACTGTCATTTACCTCAAACACAATGACAAGCAAGGCAACGCGAGATGCAGATACGGTATTCACAGCAGCAAAGAATCAAAATTCATAACGCCAATCCCAGATCACTTCTTCATTTAGCAGTTTGAGTCATAGTTGCCATTGTTACAGAAGGCAGTGAAAAAAACCTGGCAATGAAAATTTTGTAAGAAAATGCATGCAACCTGATAAAATCTGATTATTACGCTCATGTTTTATTTTCTGAAACAGGAAAGAACAATTTCTTATTTTAAATATTACGTTAAATCTGACATTCTTTGTTTGACATAGTTTGTTTAGTACAACCATTGGTACCGCGCAGAAACAACGTGCGTCTTGGGGAACTCCGAGATGTGCGCATTGGGGGGATGACATTAAAACAACGGATATATTGCTAAGCTGACGTGAATGTCCCTGCCTTCTCAAGCTTATTTATCGAGCTTCGGATTCTTTATTACAATCCCAAGCAAGTATTGAATGGTGATGGTTGTATGCATGAAAATTATGGGCCCTATTTGGCAACTACTTCATTTGTAGTGCTGACGCATGAGCAATAAGGGCAATGAGACCTCGTGGGTGGAGCTTTAATTTATTATTAGTTTGTAACCAACTATAGCCTTTGGTGACCTAAACGTGAATGTTTAGCAACACACGCTACGCTGTAATGGTCCCAAAGTAACGTTGTTTCAAGTCATGGGTGGTCGACAAGTGGGGTTTTGCCTTCCAACCATCAGCATCTTTCACTTGATTTTGCTCCACTGAGCAAAGTGCACCTAAACTATAAAATGCGAGAAGAGTTTATTATTCCTAGTTTTTACAGGGACGGCCTGTATCAATTTCTTTTGAAGTGTGTAATGCATGTACTTAGGTATACTTAAAAAAATGGCCCTGTATCTGCATAATTCTGCATATGTCGTCAAAAGACGATAGTCTTGCGTGTGGAGAGAGTGAAAAAGACATTTATTTGATGTTCTGCGCAAGAAAATCGGTGAGTGGTATTCTGGAGGCACTGAGTTAGAGTGCCTCAAGAGTGCAGTAGAGGCGAACGAACGCATGAAGCCACGTCACACGTGAGACATGAGCGCCATCTGACAGTTTTTTTAAACAAAGCGCGTGGCTCTGAGACGGGTGTGCGCGCCCATCTCAAGATGATATGGTGTAGAACGCAAGGCGACAGGTAGGTGCCACCACCGTCTCGTCTTAGTAAAACAGTGGAAACACTCCCCGTTCCGTGCAAACAATGGATGGTCAGCGCAGCGTGATAAGTGCTACGGTCCTTAAAATTGCTCACGTATGCCTTTTATGGTACAAGACGCTCGTGCAAAATATATACGTGTTGCTAGGTGACCCAGACATGCGCAATTCTTGGTTTTTAATTGACAATTTCACAAGCATGAACGCTCAACCTTGAGCAACATTGGTGGGCGCTGCGGATGTGGTCGGCCGTTTCAACTACCCGATACCGTTAAGGGTAGACAGACCAAAATTTTTGCGTCCAAGGTCCCCAATAAAGACTATCGTCTTTAATAAAGTCATAGCTTTGCCTAAAAGGCGAAGCACTGAACGTGTTAGCAACAAATTGAAAAGTCACGCGCAGAATGGTAAGATATAGAAACGTGAATTGCGTTTCTCATGCACAAAGACACATGAAACGTGTTCACAAGTACAGATGAAAGCGAAGAAGCATCTAGGTTGTTACTTCGCCATGTCTGAAAACCACACTCTTTTTGCAAACGAAAAAGGTGCTTCAAAAGCAGGGATCTTTGTGCGCCTGGTAACTACAACATAATCATTGCAGTCAAAGGCAACTGCCATCCAAGACGTACGATTGCCCCCCTCCCTGCTCCACGAGATAACCAAAGTCAATAAGCCACCATGGCGGGGCACTGCGAGTTAAGTTGACGCGTGAGCGACCATCCTGCCGGCCACTCTGCGTGGGGCAAAGTACACGTGGGAGACTAGAGCACGCGCCACCGCGTCCTGACGATGTGGCGACGCGCGCTAATTCTGCGTTCTTCCTGGTAATGCTTAAACACGATAGTTCATCCCGAATTGCCCGACACCAGCGGTAAGTGGTAGATATAAATTGCTTTCCGTTTGAACGTAAATGGAGGAGCTCTTTCTTGGCTCAGTGCCTAACGCCTCACACTTGCCATTTATAGGTCCCACGTTAGATTCTGTGCCGGAGTCCTTTTCTGGATTATGTGTCGTTCTGGCGTTTTCATATATATAGGTACGTATACGTATACATATACGGTGATTGACGGCGACGCCGACGCTGGTGGCCAAATTAGGCCGACAGTGTCAATGTATTTGCTATTGCCATAAAACTTTGTGCCATCTCCTCGAAGGAACACTGATGGGATGTGAAGTGGCAGTGGTGCGCTCCACTTTGATGTGGTTGAGACAGGCGTCAACACGGATGCTGAAAGAACGGCTCGAAGCGAAACTTGGTGTAGCGTTTACACGAGCAAACATTTGTTTGGAACGCAAAGACACCAAAGGCACGATGCATTAAGACGCTTGCGCTCGGCTTTCTTGGCCGGCGTCTCGTCGGTATTACCCGTGCGCCGTCCTTATTCTGAAACGTGATCGGTGTTCTTGACTTGCCCCTTGTTGGTGTCACTGGTCTTCGACTGCCGACGCTTGCATTCGGCTTCCCTGGCTCGTGTTTTATTGGCGTGACGTAGTGATTCGCGTATGCGATCGGCCTCGCTAACCCTCGCCACGCCAGTGACAGCCGGGAAAGGTACGCGCACACTAGCGGGAAGCATGCCGCGATGGCTTCCCGTCGGAGCCATCGCGCGGCAAGCAGCGGCGTGCTGTGTACTTTGTCGGCGCCACGATATTCTCGAGGCACGTGCAGCGCGTGCACCCGCCGGCGAGCGGCTTCTCGCTGACAGAAGGAGAGAGGTGGCGTGCTTGAGAGGATGCCCACGTGAGGAGTGGGCTAGAGCGATGGGAGCGGTGAAGAGGGTGAAGCGAGAGAGATGACACACGGTGAGCGGCGACAAGGTAAGGAGAGAGTGATGTCAACGTGCGCGCACTGTGAGGGTAGGCGAGAACTACATGGCACCGCCCCAAAACCTGTAGCTAAGGGAGCGTGGTGCGGACGCAGAGAAAGCGTTATGCAGGCTAGTCAAAGAGCTGCTTGGCGTCTAATCATCTTTACCAGCACCTGCGACAGAAACTTCTGCTGTATTGCATTGCATTACTGTGCAGCCGTAGCTTACCGTCGAGGTCACGTGAGCAACCAATTGATCGGCCTCTACATTTAGGCACGTTGTTAGGTCAGTGCGCACGCTTCTCGTCCTTTTCTTGACTGTGTTCTGACTTTCATACACTTTGCCCTTTGATTAGCTGACTAGCCAGATGGCAGATCTTTTCAGGTTCATACAAATTATGCTCTAGCTAATTAAGCCACTTCATGCTAAGATCTACCTACTTCAACACACGTTGCTTAGACACTATAGTTAAGTCATGTCAGACAAGATCACGATGTGCAACTCAACACTTACTACAAGGCTGCTTAAGAAAGCTGCACCAATGAGGACTGAGCTTACTATGATCAGCTGAATAAAGTTCTCAATACTTATGCTTGTGTTACTTAAATACACGCTAAGGCTTTTCGAATTAACCATGAGGAATGTTATTTCTTTAACTGAACTATATCGCAGCTCCCCTAGCTCCACAATCTGATGTCGCTGGCAATCGGCCCCGAGAGCGAACACAGGTGTCGCTGCAGTCGCGTTGATGTGATGTCACGGCACGGACTCGCCTGCTCCGCCGGCGCTTGTCGCCCCTTTCGGCGCCCACCGTGTACAAGCTTTTCAGCGATACATATGTGATTATTTCTCAATTTCGTGATGCAAATGGTTCAAGATACAAGGTACAAGGTTTTACAACTATTGAAAGTTTTTTAAGCTGAAAGAATTTTCAATAATTTAGCTTAGGATAGGCAGACTCCCATACGGGCGGAAGATTTATTGTGAATATTAGGATGCAGGAGAAGTCGCTCGTTGTTTTTATCGCGTACATCAGAAAATAGGTGCTACGAAAATATGCTAAGTTATACTAACGTTATTACAACTAGGCATAGAGTCCAGGAATAAAACATGCCTGATACGTTTTCAATTCCCTAATTAAATTGAATTTTACCATGAAAGTTATGACTGCATGTGCAAATTATCTAAATAATTTGACAGAACTGCACTTTCTCAAGCAGGAGACTTTGTATGAATATGACAGTCACGAGTACTGAGAAGTTCGTCAAACAAAGGAAATAATAATGTCGCCTACACAAGAACTTTGGCAGTAATGAGATGTTTCTGTTCACTGGGATCATATCTACATATTTCTTCTCAGAAGTGACTAGGGGACATGTAGTCCTATACCCTGATTTCGTGAAGAGCTGGCGTGTGCTACCGCCTCGTCACGAACGCTAATGAGCCTTCACGTGGGAGCACCGCTGATGCAACTATTTCAACACAAGTGTTAGAAAGTCGAAATGAACTCTTCTTATGGCGCACTCGTGGACGTGGCTCAAGCAGTGGCGTAGCCAGGGGATGGCTCACCAGGACTGCCTTCTACCCTTCAAAATTTTTCCCCGTGCAGAGAAAAAAATGAATTTTTTTAAATAAGTTCCCTTCTCCAGCCCCCCCCCCCCAATAAAAATTCAACCTATAGGCTTCTGCACCCATATAAAAAACTTAACAACCTTCACCTCGATGAGGTGACAACTGCTCTCGCACGTCATGTTCACCAACAAGTAATCAACTGCAAAAAAATTCAACATATTTGAGGTGGTTATCTGAACTGGTAGTTGGGAGCGCGACCGCACTGTTGCTACGATTCTGCACAAAGACAGACTCTGACCGCAATAGGAATTTCCGCACCTAACCTCCACCGCACTTTACCCCACTACTTTCGGTCCCTTAAAGCTTCAAACTTAATGCGAGAGAAAAATGAAACTAAAAAACGTGTTGACTGAGCAACTACACAAGAAAAACACACAACAGTGGCGGTGGTATTCGAGGGCAAGCGCATTACGGTTTATGTTGCGATACTCGATGCTGCACCCGAGCGCGAGGCTTTATACAAGCATTTGTAAAAGCGCTGTCCGTAGCTAGGTGCACTTTTCTATTGGAACAGCGCATGAAGCGAGCGCATCATTATGCAGGTGCGCCGTGGCTCGCGTCGAAGAGTCCATGCCGTGACGTCATCCGCCTGGCGGCGCCACTCCAACTTCTCGGGGCTAATATGTTGTCAACCGCTTTTCACCCACAACTTCACAATCTACTTATATATACCTAGGATATTCCTTTTCAACTACCGAAAAATGGCTCTTATATGGTTTTATGCACTGTGCACAATAGTCACCATTTCTTTTCCGACTCTCTAATGCGCGCATCCTATGGTCTTCTCGTTACGTCCGACATAGAGCTCACTCGCAGATAAGTCGCGCTCTCTAATATCTTGGGCGATTCTGCATAGCACCCCGGCATGCGCGTTGGTAGCGTCATTGACACTTACTGCAGAGCACGTATATGTATAACACTTACATTTGGGAGGCAAGCTGAATGAAGTGGTACTCTAGTAGGGCTTGGGAGCCCGCCACTGTAAAAATAACGTACTTTGAAGAAACATAAGGTTTGTCACTTTTAAGCACAAAAACATTAAAAGTTGAAAAGAAATGAGTTTGCTGCATTGCATAAAACAAGATCATAAATCCAAGTAATAAAAGAAAAAAATCCGAGGAAGATAGAAGGCTGCAAGAAACAGAAAGTAAGAGCATTTCAGATGGAATGCAACTGGAGTCTTCGTTTATACGCATGAGGACTTGTCTGCATAAAAACAGCAGCACCATCTGCAAGTGGTGCGCTGATATTTGCTACCTTGCGCAAGGCGTGGGCTCATGCCAAATCTTCAGCTGCATTAATATATTTTCTGTTAATCGTTATTTTATTATGTTATTTATACTTTCAGCACATAAGCCAAGACAGGAGTTGGCGTTAAACGACTGCCATGTACAAACGTTGTACATGCTAAAACAATTTTAACATGGAACACTCAAGAATTGCACCACATGTCAAAATAAGAAAGCAAAACACAAAATCATAATAGAAAATGTCCCGCACAGCTCACCGATATATGTAAAATAACAGGTTATGAATACGTCCGGCAAACATCTCCAAAGTGAAGGGAAAAAACACTATTTGAAGTGATATAGCAAATTGAAGATGTTCAGACAACGGGTAGCCAACAAGCCAATCGAAGGGCGAACAAATACTAAAGCAATACAAATCGTTCTCAAATATTCTAAGAGAACATTTTGAAAACTTTGTAAATCAGAACATTCGATTATGTTTTGAGGTAAGCGATCCCACTCATCGATGCTCCAAATTAAAAAGATTATTTCAATAAATCTGTTCTGTGGTTAGTTGGTGTAATATATCTTGAATATTTCGTCCTGCATGAGGTATTTTTCTCTAGTACGATGTGTTACCTAGCTAATACTTAGGTGAACACATACTGAAATTCATACTGAAATCCTGTTCAGTATGTAAAAAAAGAATATCAGTCGATAAAGTTGCATTTTTTTACACCGTCATTATTTAATTTTTTCTCTAACCTCGCTTATAGACAAAGTTCTTGAATACGCGTTAAAAATGAACCACAAGGCATTATTTTGTATACGCTCACAATTTAGTGTATTTGTTTTAGTGTAATGTTCCCACATATGATTAGCGTAAGTCAGTACTGGTAGAACTGCCATTTTGTATGCAATTGTTTTAGCCTCTGGAGTAGCATTGTGCAGTTTTTGTCGTAACGACCAAAGTTTGCGCATGGCTCTAATACAAACATCTTCAACATGTAGTGACCAGTTTGTGTCGTGTGCAATGCGAATACGTAGGTATTCAGTATCTTTAGCTTTAGTTAGCAGTGCGTCTAATGCTGTACGGAAAAGGTAGTGAGCTTTTGTACGTGCCCTGCGCATGAAAAGGGTTTCGAATGCAATCAGTTCTAGGTGCCACTCATCGCACCAAGCACTAGTTTTTTGTAGGTGGTTATTATGACCAGTGGTCATCAGAGGAGCAAATATTTGCACAGACGATTGTATTATCTGCTTAACGTTTTATAGCTACTCGCTGTGAAAAGCCTTCACCCATATCACTAATGTAGATAAAAAAGAAGTAAATAGCCTTTAAGAAACCCTTGCGACACACCTGATTTACCGATGTAGTGGCACTGCGAGCATTATTGATTTCAACAAATTGTTCTCTCTTTGACAGATACGCCTGTATTTATTTTAGTAGTTCACTGTCACCAAGGAAACAAGAGATCTTCATAAGCAACTTCCTATCTTATATTTTGCCAATTTTTTTCCAAAAGCAATAAATATGATCTCCATTTGACCCTTTCAATCAATACACTGACCAATTTCGTGTGTAAGCTCTGTAAGATTCGTAATATTAGATTATCCTTGCCAAAACTCGTGCTTGTTTTTAACTAATAGGCCATTTTCTTCATCAAGCATGATTATGTGAGTAGTGAAAATGTGCTCCAGAGTTTTACAAGTACTTGACCAGCAAATTGGTTGGTAGTTTACGACGTCATTTTCGAAACATTGCTTGTGAATTGGTATTACCTTGGCACACCTCCAATCTCCCGGAACTTCACCGGAGTGAAGTGACTTTGTAAATATTTCCGAAAGAAAAAAATGAACACCACTCGGCATATCGCCTTAAAAAGGCGTTGAGAATTTGATCAGGCCCTGGGCATTTTTTCACATCTATTTTTAGCAGCAGATTTAGATTGCATTCTAGTGTTATAGTTAGCTTGACAAGACGTTGTGCACAAGGAAATGACACTTGTGCTAGCAAAAAGTGCTAGCAGCAATATATAAAAGACATACCAAGGTTTCGCCAAATTTTGATGATGATGATGATGCGTGGGGTTTTGTGGCGCAAGGGCTATTTGACTGCCAAAGAGTGGCAGGTTAATGGACACAAATTTTTATTAGAACCTGCTTGTAATGACGCTAAATCAGCTCGTATAATTCACATATTTATACGAAGACCTCAATAACTTCTCTCACGACAGCTCCTAGACTATAGAAAATAGCTTGTGCCCGTTATACTTTACAATATTGCTCCGAGCATAGAACGATATTGGGCCTTCCCAATGCGTGTATGTGCCATAGTGAACAACAAAAAAGACTAGGCGATGAGATGGTGTTCGTGGTGATTCATCACCGGACTTTCTGCACCTACAGTTCTCTTGGAAAAGGAAATAGTGTGCAGCAGGACGGGCTGAAGTAGTAATAACTAGAATGAGTTGTAGAATTTGAAATCTAGATTTTTACATCCACAGAGCGGGTTTGGCAATCTCCCCCTTTAATTCCTATTGCAATGAACTCGAAACAATCGAACAATTCTTAATAAGCTGCCGGAGTTCTTTCTTACGCAGAAAACGTTGTATCGAAATTATATTGCAGAATTATGGTCTACTGGTTACGTCTGCTGTTCTATTGTCGTTTGGGGCCTCAGTGCTGGGACACTTGAACAGGAATATTTTCAAAGCAATCGAAAAGTATATGTGCGGCTCAAATAGGTTTGGTAGGTGTATCAACTACCAGTAACTTTTTATTCAGTCTTCCAGTCAAAAGACTTTCAGACTCCGGGAGGTTACACTAAATATTATAACCTAAAAAACAATCATTCAATAATAACGTTACATTAAAGATTCATAGCAAAATCATTTTAGCTCTTACTAAATAATAATTATAAATTCAGTATGTATGATCCGCCCTGACTCATGGAAGATCACCTAGAGTGGGTAGGTACCAATGTTCCAAAGAGCATCATCATCATCATCATCATCATCATCATCATCATCGTGAATGGCTCGGCTCGACGTCCAGTGCTCTTGTGAACAGACATTGTGTTCAATCCATAATCACCTGACAACTTCGAAGACGCAAACTCAAGAGACATCGATGCTGCATCCTTCGTAGTTCTTCGAAACCCCACAAACCACGAAGTCGTTTCCAGGTGATACTTATGAGAACGTCGACGACTGGCTTTACGACTATAATCGTTGTGCCGGCGTCAAGGACTGGAACGAGCACCGAAACCCTCGGTATGTGTACTTCTACCTCGGGGAACCTGTGCGCACTTCGTTCGAAACCATGAAGCCACTATGGCAACCTAGCCACAGTTTTGCGCCAAGCAACAGAATACCTTTCGAAGCTTTCACCGAAATGAGCAAGCAGAACGTCTCCTAAATTACCTGAATCAGTGCCCGAACGAAAAAGTTGCACTTAAGTTTCGTTTTAGTTCTACCACTCGCCTTGCTGGGTGCGCGACATTTGGTGCTGCCGCCAAGGAAGCCGAAGACAAGATTTTTCATCTGCTGCCACCTTGAGGTAAGGACCACTCGGACATCATTTCGATAGAGACGTTTATTTGTTTCTCTCTCTTTCCTGTCTCTGCACTCATGCTTTTTATCTCCTAACCGTCCTTCAAGCAATCCAACAATCCACTCAGAACACACTGCAGGAATGTCTCTCGCCTTAACTCCCTGTTGGCTGCCGTTGGAGGTGGCAGGCATGGAGTCCTTCCTCCTCAGATCCTCCTCAGAGAACCACCACCTCCTTTCACCGCTCAACTTCGTTTACTGTGGTTCTCGGAACGTCAGACGTCCGGCGTCGACGAGCCGTGGGAACGCTCCTCCCGGGTACATGCCTGAAATGGTGGGCTGACCGGCCATCAGTATATTTGGTGGGTGTATCAATGCCATCCCTGCCGCTGGTTTCGGTTGCCTACAGCGGAGCGCAAGTGCACATTCCACCCTTGCAGCCGGACTCGGCTTTTGTCTCCCGTAAAGTGCTACCGCTGAGCCTCTTGGCAACGTGGGTCTTCCCGTCTTTCATGACCGACTGACAGCCGCTGTTCTGCCAAATCAGTGCCACCGCTTCCTTCTTGGCGTGGGCTCACTGTCCGCGGGGCGGGTAACAATATGAAGGTATTCGGCCGACGCTCAAGGTTGAGACCAAACAGTTGTCATATTCGTTGAAGACATGTGAGCTAACCCCTCAATAATGGAAGAAAAGAAGGTGTGCCTAATGATGCGGGAAGTGAAAGAGCAGTTGTTCGCGGGAGTAGGGGGCAACCCATCCAGCACAGTAGCAGATTTCTTCCACGAAGTCACGACAATGGAGAGATGATAAGACAGCGTTCATCTCAGTTTGAGCGTCTTGGCAATCTTTCATCTGTCTCTTCAGCTCTGGAAATACTTCAAGTCACGACTATAAAGGACCTCACAGAGCTCGTGTGCAGTATTGTGCGCAAAGGGACGCAAAAGCTCCACGCGGTGTCTCCTCAGCCTCATGTTGCTGCTCTAACAGACGTCTTCCTTGAAGAAGTCCAAGAAGTGCAACCCACGATGGCTCTGTATCCAGCCGAGGTCCACACCATGAAGGCCCAATGTCGTTCCATGCCCGTGTCAATAAGCAATATTTTCAAACATCACAGAACCTAATACAAGCGGGCAGTTCGCCGCAGTTCACCCTAGCAAATGTGTCCGCATATAGATAAATACCATGCGTCTCTGAATGGGTGACATGAAATTTAACCATGGTGTTATTGTTGGCTGTCAGAAATAATATAATAGCGGGTAATCACAGAGAAAATGTCACCCCATGGCGCAGAAGTATAAATCGTATGATGGTACAAAATCTCTATAGAAGTTTTTACTTCCCACAAAATTTGTGTCTGTAAAAATCTTTCCTGGTCAATTAACCACTTAAGCCGACGAAGTTTGCACCTACTACTTTCAATGCGTGCTGTCTTTCAAGGGCCCATGATGCAGTGTTTAACCTTTGCCTGCCCGTTTTCACGAAGAACATATTGATTGAACATATTGAAAGATGGAGGACAGATTGTGTTAGAAAAACTAGCCACCCTGTTTACGAGGTGTCTCCTGACGGGAAGAGTACCAGAGTCTTGCAAGAACGCTAACATCATCTTAATACATAAGAAAGGAGATGACAAGGACTTGAAGAATTACAGGCCGATCAGCTTGCTCTCTGTAGTATACAAGCTATTTACAAAGGTAATTGCTAACAGAGTAAAGAAAACATTAGAATTCAATCAACCAAAGGAACAAGCAGGATTTCGAACAGGCTACTAACAATTGACCACATTCATACTATCAATCAGGTAATAGAGAAATGCTCAGAGTATAACCAACCACTATACATAGCCTTTATAGATTACGAGAAGGCGTTTGATTCAGTAGAAATATCATCCGTCATGCAAACACTGCGGAATCAGGGCGTAGGTGAAGTATATGAAAACATTCTGGAAGAAATCTACAGGGGATCAACTGCTACCATAGTCCTTCATAAAGAAAGCAACAGAATACCAATCAAGAAGGGTGTAAGGCAGGGGGACACAATTTCCCCAATGCTATTTGCCGCGTGCTTACAGGAGGTTTTCAGAAGCCTAGAATGGGAACAGTTAGGGATAAGAGTCAATGGAGAGTACCTTAGTAACCTGCGCTTCGCCGATGACATTGCATTGCTGAGTAACTCGGGGGACGAATTGCAACTCGTGATTACGGAATTAGACAAGGAGAGCAGAAAGGTGGGTCTTAAAATTAATCTGCAGAAAACGAAAGTAATGTACAACAACCTCGGCAAGGAGCAGCGCTTCGAGATAGGTAATAGTGCACTTGAAGTTGTAAAAGACTATGTCTACTTAGGGCAGGTAATAACCGCAGAGCCTAACCACGAGATTGAAGTAACTAGAAGAATAAGAATGGGGTGGAGCACATTCGGCAAGCACTCTCCAATTATGACAGGTAGATTGCCACTATCCCTCAAGAGGAAGATATATAACAGCTGTATCTTGCCGGTACTTAGCTACGGAGCAGAAACCTGGAGACTTACAAAGAGGGTTCAGCTTAAATTGAGGACGACGCAGTGAGCAATGGAAAGAAAAATGGTAGGTGTAACCTTAAGAGACAAGAAGAGACCAGAGTGGATTAGGGAACAAACGGGGGTTAAGGATATCATAGCTGAAATTAAGAAGAAGAAATGGACACGGGCAGGGCATGTAGCGCGTAGACAGGATAACCGCTGGTCATTAAGGGTAACTGACTGGATTCCCAGAGAAGGGAAGTGGGTTAGGGGGAGACAGAAGGTTAGGTGGGCAGATGAGATTAAGAAGTTTGCGGGTATAAATTGGCAGCAGCAAGCACAGGACCGGGTTAACTGGCGGAACATGGGAGAGGCCTTTGTCCTGCAGTGGACGTAGTCAGGCTGATGATGATGATGATATTCGAAGCGCTATCTTAGGGTGCCTTCGCTTCCACTCACAAGTCTTGTCTACAATGCTTACCATTTTAATAGGTGTGCTGTAGTTGTGGTTTGGTCACTGAGTGATAATTGCATAAAAATGTTGAGCATTAGTGACACCGCTTCGCTGGCACAACGTGTTCTATATTTATCTCGACTTTTTTTATTGTTATCAAATATTTTAACAATTTCAGCTTACAAAATGTATCGAAAATTTATAAATCTACAAACATCATTTTTGACACATTTCGTACAGCTGCAAATGACGGTCACGGAAGGCTGTTAGACGTCATATAATTTATAGTAGATACAGTGCCCAGATGTTACACCAAAATTGTATACTGTAAGTCCTTATGGTATGGCAACAAAAGGTGAACTTCTTGGCGATATTTCCGCTATTACCATGAATCTTCGCTGCAGCTAACACGCATTAAGAGTACACAATATTAGGGCAGGAGCCTGAGTTGAACCCAGGCAATCAGTGTGAAAGAAAACTATTCTACCACGGTGTAACGTCAAAGGAACGTCTTAAGAAAAAAAAACGTGAGGATTCTACCACGGTGTAACGTCAAAGGAACGTCTTAAGAAAAAAAAAAACGTGAGGTCAGCGCGGAAGGCGCAGCGAAATCACAACGAAAGCTGGAAGAACGGCCTTTGAGAGCTTTTTCAAAACGCGCATTGGGTAACTACTGCAAGCACACTTGCCTGAAACCTACTAGGGCATTATTAATAAAATTTTTGGGCAGTAGGCTGACATTCGCTATATTACAATTGTCATTATTCTGAGAAGCGTGGTATCCACTAAACACATGCAAGGGATGTTGCGCCAACTGTTCATGCTGTGGTTGACGACGATGAGGAATAATGGCTGAAGTGCGTGTGCACCACAGTTAATGGGAGAACAAGAACAAACCTTTGTGAGGGGTTGGAGCATTGGTCGACCCACTCGTTACGCTATTCGCATTGTGCGACCACTGGTTGTTCGTTTGCTGTTCTAGAACTCTCTATTACTCATAATAACACGATAAAAAATCCTTGCAAGTGTTAATTCGTTATGACGCTTCTGAGAATATTGACGAAAAATGGCATAGCGAATGCCGGCCTACTACCCAAAATTTATTATTATTGCTCTAGTGGGTATCAAGCAATTGTGTTCGCAGTAGTTACCCACTGAGTGTTTCGAAAGGCTCTGGAAGGCCACCCTGTAGCTTTCGCTCTGACTGTGCTGGCCCTTCCGCGCAGGCCTAGCGTTTTTTTAATTTTATTATAGTAGTTACGAACACCGGTAACGGCGGTGGCGAACAACTACAGTGCCGCGCCTAACCCGAGTTTTGATCTCTGAACAGCTTTCACTGTAAAACATCATTTCACTTCAATTTCGGCATCGACGTCAGTGTTCGCTTCAGCATCGTAGGCTAGGTGCGAAAAAGCATTTTGCGTGACCAGAGAATTGAAAAAGATGCAAATAAATTAAAAATTAATAAAAAAGTTGAGTTTGAGTGGAGACTGAACCCGAGTCGTCTGTGAGTGAAGTGGTTGTTCCACCACACAAGCACGCTTCTGCTTGCGCATATAGTGAAATAATGTCCGCGGGTTGAAAATGAAAATAAAGCAACTTTCATGCTTTAAAATACACACTTCCTGTATAGACGCTTCTCAATACTTGATGAAACATTGCTCTATTAAAACGCAGCTCACGTGGACATTGCAATCAGGCGTCAAAACAGAGGATTATGATAATGACTTCACTGTTTGAAGCCAGTCGCCCACTACAAAAGCCACACACGCTACTGCACCCTTAAGGCCACTTAGCGGTTGCATAGTACGTTGGAAATCATTCGTACACTAAGTGTTAAAACTACGCAGTGGGAACCAAATATCCCTATCGCGTTAATCTATTAAAGTTGAAGCATAAGGGTCCTTCAAGTTTGAGTTTTCCGGCCTTAAAAATTTATCAGAAAATGAGCGAATGGGTAACAAATGTTTTGGTCTTGCTTTCTGGGGCAATACGTATACCACATCTGGATGTACAATACAGCAAAACATGGCCTAAATGTCGGCTTAACACGTAATCGAGATGTAAAAAACCTATACCTTTGTAATGTGCATCACTTTAGCTTTACTCACTTGGAAAAAGCCATTGAAGAAAGCAGATACAGAAACACCACTTTCATTGGGATCTTTCAGGCTTGGAAGTAAAACAGTGAAAGCTCTCACCATTTTTGTATTATGCAAACTGAGTCCATTGTGTGCAGCGTTTGTGTTTATTCCTTCATTCCTTTTGTACATTCAACCAAAATACTGAAAAATTGATACTCACCTTCTAAAACATCGCGAGCAAGCTAAAAACAACAGAGAACATGTTGAATTGCGTGTATTTTCTCCGGAACATATGAAAAAAGAAGCCAGGTGTTTGTTACGTCATAGTGATGGACGCTACTACTTGTAGCATAATATCACTAGACAATACAAGTCAAGTGCGAATGAATGCACTGCACACGAACATAATACGTTCATTTACACCGTATGCATGAAACCATATGTGTAAAAACGCGAATTCGCTTCTGTCTTCTTAATGCTGCGCCACGGATGTAACGATCACGTGGCACTCTATTTTAAGGATTTAGATATTTCACAGTATCAGATATTTTGGTGACCATATAAGCATACATTATTTTAGAGTAGCGCCGGAGAATAGGGCGGGAAAGTCGAATAGCGATGCGTACCTAAACTCGAAGACAACCACTGCAAAAGCCTAAAAAATTTAGACGCAGAAGCAGACAGAATGAAAAGAGAGGTGGAACTCCGTGTTCCACGTCTGTGTTCGCCGTCTCTGCTTCTGCTTCTGACTTTTTATCTTTTGTTTTTCGACATTAGAGGGGCTTTGTTCGACTTTAGGCACGTACCAACTTGTGCAACAAGCGACTCTCTAGAATTACGGTGCTGCTACTTTTATGTCCCACACAGTAAATTTTTCACAGCCTTAAGTGTTTAAATTGGCATGTCGCCGGAGAGACACCCCAAGGTATATATGTAAACTGGTAGCGTAACTTCAGTAGACATCCATGGATGCAGCAGTCGGTGGCTCGTTGCCACCTTCGCCATCTACGCTAGAAGGGGACAGCTAACGGCAAAAACTGAAAATAAATAAAGTATCACGTCACAACTTGAAACCACAGTGATGTCGCGCATTTGCCTAACATGACGCGAAATTTAAATTTTTCTTCAATGATGACCTGTTACGTGCCTTTATTATTACGTGATTTTATTGCGTGCACCTTGTGCCTCACTGATCGCACGCGGGATAGAAAGTAAACCAAAAAATAAAAAACTGAGCAAGCAAGGAGACCGCCAGGTGGCGCCGAGGAGTGCACATGCGTTCACATCGGCTCCGTCAATCATCGTACCTAGCAGCGGTTAAAATCATGTGACTACCAGTGAAACTACGGGAATTGTGCAGGAAGACGTAAGGTACACGCTGACACCACCTTTTTGGACAAGGAATCCCGGTTTCCTCTGGGAAGTGAAGACCTTCGGCAGAGCATGCCAACCCGCCACGCTGAGCCTCGCGGCGAAGCGGAACGCGGAGTCCTGGCAGCCAGCTCTCGGCCGACGCGTCGCGCTGCACCTGCCCGAACCCCAACGGACAACGACCCGGAACTAGCCCAGGCACTTATGGACATGGATGACCAAGACATCGAAACCCAAGTGAGCTCTGCCGTGGACGCCAACGAAGATTTCCTTTCACCTGACGAGGTGCTACAAGGGGAATCTACTAGCGACGCCGAGAACAAGAAAAAAGACTCTGCGGAGGAACGCGACGACGAAGCCAAGAATGGTCAGTGGCAGGTAGCTATGTCATTGCGACAGCGAAAACGCATCAAGAAACAAGAACGCGCAGCGAGTGATGACAGCGTTGCTCGAGGCGAAACTGAGAGCAACAGCTCCGGCGCTAGAACGCTTGCTGAAGAGCAACTAGGAAGAGCATCTGAAAGGGGCCGACGACGAACGCGCGTGGCGCCGCTGCCCAAAAACGATAAGAAGATTATCATGCGGCCCAGACCAGGGTTAGTTGTGAAGGAACTGAAAGCATACCAGGTTGTGCGAGCAATAGAACATGCGAGCGGTGACCCGGAGGCCTGTAACAGCCACAAATTTCTGCTTCGCCTTCGCAACGGATCAAACATAATTATTGCAAGCACTCCATACGAAAATGTAGCAGAAAGGATCTTGAAGATAAAGACACTGGAGTTCAGTGGCACCAACTATCCCGTGAACACCTACATATCCACTCCTGCTGGATACCTGAAAGGAGTGGTACATGGATTAGAACGCGAAACGCCAGAAGCTGAACTACTGAGCCATCTCTGAGTGCGCACTCAAGGAGTGACAATTGTTCAAGCCCACATGCTCGGACAGTCACAAACTGCAGTGATCACGTTCGATGGACCAATACTGCCACGCTTCGTGTATTATCACGGTGGCGAAAGGCCGTGCGTGCCTTATCAACCCACACGGCAGTACTGTAAACTCTGCAAGAGCCAGGGACATATGATGGATGTTTGTCCCACACCAATGACAAAGGCGTGCAGTAACTGTCGCCTAAGAGACCCACCTAAGGACCACACTTGCGATCCGGAATGTGCCCTGTTTGGCGGACGCCATCCCACGGCGGCATCGGAGTGCACCAAGAAACTCAAACGCGTCCCTCAAAAGGGCCGGTCGCTGCTGTCGCACCAACACAGCACACCAAAAACCACTGGCATAATCAAGAGACGCTGGTTCATCACGAACCGCGAGCACTCTGCATCGCCAGGCAGGGCCCGTTCCGGTTCCCGATCCAGATCTCGATCTACATCCCGATCCAGGTCCGGCTCTCGAGACTGCTCCAACTCCAGGAATGGTGGCCACAAGCAGGCCCAAGCAAAGCAAAAACAGCAGAAGGGCAAGAAGGCGCAGAAAAAGGAAGCGAAGAACCAGGTGAGCTGGGCAGCAAAATCCTCCCTACACTCACACCAAACACCACAACTCACGCGCTTAGAACGTGAGTTAGAGATAATGCGGGTGAGAATAGGTGACCTAGAACGCGAAAATAGGGAACTAAAAATGCAACAAACGCAGCACCCGCAATAAAACTCTATACCCACCCAGATTGGCCAGAAATCGCAGACGCAACCGAATGCAGGAGGTGACTCAATGATTACGTCGTCGATGCTGAAAAAAACAATAAAGGAAGTTATACCGACAGTTATAGAGCAAGTAATGATAAATGTAGATAGAAAGCTCGAGATTGTGGACAAGAAAATCCAGGCACAACAGGTCGAATTCACGAAAGCCTTGCGAAAGCATGCCACAAGCATGAACATCAGAGAAAAAGTTGAGAAAATTTACAACAGGCCCGGATTGTCGGCCATGAACCAGCAGACGCATAATGGCTAATCATCAAACGCAGCGGTCAGAAAAGTGCGAAATACGGCAGTGGAACTGCCGTGGTTTACGGCGGAAAAGAGGGCAACTGTTGCAGCTGGTGGCGTCGCAACAAAAGCCACCTGCTGTCATAGCAGTCCAGGAAGCCGGAACAGAACCAAAGTTACGGGGCTACGAAACTTATAGTACCGGGGACGCAGAATGGAAAGTTGCTACATTAGTCGATAACTCAATTACAGCAATATGTCATCAGCTCATTGAAGAGGCGGATATCCCGCATATCATAACAGAAATAATCTGCAAAGGGAGCCATGGAAAGAGCGCCTTCATACTTAATATCTATAGTCCCCCAAGACAAAAGAGAACAACGTTTGACAAGCCCTTTCAAGAGACAGCAAAACTGGCGAAAGGGAATCCATTAATCATAGTTGGGGACTTTAATGCCAGGCATGCAAGCTGGGGATATAAGATGCAAGACACCAAAGGCAAGAATATCGCAAGACAAATAGAGAAACTTGAAATGACTCTGTTAACTGACCCTGCAATACCAACGAGGATAGGCAACAGCGTATCCATGGATACAAGTCCGGACTTGACGATAGTACAAAACTGCCACAGCGTGGACTGGTACAACACCCTTGAAAACCTGGGCAGTGATCATTACACACTAAGCACCACAATCTGCACCGGCCGAATCCGCAAACACATCGGCACAGCCAAAATTACAGACTGCACGCATATAGAAAAGCGCTAAAAGCGCACGTGACCGCCATAGACGACTTGGACGAGTGGTGCAAAGTAATTCGAAATGAAAAGCAAATGTACACTAAAACTGTCGCCAGAACAGATGATACCCCTGAAGTAGACGCTCACCTTCTCCACCTGTGGGAAGCAAGAAGAAACCTCACTAAAAGATGAAAAAGGCAAAAGCGAAACAAGAAACTCAAAGCGAAAACTGAAGAAATAACGCAGCAAACCGAACAGTACGCTAATCAACTCGCGACAGCCGACTGGGAACAATTTTGTGATTCACTAAATGGAACCCTAGGAACAGCAAGGACATGGAATATCCTAAGAGCCATGATTGACACTCTGAAAACTAAACGCGAAGGACAAAAATCTCTAGAAAGATTATTGCACACATATCCAGGCACAAGAGATGACCTGCTTCAAGACATCTATATTAAGTGTTTCGGCGCCCGAGCCATCACAGCCCCTTACCAAGCTAAATACACTGGGCTCCCAAACTCAGAACTGGATGCACCTTTCACGCATTCCGAGGTCAGAGCGGCAATCGTCAGCATGAAACGCAACACAGCGCCTGGGGCGGACCAAATCACCAATGCCATGATTCGCAACATGAATGACGAAGCCATAACAGCGCTTCTAAACATCATTAACAAACACTGGGTGAATGGCACTATACCTCAGCAAGGGAAGCATGCTGTAATAATTATGATACCCAAACCAGGAAAGAAATTGGCGATAGAAAACCTCAGGCCAATCTCTCTTACCTCGTGCTTAGGCAAAGTGTTTGAGAGATTAATAAATGCTAGACTTCAATGGCACCTTGAACAAAATAACTTTTGCCAAACACCATGTTTGGTTTCTGCTCGAACCTTTCGACACAGGACATCCTTCTGCTTTTAACGGAGGAAGTACTAACAAATGTTCCAAAAGCTGAAGAAAACATTGTCATGGCCATCGACATAAAAGGCGCTTTTGACAACGTAAGCCATAAAGCCATATTAGATGGGCTAGCAGCGACAAACTGTGGTCAAAGGACGTACAAATATGTACAGAACTTTCTTACTAACAGAACCACTGTTATCAGATTAGAAGAAGACGAATCCAATGTCTTCCACCCACCGAGCAAAGGCCCACCACAAGGCGCTGTGATCTCGCCTACGCTTTTCAACATAGCCATGATTGGTCTAGCCAAAAAACTGGAAGGTATTCCCGACATCCGACACTCCTTCTATGCGGATGACATCACTGTATGGACAACCAAGGGTAGCTTGGCGGAAAAAGAAGAGCGGCTTCAACTGGCAGCTAAAACCATCGAAGATTACACTAAAGAAAGGGGGCTTCAGTGCTCAGCAGACAAATCGGAACTCATTCGGTTCTCCAAGAGTAAAAAACAAAGGACAGACCCGAGCCTCCGCCTTGAGGTCAAGCTAGACGGCAGTATTATACCAGAGAAAACAACTGTTCGGATCTTAGGGATGTGGTTGCAGTCCAATCAGCGATGTCTCCACACACTGAATATGCTTAAACGAACAGCTCAACAAATTGTTCGTATGATAGTTCGAATAACGAACAATCGTGCTGGACTGAAAAAACAAGACGTGCTTCGTTTGGTAAAGAGCTTAGTCATCAGCAGACTAACATACTCGCTACCCTACCACAACATGAATAGAGAGGAGAAAGAAAAAGCAGACAAAATAATAAGGATGGCGTATAAAGCGGCTCTGCGACTACCACAAAGCACTTCAACTGCGAAGCTATTAGCGCTCGGACTTCACTATACATTTGATGAGTTGGCTGAGGCACAAGTAACCACCCAGATTACCCGCCTGCTACAGACGACAACCGGCAGAAAACTTCTTCAGAGGATCGGCCTCGGTGAACAAGTACAGGCACATGGAAGAGCTAAGGAATTGTCGTGCTCAGTCAGAGCGTGGTACAAAATATGCCCCCTACCGAAGAACATGGACCCAGTTTTACATGCTGGAAGACGTAAAGCAAGAGCCGTTTACATAGATAAACAGACAAAATATCTGAATACGGCGAGATTTACTGACGCCGCACCATATCAGGCAAATGCAAAGAACATGGTGGCCGTGGTCACAGACCGAAAAGGAAACGTCACAAGTTGTGCCTCCATAGCCCAAGCCTCTATCACAGAAGCGGAGGAGGTAGCGATCGCGCTGGCAATCAAGGAGGGCAGGGAGCGAAAAGCCCCAATGACAATAATCACAGACTCGAAGGCTGCATGTAGAAATTACGAAAAAGGTAGAATATGTATGAAGGCCTTCCAAATTCTAACCAAAGCTCACAAGGACTTCCCAATTGAATACACCCAAACCATTATCTGGGCGCCAGGGCACGAGGGCGTCACCGGGAACCACTTTGCGGATGAGGCGGCTCGAGGCTTCACAGATTACCGAGTTTCCTTGTACACTGCAATAGAGAATCCAATGCCCCTAGACCCTAACTTTGGTGCAATTCTTCAGTATTACAGGGACAATAGAAAAGTGTATCCAGCACCGCATAAGAAACTCACAGCAATGGAATCGGTGGCATTACGCAGAATCCAAACAAACACATACACGAACTTACACAGGCTGCATGTATTCTACCCCACAGCATACAAAGATATATGTCCGTGGTGTGGTGCCACACCAACTCTGTTTCACATCACGTGGGAGTGTACGCATCACAATGAAGAACACCACAGCATGAACAACACAGAGGAACAATGGGAGGCGCTGCTGTCCAGCTCGGCCATTGTTGATCAGCGCTGGCTGGTCCAACGGGTAGAGATGATGGCTAGGGCCAGCGGAGCCCTGGAATAGGGGCCCGACCATTTGGAATGCTCCGCGTTATGCGCAAATAAAAATTTTTTTCTCTCTCTCTCTCTGCGCAAGCAAAGTTAATTTATCAGCCAAATGACAGACTTGCTATATGCACAAGAAACTTCGTAGAGGCAATAGTAAGAAAACTGTTCACGAGCACAATAGCATAACAGTTCGAAAATTTACGTTGCCTAATCGTTGAAAATATTCGTTGCAAGACAGTGGCTTTGAAAATTAAGCTTCGGCAGTCGAAGAGTATAGAATATCGTTGCTTAGCCTGTCGTGTTCATAGTAACCAAAGGGTAGGGCACGCCAGCCGTGTGCCAAAGAAGGCAGTCAATAGTCACAGGAGCGGCTATCTGCATATTCTGTGTGCTAGCTGAGCTCTGGATTGTTACACCTGTTAACAGCAAATAAGAAGTCAACTAGCGAAGGTACGCATTAAACCACAACATAAAAGTGAGCGACGCTTCGTTCATCTGGTAAACCGCTCAACCCAAGAACACGCCAAACTACACACTCGCTCTGATAGCTTATTGCCTGGACACGCCCCCAAAACAGATGACCTATGTTACCAGACTGCCTGCATGTGCGCGCTGTTTCTGAAGCAAAAAGAAAAACGCGGTGCTCAACCACATACCAAAGATTAAAGCTTTGTTAGTGTAATCTACTAATGTTCGGTAACAAATAAAAGTAAAACTATTGAAAGTAAATGCTTACTTATTTATTGTTGTATTCATTATTTCCTTGCTCAAGTTGTCGCGCTTCAATCGTCAGGCGGTTGTTCATGTCTGTCGTAATAGGTCTCGAACTACATTTTGTTCCGACTTTCGCGACTTATTTATATTAACCTCGTACACCCTTTTAAAACGATTTAGGCTGAACACCCTACACAAAAGGTGTTCAGGAAACTAAAAATCACGGTTTTAAATTGTTTTTATACTTAAAAAGCTTTCCAAGAGGGTGTTGGAAGGATGTGTGCCACCTATTCTAAATCAGAGCGGCAGGGAGAGAAAGATGGAAAAAGAAAAGAAGAAAAAAGGGAAAAAATTATTTTAAAATAGGGTTCCCCGTGCGCCCTCTTTCACTCTTTCTTCCCTTCCCCCTCCCTCTCTCTCCCTTTCCTCCTTTTGACCTTTCACATTTCTGCGGTCTATGTATCCTTTCTTTTACGAATGCATTGTTGCCGACCAGACGGCGACGCCTGGCTCTGGCGATTCGGTGTGGACAGAAAAGGGCTTTTTAAGAACTTTCAGCCTTTAACTACTCAGCGCCTCGTCGATATCTCGTCATTGAAAGAGGGGCGCCACGTATTGCCACCGATGCTGGTAAGCTGGTGCAATGTCAATTCTTGCCCGCTTCTGGAGTACGCGTACAGTAGAAGCCTCCCGATTGTGCACAGGATTGCTGTTGGACATGTCATGCTTGGCACAATTGATTGAATAGTAGCTAAAAACAGAAACAGACTACAGCTGTACTTAGGAAGAGTAGTTACACTTAGAAATATTTTGAGTTGTCCAGTGCACTTCGCACCCCGCCGCGGTGGTCTAGTAGCTAAGGTACTCGGCTGCTAACCCGCAGGTCGCGGGTTCGATTCTCGGCTGCGGCGGCTGCATTTCCGATGGAGGTGGAAATGTTGTAGGCCCGTGTATTCAGATTTGGGTGCACGTTAAAGAACCCCAGGTGGTCAAAATTTCCGGAGCCCTCCACTACGGCGTCTCTCAAAATCAAATGGTGGTTTTGGGACGTTCAACCCCACAAATCAATCAATCAATCAGTGCACTTCGCAGCTGCAGTGCTGTGAACTAAGTTATTATTTTCAATATTGCCGTTATTGTTTTCTAATGCTTTATTTGCTGCAAGTGTACCCGGATTCTCATTTATTCCTCTATTGAGGGTGTTAAATCGGTGGATAAGGTATGACTTTCGTTGTTCCCGTTCTTGATTTGATTTGAATCCTGTCTCTAAGAGTGTTACTGATAGTTTGTCGAATGCATGGTCAAAAAGATTAAGATGTTTCGATAGGGGTATACTTCGGGCTGATTTCACATGGGCTCTGTGATTATTGAAGTGAATCCTGAATGGTGTTTCTGTTGGTCTAAGGTACTGCATACTGCACACGTTGCATTCGGGTAGGTATACCACATTAGAGGAATCGCATGTTAGGTTTCCTCGTATGTTTATCAAAAACTTGGATTGTGTGTTGATTGCTTTGTGTGTTTCTCGCATCGCTTTACATACAAGACATTGTGACTTTAAACAAGGTTGGCATGAAATATTAGGGGGTGAGGTATTGAATTGAGGGTGGACAAGTGTGAGTCTGAGGTTGCGTGGTTGTCGACAGACGACTCCAGGAGCTAATGGGAATGCGCGTTTTAGACGTTCACCTTGTTCCAGAGTGCTGTAATGTCGTTTAAGGATATTGTTTACATTGGCGAACTTTTTGCCGTAAGTTAAGCAGAGGTTTATTCGTTGCGGGTCTTGTGGTCGCTACATAAGTAAGTAATCACGCTTCAGTTTCTCGCTTTTGGGTTTCTTGAGCAGATTCACTTAAATCGGCGAGCCTGGCTGTATGGAATACTGTTTTTACAGTGGTGCAGGTGATCGCTTTTGTAATGGAGGTAATGTTGTCGATCCGCTGATTTGCCATATAGGGTTGTAGAAATCTTGTCTGCTATCGTTATGGTAACATCAAGAAAATTTTCGGTTGCCGGCGAGTAGGTGGGTGTGAAGAATATGTTGAAAAGTACAGCGTTGAAAGTGTCGATAAAGCTGAGAAGTTCATCCTCGCTGTGGGCCTAAATAAGAAAGATGGCGTCTATGTATCTTCTGTATAACGGTGGTTTCAGGGAACTTTGTGCAAGAAATTTTGATTCTAGCTTTCCCATAAATATGTGGGCATAAGTGGGTGCCATTTCGATGCCAATAGTGGTCCCGCTGGTTTGTTAAAAAGACTCTCGCTTAATTTTGAATGAATTTATTTCGAGGACCATCTTCGTCAATGTTGCGAAGGCAGAAAATTCTGGGGTGTTAGATTGTCTATGGTCTGTGTACATGTTTTGTAATGCAGCTATGCCGTCATCGTGAGGAATACTTGTACATAATGAAGAGACATCAAGAGTAAGCAAGTACGAGTTTTTCGGCACACACATACCTGCAATGTCTCAAAGAAAATGTGTGGTGTTTTTCTGTACGACGCAAGGGTGCATGGAATGTGGCTTACTAGTTTGTCCATGTACCCTCATAAGGATTTATTTATTGTACCGATGCCTGTTATAATTTTTCGGCCTGGGGTACCGGGTTTAGAAATTTTCTAGAGGGTGTAGAAGGGACCTAGAAGAGGTTATGCTGCTCGCATTAATTTGGGGTCAGTGTTGCTTATCTTTTTTGCATCCAACAGTTTCCTTAGTTCTGGTAATACGATACAATTGTATTTGTCTGTAGAATCACCTAGGAGGCGTTCGTAAAATTTTGAATCGTGTAGTTAGCGGTATGCTTCTTGTAAGTAGTTGGTTGTATTAAGGACCACAATTGCTCCTTCTTTGTCAGCGGGTTTTATTGTTATGTTTGTCCTAGATGCCAGATTTCTCATACTCTTTTTTCAGATTTTGTCAAGTTTTCTCGTTTTTATTTCTCTCTGTGGTATTCGTGTACTATATCTTTTTGTACTGCGGTGATATAGAGGTCCAGGCACTTGTCTAGATTACTGTTCGATGTCAAATCATTTGTTTTATGATGGCAATTCGTTTTGTGGTTAGAAGGTCTGTCCAAGAAATATTCGCGCAACCTCAAGCTTCTGGCGAAGTTGTCGAGGTTTCGGAGGAAGTGGAAGTCGAATTCATCAAAAAATTCAATAATCGGGCAGAAGCTTGGTCATTTCGATAGCAGTTTTTTTTTGTCGGGTGACAAACTCGTGTTCGATAGGTTTAGAATCACAGTGTCACAGGGTGTGTTCATAGATAGACGCTCGTTTGTACCGTCAGTGGTTTCCTGGGTGGTGGTGTTGAGCGATAAGGAACTATCTCAGGAAACGCGGGGCTGGGCACATGGTCTCTTTTCAGTTTATTATTTTTTGTGGTTATGCTGGCTTGGTATTTCATCTATTCAAATTCTGTTAACTGGGTGATTTCTTCGTTTGATATACTGTTGTGGTGGAGAATGGTGGTGGTCATAGCGACCAGTTTCTTTACCTGCTTATCACTGTGATTGAGAGCGATTTCTGTAAATTTAAGAGATGTCGCAAAGAGGAAAGTTTTCCTTGTTATGCGGTTGTGTTCGTCTAGGTTTGTAGCGGCTGGTGTGAGGAAGAGTGTCAAACCCTTGGGGACTATTCTAGCACGAAGGCCCACTTGAAATGTGCATATCAACATATTCCAGGAGCACACAACAAGAACTCTGCATATCAACATATTCCAGGAGCCCCGCACCTATCCAACATCACAGACGAGTACCCGACGATCGACAAAACTGTGACTCTCGCGAGCCACAAGCACCCCCCCCCCCCTCCATCATCAACAGTGCACCACTACTAGGGAGGAAGGTTGCTGGACAGCCAACACGCATCCCTCCATTGCGGATGTCAAGACCAAAAGCACTACCCGACATCACCACTGCACCACTCCTCAAAGGGAAGCCTGCCTAACTACGAAGCCGCATCCGTCTATTGGGACTCCGGGACTGGAACTCCCTATCAACACTTTCGCCCGGAGCCCAACGCCGAAATCCTCCTTACAACAACGAAGAACTGCTGGGCATAATTACAATGTTCGGACTTCATCAGTGCCATTCCCGCACCCAAAAGAAGATTGATCTCTGAAATTTAAGTCCAGCTGATCGCTTTCCAGTTGCAATGCCACCTTTTTAACGTACGAAAACTTGCTGACAAACAAATTAGACATGAAATGCATAAAACAACATTGCAAGTGTACCTTCGTGCTAGAATAGCTCCCAAGGGTATGACACTCTCCCTCACACCAGCCGCTACAAACCCAGACGAACACAACCGAATAACATGAAAAACTGTTCTCCTTGAGACATCTCTTAAAAGAACAGAAATCACTCTCAATCACAGTGATAAGCAGGTAAAGAAACTGGTCGCTATGACCAACACCATTCTCCACCACAACAGTTTATCAAACGAAGAAATCACACAGTCAACAGAATTTGCACAGAACAAATACCAAGCCATCATAACCACAAAAAATAATAAACTGAAAAGAGACCATGTGCACTGCCCCACGTTTCCTTAGATAGTTCCTTATCGCTACAACACCACCACCCAGGAAACCACTAACGGTACAAATGAGCGCCCATCTATGAGCACACCCTGTGACACTGTGATTCTAAACCTATCGAACATGAGTTTGTCAACCCAAGAAGAAAAACTGCTATAGAAAGGACCAAGCTTCTGCCCGACCACTAAATTTTTCGATGAATTTCAATTTCACTTGCTTCGAAACCTCGACAACTTAGCAAGAAGCCTAAGGTTGCGCGAATATTTCTTGGACAGGCCTTCTTACCACGAAACAATTTGCCGTCGTAAAACAAATGATTTGACATTGAACAGTAATCTAGGCCAGTGCCTGGACCTTTATATCACTGCAGTATAGAAAGATATAGTAAATGAATACCACAGAGAGAAAGGAAAACGAGAAAACTTGACAATATCTAAAGAAATGAGTATAAGAAATCTGACATCTAGGAGAGACATAATAATATAACCCGCTGACAAAGGAGGAGCAATCATAGTCATGAATACAATTAACTACTCACAAGAAGCATACTGCCAAGTAGATGACTAAACATTTTACGAACGCCTCTCAGGTTATCCGACTGACGAATACAAACGTATCGAATCAACAGAACGAAGGAAACTGTTGGATGCAGAAAAGATAACCAACACTTACCACAAACTAATGCGAGCAGCATACCCTCGTCCAGATCGCTTCTACATCCTCCGAAAAATTTAGAAACCTGGTAACCCAAGCCGACCAATCATATCAGGCATCGGTAAAACTGAACCCATATAAAGGTACGTGGAAAAACTAATAAGCCACATTCCATGCACCCAAGCGTCATACATAAAAGACACCACACATTCTCTTCAAAACATTGCAGGTTTGTGAGTGCTAAAAAACTCGAACTTGCTTACTTTTGATGTATCTTCGATGTATAAAAATATTCCTCACGATGACGGCATAGCTGCATTACAAAACATGTACACAGACCATAGACAATCTAACAACCCAGATTTCTCTGTCATCGCAAATTTGACGAGGATGGTCCTCGAAATAAATTCATTCCAATTTAACCAAGAGTATTTTCGGCAAATCAGCGGGACCGTTATGGGCACTAAAATGGCATCCACTTCCGCCAACATAATTATGGCAAAGCTAGAATCGGAATGTCTTGCACAAAGTTCCTTGAAACCACTGTTATACGGAAGATACATAGACATCTTTCTTATTTGGACCCACAGCGAGGGTGAACTTCTCAGCTTTTTTGACACTTACAATGCTGTACATCCGAACATACACTACACACACACCTACTCGCAAGCAACCGCAAATTTCCTTGATGTTTCCATAACGATAAAAGAAGAGACGCTTTCTACAACCTTGTATCGCAAACCAGCGGATGGACAACAATACCTCTATTACCGAAGCTATCACCCGCGCCACTGTAAAAACAGTATTCCCTACAGCCAGGCTCACCGGTTTAAGCAAATCTGCTCAAGAGACCTTGATTTGACACGAGCTTACAGAGGCTAAAACTTATGCTCGATAAACAAAAATACCCCCCCCCCACATGTAATTGATAACGGCGTTCCAAAAGCGAGAAAACTGAAGCGTGGAGACTTACTTATGAAGCGACAACTGCAAGAAGAGTCGCAACGAAGAAACCTCTGCTTAACTTACAGCACAAACTTTCCCAATCTAAACAAAATCCTTAAACGACATTAGAATATTCTGGAATAAAGCGAACGTCTCTGAAACGCGCATTCCCATCCGCTCCAGGCTTAGTTTACCGACGACCACGCAACCTCAAAGACACACTTGTCCACCCTCATTTCAATACCTCACCCCCTAATAATTCATGCCAACCTTGTTTAAAGTCATAATGTCTTGTATGTAAAGCGATGCGAGAAACACACAAAGCAACCAGCACACAATCCAAGTTTTTCATAAACATACGAGGAAACCTAACAAGCGATTCCTCTAATGTCGTGTACCTACTCGAATGCATCTTGTGCAGTGTGCAGTACATCGGACAAACAGAAACACATTTTAGGATTTGCTTCAATAATGACAGAGCCCATGCGAAGTCATTCCGAAGTCTACCTCGATCGAAACATCTTAATCTTTCTGACCATGCATTCGACAAACTATCAGTAACGCTCTTAGCGAAAGGATTCAAATCAAATCGATAACGGGATCAACGAAAGTCATACCTTATCCACCGATTACTCCCTCAATAGGGGAATAAATGAGAATCCGGGAACACTTGCAGCCATTAAAGCAATAGAAAACAATAACAGCAATATTTAAAATAATAACTTAGTTCACGGCACTGCAGCTGCGATGTGCACTGCACAACTCAAAATATTTCGAAGTGTAACTACTCTTTCTAAGTACTGCTGTCGTCTGTTTCTGTTTTTACCTTACTATCCAATCAATTGTGCCAAGCATGACATGCCCAACAGCAACCCTTTGCACAATCGGACGCCGCTACTGCACGCGTTATCCAGAAGCGGGCAAGAATTGACATTTCACCCACTTGGCAGCATCGGTGGCAATACGTGGCGCCCCTCTTTCAACGACGAGATGTCGACGAGGCGCTGAGTAGTTGAAGGCTTAAACTTCCTAAAACAGCTCTTTTCCGCAGCCCTTCAGTAGGCGTTTTTCACAATCGTATGATGACTCCAGGACGCTAAAGTGAACAATTTTATTGCAATTATAGGTGTAAACCCTTCAGCTCTTCCACTAACACCCTGACAAACGGCATAACACTCTATTTCCACACACAACCTTCTCTTATGGTCTACAAATCGTGAAAAGGGCGTTAAACCTTTTGAAGGGGTGTAAATTTGAAAAACGGCTTTTATACACCGTTATTGGTGTAAGAAAGTTTACTATATTACATACCGCGCATTTCATTTCTAGAAACAATGAAAAACGAATCTGTGCAGTAGCTTTCATGCTATCATAACCGTATAAAGTTTATATAAGAAACACGTAGAATAAGTCATTTTTATTACTGATTTCACACGTTTAGTCGAACTGCCACCCGAGAAGAAGCGGCTAGCCAACAGCCCACCTAACAGGTCACAGGTGCCGTGTTCGATTTTTTCTATCAATATGACAAACACTTTTTTAGAAAAAAAACACTGTGCGTAAGCAGAGGCGAAGCATTCAGTTTTACAGCTCGAAATTCAAACTTAATGCGAAGTAAGGCTAGCAGAAAATTTCTAGCGGGTGGTGCTTCTCAGCTAATGTGTTTCCCTGAGTTTTTTTTTTCAAGTGCACCACTTTGTTCTGAAATGAATACTTCACTATACGTTCATTCTTGCTTTACGCTGATGTACTTGGTAGCACACACAAAAAATGCAAGCAGCATTCGGCCTCAGACCACGTGTAGGGTGTACATAAGCGGGGGAGTGTCAAAGAGGATAAATAAATTAACACTGCCCCGAAGGGTACACCACGAGTGCATAGAAAGTGAAGCCAAAAAGGGGTAAAGCAGCTTCTGGTGCTGTAATCGGTACCCTGTAGCTTGTTGGCATATATGAATGGTGCACGTATTCACCAAAGCCGTGCTCAAGTAGACCACCAACTTGCCATTATACAGAACTGGTTGGCCGTTAGCGCTATAGCTGGTGGCGTTTTAGTTCTTGTGGTTCTTGTTTCAGCTGTATTGCTTTACTTTTAAGTTTCGTTTTCTAGAGCTGGTTATTTTACGTACTGTCACAAGAAGGAATAGTACATGTGGAACAGCACACTTGACATACGACAGTGAGCGTATATACTGAAAGGCCATTCACGGAGTTCTAGAAATGTAGGACAAGTATGGCCTCGAAGCATTTCGCAAATACAAAACACGGCCTCCATGACATTGGTACGCTAGTTTTAGCTGCTGACTGCTCGTTTGCAGCAGAAGAAAAGCTGAAAGTAGTCGGCACTTCATAACCGGGAAATGACCAAGCGTTGAATACAAGCAAGGCAGTGATACTGTGTCTATCTATACCTTCAGTGTTGCTCCTAACTGTGAAAGAAAATACTATTTTGATGGTAACTTTATAAAAAGTGGTCATGAGGTATGCAGAAATATGTCAACAGGCACGCGAAAAATTTACATTACTAGAGCTAGCATTTGCAACTTGGAAGTCAGCGAAAATAACGTTCATGCTTTGCAAACACGCGTCCTGTATACAGGCGTCACAATTAAACATTTAATACTGCAGTAATGTTGCGTGATACAAGAGATCGAATGTCAGAACACGTGATTAACGTGAACACTTTGTGTTTTGAAAGCCAGGCGCCATTACAAAAGGCACACAAAACACAGAGCGTAATTCCTCCGGACTGCGTAATGGGTATGAGGTAAATTCGAAAAAAATTTATGCGCATAATTGCTCGTGGTTCAAAGCACGCTACTCATTAAATAGGCTGCACCCATGTACGAAAGCTTCTCTGACAAAAGCCACTTTCATCTTTATCAATTACATTATAAAAATCCACAATTTATACAAATCGAGTACCATCCTTTTGTGGAAACAGAAGGCGTATCAACTAGAATACAATAGAAAAGTACGCACTGAATGGTTCAAGTACGTGCTAGGAAAAGGATATCGCTGTCGCTTTGCTCTATTAAAGACAAAGCTTAAGGGCCCCCAATTTTACTCTACACAGCCTGCCATTACATTCCGTATTAGCAACATGGAAAACTCTTGACACTGCATGCATCCAATGCAACGTCAAGTTTTGATGTTTTGGGCGATTACGGGTGCTCGCCAAAGTGGACCATATTTGACAGTCTTCCCACAGAACTGCGCTAAAGTAATCACCTTCACTGTGAGAACATTATTCTTTCGTAATTCCAGCTCTTGTTTCTAATTTTTTTGTTTATGTTGCCCCAATCCATGGTATCTGTAGGTTTGAAATCAGCACAACCACAAAGTCTTTGCCAGTGTAGCTCTGAACCTCTAAAATGAGTGCATGTTGTGCGCGTTAAAACTACAGTACATTTGGCATTATTTTGTTTTTAGATATGCCGGCTGATTTAAGTGCACATTTCCAGCATATCAGAAGTTCCACTGAGTTTCAAAAAGCATTCATCGTAGAATTTGTTCAGGAAAACTGAATATTTATTACAGTCCTCTTCATTTACAGTACGCATACATTATATGCATGGCCAACTTTCTTGAATTAAAGCTTGCAGCCAAAAAAAAAACTCATTTTCCAATGCATGCCAAAAAGCTTACTAGATCGTTGAAATTGTTAGAGGCGTGTGTATACGGGTAAACACCTGCACTTGATCAGTACACATGAAGTGTTCCAAAAAAAAAGGAATGCACGCAATTTTGATTGAAAAATGAACGCACTGAAATGGTATATCGCTTAAGAATTTCTAGCGAGCTTACAAAAACTTTTTGTAAACAACATTATATTGGAAAGAACTTCATAATCAAGTGTTTCACAAATGTCCTTTGAAAGACGAGTTTTGCTCAGATAAACACGAAAGCAGCCACTATAGATCAAGCAAGTCTGGCAGTGCATCCAAGCTGAATCCAAAAACCTCGAGGCCAGGTTTTAGTTCAGTCCTCGAACCTGAACCGGTGCGCTCACCAACACTTCACGGGGGCTTACAATGTAAACTTCGGGTGTGTATAGTGCAAGAGCCAAATAACATCTTTTTTGCACCACATCATCTCGTTTTGCGCAGTGTCCAACGTTCTTCCCATCAATTTAGGGCAAACTAAAACTTCGTTTATGTGTGGTATTTGTTGTTCAAGTCGAGTTGCGCAATACTCTTCATTGTGAAAAATCAGGCTTTCTTTGAAAAGAACGCTTCGAATGACCCGGCGGACAGCAAATACCATTTTATCCATATATTTCTATCGTTGCAGACAAACTTTCCAAACACGAAATATTGGTCGCATGTTTAAAAGACGTGCACACTTTCCATTTGATATATCCTGAAAATTCGTAGGACGATTTCCGAACAGAGGACCCCGCTGCAGCGAAGCACCTGCCCCTCGGCCATGGGTATCTAGGGCGTCGACGAGACATTTGTTCTAATGCCGCTTATCTCCACAATAATTTCGTTACCATGAAGACTTGCCATTCATTCTCACTACACACGCTACAAATCAACCATTATTTAATTACTTATATGTTTCACCCGACATAGCACGCAAAAATATAGGGTCCTTATACAGCCACACACCATAGCCATTGTCCTTATCTCTTGTTCCATGTCGTGACGTTTTTTCACAATCAAATGGCTCTTGCACCAGCAACGGCTACATATCATCATCATCATCATCATCATCATCATCATGTTCTCCAATTGCAGAAACACGTATATATGGTGTGTTCCGATGCTGACCGTAGACGGCTAAATGAACGGCGGGCATCTTAAGTCCCATTCCATTTCTCACGTAGCCGGCAAATTAGACAGCTCCGAGAAGACCGCGTCGTAGACAAATACAATGCAGGCTACTTTGCTGTCTAAACAAGATGGAGGCTCAGCGAATTGCTTGGATAGATAATGTCTCACCAGATTGGTTGTCTGCACACAAGCTGACGCTTTCCCAAACGCTCAATGTGAGTAACCTTTATTTGTTCTTTTTTTGTTTCAACACGAAATAAGAAAATGCAACTGTTAAACTTGTTTATTTCAGCTTTTCTTCTTGACGTGAGGTGGCACATCGTAGCGTAAAAGCCGTCCACAAGTGTTCCATTTCTCAGACAGCATGGGCTTGGTGCTGTCTTCTAAGCAGTCTGCGAAGACTGCCTACGTGTTGTCTAAGAATTAGAACACAGCCACATTTGCTCCCGCATGAATTGTGCAAAAGAAAATAGCATGTTTCAGTGAGTGTTGCTCAGCAAGTAAACGTAGTTGGAAAAGATAGTTCTCTGCTTCTGAATATCGCTCGCATTCTGCTTGCCTTACCCGGATACTAGTCTAGGAAAATGACGCAGGTCAACGAGAATGAAACACTACCACTCATTCCACTGATGTAGTGCTCAAGTGATAAGCAACACCGCGATTTCCACGTTAGTTCATATCTTTGACGTAAGATGGGAACGCTACAGGCATCAGGGTGTGTTGTACAGCTAAAGCGTGACAAAGTGAGGTTGGTCGGAATAATAAAAAGCAATAAAAAACGCAATTTTTGTTGCTATATTTGGTTTTTGATGTCATGAAATAAAATGTCTCATTACATTTACAATACCTCCGATGTTTACATAAGAAGGAAAATTTACCCTGCTGTGTTAAACCTAGGAACAGCAAAGCTGGTTAATCTTATCAACATAACATGGCCTTCCTGAGTGATGCTAAATCTGTTCTTAGTGTTTGCAAAGTACAATCGAACCACAGCATGTAGGATCAAACCAAAGCATGTTTCCTAGCTTAAAAAAGTTAACCAAAAATCCAATGCAGGCTTGATTTTTTGTGACGAGTCTCGTTAACACATAGGTTATTCAGCAAATTTGAAGTGTTCGAGGCTTCGAGCGTTGTCAATTGTACAGAAAGTGAATAGAATAAACACCACTCTATTTCAAGAAGATCAAGCGTGATTTACGATCAACGTCAGCAACCGCATCTACAAAGTGTGCAGAAAAGCGTATTGTTGAATGGAGACATAGTGCAATCATTACTGATTTGTAGTATGAAAAATTACTTTGAAGGGGCATTAGCTCTTGGCATGCATTATTGTGGAGCTTTAAGCGGCTGATGATACGCCAACAAGCTTTCATTTTTTTGCGGCACAGTTGAGGTGTGTTCGTGAAAGCAAAGTCTGGGAACCAAATTACATAATGCGAAATGGTACCCATCCCGCAATTGCGTTCTGCCCTTCAAAACATGCTCACTGTATTTCAGGGCAATTATTCACACTAAGAACTGAAATAATCGGTGACAAATTTGTTGCTAGTAAATGGTTCCCGTGGCGCGAACAGTTGTACTGCAGTATGCCAAGAATTGAAACTAGCATACTCTGAGCTTACTCTTTATACAGCAGCTGTCATAATCCTACAAAACCACGCTGGCTTGCTAGCCATGTCTTCATCTTCGCAAATGCACGCGATAACGTTTTACGCAAGAGTATGAAGTTTAATTTATAATTTTATGTTGGCGTTGATTGTTCTTGCGTTTCCCCTTCGGCTTTATGCACCTTTTGTCAACACCAGCGCCAATGTGCGTGTAATTACCTGGTGGCTTTTTACCGCGTAAAGTTGGCCGGCTAATAATGTCTCATATTAGAAACTGGAAAGCGTAAGCTGTCTATGGCTAGGAGAAACGAAAAGCTGTTTGGCATTAGTGCCACAAACGGTATCTATACAATGTACTATCAGTTACGTCGGTCTTAGGGTTGTGCCTGAACACGCGCACCATTGGCTGCGTCGTGAGAGACGTCGTCCATCCCGTTCCAGCCGGAGCGCCAATCACGCGAGCATAAGTTTCTACTGAGACCTTCCACATGTGTAAACCATGGAAAACTCAAGAAGAGCACTGACACTCGAAACATGACAGATCTCGCTTCACTGGGCCGATAGTGTAGTGAGAGTACAAAAACAGGGCAGGTAGGCCGAGGGCCGGCAGGAACTGCGTACAGATGGTCCGGCAGCCTTCTAAGCTGCTCTGAATGGTGAGCGGGAATGAAAGCGCCGCTGGTAGATCCTGCAAAACACGCCACCGAGTTATCTCGCGATGTTACAGGCCTGGCACAACGCCGCACTAGAGAAGCGCCGTTGGAGGCATGAGAGCGTCGAAGCAAAAATTGCGAGCGGCACGTTCAAAAGCCCGCTTTTGGTAGAAGTTTCTCCAGCACTCTTTGGCTACGGCTGCGACGTCTATGACTACCTGTGGTTCGGAAACAACCGTTGTCATTAACGCACTTTGAAACGTATTTACCCGCTCAGTACGCTCTTCATGACTGTGATCATCGAGGCAAAATGTGGGGCATATGAAATAAAGATTATAGCAAACCAAACCCAAATATGTGTATGACCCTAATATGAATCACAAACGTTTAACAAATATTTCTGATGCTTCAGTGCGGCGTCAAGTTGATTCCGCTGGAAAACACCGGGGCTGCACATATCAGCTTTCGCAAATTACCCATATTTACGTGGTACTTAGGCAGTCGATTTTTTTATTGTGAATGTCTAATTTATTATTAGCACAGGCTTGGGAAACTTGAGCTTATCCTTCCTGTAACAACCACGATAGTGTATTTGGGCCTCATGTGCATTACCTTGCGAGTTGATATCCTCCATTGGTTTTTGGTGCAAGCTTTAACCAATAATATTGCGCGTAACATTGGCTGTTTCAAGGCATGATTGAATGCTTACTGCAAGCACAGTTGTCAATTGCCTATTAACTCATAAATATTCCTTTCGCGAATGAGTGAGGCGTCTGCTACATGCCTTACTGACTCTTGAGGCTACGAAGCCAACGCAAACCTCTCAGACAAACACCATTATTTCTATAAGGGCAAAGGCTACCCATAAGAAATTTGCATAGATGATGTCGCCGTACTTCTTTTTAACAATTAATATGAGTAACTCTATGCATCATGAATGACGTGATGGAAAAAAAAAACTCAGTTGTTAGAATTACCAATAACATAATCCGAGAGGTTTGCTACCAAGCTGCACCCAGTGACTTATAGATCCGTAGTGCTTACTTCTCAACTTCACGAAACAAATCGCAGCGTAGCGGGTGCTTCTTAACTATACCCGTAGTAGCCACCAAGTGTTACTTCTCTCGAAGTATGACTGAGGTGTCCCTATATGAAATGGCGCAATGTAATACTATGGTCTATTGTAATAATATCTATTATTATGAATATGAATAATATTATTAGTAATAATATGATTCATTGTTGAGTAGCTTGCATAAAATTATGCTTAGGCATTTGGTTGATTAAACTCAGATGTCGGCTTAATTTTACTAGCTATTATTTTACATAAATTTTTTTACCGAAACGGGCAATAAAAATCTCTTTAAGCGGAACAAAAATGACATTCGTGACCGAAGGTTGTAGTCAGAGCGATTCCACTTCCGAAACGCGCACTCATTGTTACTGTGACATAAAACAAGACAGTGGTATCGAGCGTGAGAACTTGAGACTTTGTTGTGTCTTTTCCCTTTCTCTTACTTGTTATTGCGCTCCCAGTTCGCTGAAAGAATATGAGCTACCAACAAGCAGTTTACATATCGTAACTGTTGCACTGTGTATTTTGCTTTGGAATGACACAACCTTTTCCCAGTTCGCTGAACGGATAAGAACAACCAACAAGCCTACCTATCAATTCTGTAGCAATGTTTCTTTGTCTTGGGTGATGTAAAAGCTTATCAAGCAAATGCTTGTAGTCTTGCGTTTGCCAACATCTCTTTGAGTACTTTTAGATGTTCTCCCACCACGTGCGCGTTTAGTGATCAGACGTAAAGCCGTTTGCCTGCAGTTAAAACGCTACAGTGGGGTTATAGGCAGAAAACAGAAATTGTGGCTGAGCGCGCTCAGCCAGCTGCGCTGTTTTTTTTTTCGTGAGACGGCACTATCCTTTGATCCATTTCCGAAGATGATAATTAAGGCCATAGTGCTAGCGTGGGTGCTTGCATCCTCGTTTTGCGAAGGTGCTCTCACTTTATAACGCTGGTAATTGCCAGATACTGAAGAAGGCGAGACATTCCGGTGTTACGGCTCGTTCATGCCGGAGCTAGAAGACGGAGAAAAGCAAACGCAGTAAGAACGCGTCTACAGACAGCCAAAGCAGGTCCCAATAAAAGCCAAAACGTTTCAAAAGACCCCTAGTACGTGGGAGAACCTCAACATCCGCAGTCGTTCACATCACAGAAACGAAAGGACAGGTGCCTACCACATAATTGCCAATATAAATTCTTCAGGAGTACGTCCCCACGTCCACGTTGCGCAACACAAAATTCGTTTGGCTTTTCTCTTCCATATGAAGTTCTTTAGAAGATGCAGTGATTGAAATACAAAGACAACTGATAGTCTATTGGGAACAGTTTCTCACCTAAATATTGCAAGGCTGCATTGCGAAAGCCGTCCGGTAAGCACCTCGTAGTACTTATAACAATGAATATGCGTGGAAACAGTGTTGCACAGGAAGGACCAGTATCTGCGGCTTCATTCATTGCTTTGCTTTCGCGGTCTTTGTAAAAGGACTTGATATGGAGTGATCGGAAGGCAGCCAGCAACTTTTGAATCTTAATTAGGGTTCTATTCTAAATATTCGATTGGCAGGCCTCTCACATTGCGCAGGATACCATGTCATCATGTGGAACATTTCATTGCTAATGTAATCACATTTCTTGAAAAGAGTACTTGTTGGACGATCATGGTTTTAGAAAGTAACTTATATGTGAAACACAACTTCTTTTTTAAAAAACTTTTTTGCATCTCACACTGATAATGATGTCGATTGTGTTGTCGTCGACTTGAAAGAAAGTCCTCTGTATCGTATGATCCTATTTCCTTTTTTTATTCTTATAAAAGCAAAACTGTGAGACAAAGATTTTATTAGGAGCGAAATTACTCAAGAAATGTAAAGGAAAGCGTGAACAACAAAAGTGCGCCATTACAATTAAAATTTGAAGGGGGAACTCGAAGTGAAGCTTAAGAAGCAATAAAACCCCACATACAAAGTTAAACAGCAATAAGAAACTCTATGTGCGCATCAGACACCCAATTTCTGCTTTGTGTAACGCCACAAACGTGCTTGTGTTGTTTCGTCCCATGTCTGTGTTTTTCGCACAAGTTCCTTCATTAAATTACGGAATCAACGAACTGACTATTCTTCGAAATCTTTTCAATGAAATAATTGTTTTTTATTCAATAGTACATGACACGCAGCTTGAAATGGTCAAAATTTTGGCGATGGTAGTCACATCTGGTCAGCAATGTGTTCAGAAGCTGTTCGCATTACATCCACGTTTACGCTGTTTTGTTTAATTATTATTTTCGTAGACATTGCAACACATCTTCACGCTTGTTTTCGAACTCTGCCTTATCTCACGCTAATTACTTGTTAGTTAGCGCTCAGGCTCAAGATTGTCAATATTCACTAAAGCAAGACAAACACATTGTACTAACCGTGCTCATACCAATACCTTACCGATTTTTCGTTTTTATGTAACACTCACAAAATAATTTGTCATGTAAAAACCCATAACATACCAGATCACTAAGGCGAATGACGCTTTCGTAATTTTCAGATGGAACATTCTTTGCGATGTCTTTTTCCTAATGCTTTGAGGTACGCGGTGCGCATATGCCCCCATGACTAAATCACGTGGATTTAATGATCTGCCTCGTCAGTGAGTGTTTAACTTGCATATTTGACTCGTTGGCTTTACCAAACATTACAATTAGGTCAGTGTCTTTGCTTTACAAACCTTACTAAAAGCTTCGTTTGTGACACTAGGTCAGCGGTTTTGACTCGACAAAGTACTGTTACGAGTAGGAAGCGCGATCGTAGTCTATTTATCAGCATATTAACAACCACAGGAAAATCAGTGGCTAAATCATCGATTCTAGTATTTGATTCACTGATGAAGCGGATTGATACTGATGTCTGTATGTACAAAGAAGGAACTTGTGTTTCATTTAAAATCAGTGTACGTGAACGCGGATGGTGCAGTCTTGCCTCGATAATTCCCACAAGAAAAAAATTGGATGATGCTTTTTTGTTTTATTCTCTGCCTTCATGAGCTATACTTCGTTTTTCTTTATTGGCCTGAATTTCTTTCCTTGTAGGAGGTTGGCTTAAAAGTGAAGATACCGCGTAAAATGAAGGACAGCCTTCGTCTTTGTGGTGCTTGTCACTTACGTTTGTCATACGATCACACCACGACGCACCAACTTTAGAGTATACCCAAACACGTTGTACAGGATATGCATGTCGCAATTTGACAGCATATGCATGTCGCGAAATGTTGTGTGTATAACGTGCTACCCTAGTTTCATGAATGTTGTATTTTATTCCATGCTATGATACTCATTTTGCGTGTTCAAAATAAGCTTATTCAAAGCATCGATCACCGGTGGTCGATTTCAAAAGGCGCGATATATTAAATTTAAACGGTATCAGAAAGCGATATTATTGTTTACAAAAAAAAGCACGTGTACACTTATGACATGTCTTGTGCCGGTTTGTTAGGTCTCCGTGAAAAGCAACAATGCCCGTTAGCATTGTATATACTCCACATCTGAGGTCTTTACCCTCAGCTCTTAAGTTTATTTTTCAGTCACTCGCGTTTCTCGAGCTTCCTGCTCAGGTGGCGAACAACTGGCGCGCATGAAAAGTTATAAGAGCAATGATAGCACCTTTTGTAGTCTGTGAAGTGTTTTTTTATTCACTATATCAAGTTGTGCCGTATAGAGCACTCGAAAAAGCAGCTGGCTAACATGCCAATAAGCTCTCAGATTTGCCACAACACCACATTAGCAAACATACATGTCGGAGCAGTGAACTGTGCGAATGTCCTATCCTTGTCTATTAGCCGGCCGCACAAGGCAATGCGGCAGTTTGGAGTGGTCTGCCACGCAGCACAAGATGATGGGACAACGGATGTAGTAGCAGCAAGTGCAATTGGTACCACACGCCTGTCCTGCTTGCAATCCATTGCACTAGTTAAGAAAAGAAAAGAAAAGCAGTAGCATTCAATAAATGTACTGTTTCTTTCAAATTATTGAATAACTGCTTGCCCTTATTAATAAATACGGGCAAGCAGTTTTTCGCAAGCTTCGATCCAATAGCATGGTTACTCAAAAAATTATCACACCAAAACAAAGGAGTGAATAAGTATGCGTGTGAAAAGCTCCTGAGGTTCAGCGGAAAAACCATGCGTCTTCCGTAAACTTTTCTCAGTACATCATCAAAGGTGGTTGGAACAGTGTGTGTATTCGCTACTCAAGCAAGCCATGAGGCACGTAGCGGCAGAAGGCGAAAACTTCGCACGGAGTTCCAAACAGTCGAAATACCTTGAGTACCGTATCGGCTGCAGCTGTGGTCGGTGAGATAGAGCCGGCCGTAAAGAAAACGTAAAGCGAGAATGAACGGCCAAGCAGTTCTGCTGTGTTCCTCAGTGCATGTGAGCACGATTGAAAGAAGGCGCTATTTGTTCCCATGCATTTTCTTCGGAGGCCAAGGACAGAAGCCATATAGCGCGGAGGATTGGAAATCTTCGCATCGGCAAGGCTGGGACGCCGACAATGACCATTTGCTCACGACGTTTCGAGCGGGAGGATTTGTTCTTTCCAGTTGAGACACTAGTGTAAACTTTTTAACGAGAATCCCTAACATGACCATTGTCCCTAGTGACTGTATATGTCGCGATGCTACTCGAAGTATGTAATCATTTCACATTGCGAAGACTCGGTGCGCCAGGTGCATTCAGTTATTATTAAACTATACATAAATTTGTGTGTTGACCGGAATACAAGAATTTAATCCACTGGGCACACTGTCGACTATTTACGGCACGTCTAGATGCTGCAGTTCAAGCACATGTTCGACCTGTGAGTGGTTTCAGCAACGTTACTCGTTTTTTCCACTACACCTGGAGACAACCCGGAAGGCACACAAGGCACACTTTACAGCGCAACGGCCGCGCACCTCAAACAAGTGTGGGAAGTTCAAGCGTTTACCGCTCGCTTACCAGCAAGTCCGGTGAAACTATCACTGCAAATTTGGCACTTATTGAAAGTGCAGGTAATCTCTTGCGTGGCACGGACGTATTGAAGTGCAAGCAGACGCTTCATGCACGAGTACAGATTCGTCTTCTAATCACGGATGGAAGCGTCCATACGATGGTGGTAATTCACTGAGCTATTAGTACCGTATTGGCTGCTTTTGGGTGGTGATTTGGAGCCACTCATAAAAAAAGTCACAGCATATCTACAGAGAGAATGATGATGAGTGGGGCGGAGCGGTCCTTCGTCCCTCCGCCCTCCGCTCAGTCCGTCCGTGCATGCTTCTATGCGACCGATCGCGTTCGATGATGCCGACGGGACGTGCCTAACGCCGACGAGACGCCAGCCATGAAAACTGGCCATGAGCGTCTTTAACGTGCCAGCAACGTCTGCTGGATTACCGCGTACGGCGGTAATCCAGCAGATTGAGAGAGCCATTCCTTCTCCACGTACCCTAGCACAGCCCAAGCAGCAGTCGATGGGAGAATAGCAGTACAGTGCCATCTAATATATCTTAAATCAAATGCAGTCTGGGTGTACTTCTATGAGACGGCACCATCCATTATACTTTTCGAGATACTGCCTTACTTTCTTTCTCATCTCTTCTCCTCTCGGTTACGCGTGATGCATGACAAGGTAAGGCAAAGAGGAGCTTCGCCCCTAAAAAACGAACGGCCAAGCAGTTCTGCTGTGTTGTAGCTGCAGTGCGCGTCTGCGCTATAGAAAGATGACACGGACGAATTTGTAGTGCACGCCGCCACTTCGTGGATGAGAACAAACATGTCTCCCAATCACGCATGAGTTCTCCATATGACATTAATATTACACTTAGCCCGTTTATTCGAGCAATGGGCGACATTGGCACCACCCTCGTGGCATATTTACTCGCCTTTGCAACTGGAGAAAAACCAAGGGTATATCTAATCTTTACTGGCGTGTACCATGTTATAAGTAGAGTATTAATACCTCGAATTCCATAGGGCAGATTTTTTCGATTTTGACGACGTCTGTGTCATAAGCATCTATTATTTTATTCTCTTAGAAAAAAACTGTGTCTTGCAGATGCTAAGTTCGGTGTGCAACGTTTTTACCACTCTAAATTGGACATTAAATTCATTGCTACTTTTTCCCCCTTTATTAAAAGCATTGTGACTTTTTTTCTTATGTGTAAAACGCTATTAGGCACAAAAAGACAAACACAGCCCAAGTTTTCTTTATTTTTCAGATATCTTATGCAAAACAAAGATCACGGCTAAAGGAGCTGTCCGAGGCAAGGCTTCACCGACGTACTCAATTGTCATACAGAGTGTGATAGTTTGACTGCATACCACAAAACTTATCGTGCACAACTTAAGTGAACACCTCATAGAACCCGACTGCTGACACATTATTTGGAAAATCATTTTGAGCTTATCAACAGCATCACGAGATATATAGTAAATAACGTTCTCACAAAGTACGGTTGTTCTAGCTTTAGCAGCATGAATATCAATGACGTGTTCACCATAGATGTAGAAAACCGTGTTCATAGGCTATGATTACACCTATGGCATAGTCAACACTCTCAACGCTTGTTACCATGCCAAGCAAGGACCTTCCCAAAACATCATGTCATGATTAGAACAAGGACGCTTGTGTAAGATAGCTGTCACAGGTGAGATTTCACTGACGTAAGGAACACTCAGGCACACTGGTTTAATTTGACTGCATAACACAGAACTTACCGTGCAGATCTAAGGTGAACACCTCAAAGAATATGATGTCTAAAACATTACTTCTAAAATCTTTTTGAGTTTATCGACAACATCATGAGACATATAATAAACATTTTTTTACAAAGTACGGTGGTTCTGGCTTTATCAGCTTAAATTGTGATGACGTGTTCACCATGCATGTGGTCATCCAGCACATAAGCCATGATTACATATACGGGTTTTTAACTACTTCTTATTGTATTACAGAATGAATCGAGCAAATAAATACAAAAAGGCAACCGGAATCAAGGACTGGAAATTTGGGTCCTGCCAGCCACATCATGGTAAATTGGCTGGTTCATGATTTATTACACTTTCACCTACTGCTTTCTTCTACAGAGCTTGATATCACATTGCAGGCTGATCTGCCATCCCTCGATGGCAATGGCTTTGATGAAAGCTTTGTTCAAGACATAACTAACAAGGAATTGGAAACTATGATAGATTTTTGTACAGTTTTGCTTTTTGTGCTTCATGTTCAGGACAGTCGCATGCAGGTTCGCTGGTATGACGGGGAGCAAGTTAGAGTTATATGGATTGAGGTTACGTTGGTAGAGGATCCCGTCTTTGACTGGGAACATTTGTAGAGACGTGTCGTGAAGCAACCTTTCTCTCAAGCTTGTCTATGACAGCTTGTAGAGAAATGTCTCGGCATTCTCTGTTCCCAAGCTTGAGTAGCTGCGACACAGAAAAATACATCTGCCATGGTGTTAGTATGGGCGGCGTATTTCGCAGGGTAGCGGGATAAACAATCCGCACCTTGATGCGACCACCCTGTTTTATATGTTGCGACAGATTTGTGTTCGGGTAGACGTAGAGCCCAACGAGTGAGGCATCCTGTGGGATCTATGGAGATAGGTCGGCCATCAGAACACGTTGTTATCGGTGACGACATAAAATCGGCACCCGTAAAAGTATGAACTTAACTTAGCGACTGCCCAAAAAAAGAGTGAGGTACTGACTCTCCGTGATTAAATAGTCGTGCTTGGACGTAGATAAGCAGCCAGCTTGCATAAGCAAAGTCCGTGTTGGGGTTTCAATAACATTGCTTCTATTTAGTGCCCACTAGCGTCAATGAGAACCTTGGTTGAAGCTGATGGATAAAAATGAGTTAAAATTGGCGGTGTTGTAAGCAGAAAAGTGAACTGGGAAAAAGTGAGGTTAGATCAGCGCCCCAGGAAAACGGAAGTCCCTCTTCAGGAGCTTTGGGAATGGGCGTGCAATGGTTGCGAAGTCTTTAACAAAGCGTCAGAAACAGGAGCACAACACTAGAAAACTGCGAGCCCCGTTTATGAAATACGGAACTCGGAAACGCGTAACGACGCGAATTATGTCGGGATCCAGGCGTGCCCCAGCGATATCAATCAGATGGCCATTTACGGTTAGTAGAAAACGAGTGAAGTGTAATTTCGAAAAGTTCATTTTAGGTCCGGTTTGCCAGAAAACGTCAAGAAGTGCTAATAGACGATGGAAATGGGACTCGAATGTGTGTGAAAGAACATTAATGTCCTATAGATAACATGAGCAAGAGAGATAGAAGAAGCAATGCCGGGAGGTTCGATATTGGCAACATAAGCAAATAAACCACTAGAATCACTGCAGCATTCTTTTGAAAGTGCAGTAGGGCCGGTGCATTACAGAGAGCGAAAAAACATCACCTTAAAGTAATAGACAGTTAAGAGTGACGAATGCAGTCTCTTCGTGGTTCATGTCGCCGACGGCTATCCGCGAATTGCCGGAAAAGAAGGTCGATAGCAGAAAAATAAGTATCATTATAAAGCCCGTCTAAGGGTTCGTTGATTCTGGGCAACGGGTTAACGTCTTTCTTCGTAATTTTGTTGAGATGCCGATAATCTACACAAAAGCGCTACGTTCTATGTGTCTTTTTGACAAGGATGACGGTAGTAACCCAAGAACTGCACGAGAGCCACAAAATGTCTTATGCATGCTTCTTTTCTACTTTCTTTTGTATTACTGTACGCTCGTACGCGGAAACACGGTATGGACGTCAATGAAGGGAGTCGTATTGCCAATATTGATGTCATGAGTAACTAAAGTCTTTCAGCTGAAGAACGTTCTGGCAAAGTCGAAAATGTCACGATACGACTCTAGAACGTAACAGAGATCTTCAGATTCATCTGCAGTGAGATCAGATGGCACCGCGCATTCATGGTGGACGCCCCATGAACGGGATGGAGTTAGACTACGGTCTTAGCTGCAGCAATCATCCACAGTGATGAAGGGCTCAACAGTAAGGGCTTGTGGGACACTGGTTTCAGTTAGGAAGATACCTTGAGGAAATCGTGTGCGGCAATGCCATGTGTAAGCATCACGAAGTCATGTAATCACCATTACTTGCAGGTGGCGTGGAGATTAGGTCGACGTGTGTATTAGACGTGTGCGGAAGGCATACCAAATCTATGCAGCAATAACGCCTTTGAATTGGGTCAGTCGGATCAGGAATTAGAGGCATCTCACTGTCAAAAGAGATGGCTGATCATTCTATAAAGGCCTAGTGAGCGGTCAGAAAATTCATGTCTAGAATGAGATCATGAGAGAAATTTTCGATAACGGTTAAAAGAACAGTGCTTTTATATGCCATAGACACACGGGCAGAGCACCTCCAATAATCGTGGCAGTTCCCACGTCGAGGACCCATATACTGCTGTGTTCAGAGCGGGCGTGGCAATTTATCGAAATCAGCTACAAAGAGCATCACTCACAATGGACGCGTGCAGCCCGCTATCTATTACCTTGTTCTTAAGTAGATTGTCTAAAGTAATGTCTAAAAGATTCCAGGTGGTCGGTAACGTTAAACAAAATTTTTTTCCAGAAGTCGTCGTCGATGCAACTGCATTTCCTGAAGCGGCGCTGCCTAGGTTTCTGGCAGGGGGCACTGCAAATAGGTCGGAGAGTCAAGAGAGCATTTCAGGGGCGAACGAGATCGACGGCGAACAGTAGATGGTGAATGGGTGTAGCGAAGTCTTGTCATAGAGACGGCAGCATCAGGGAATGTGGTCGGCATAGGGGAATCAATGCTGAGGGTAAACGGTAGACAGAAGGGGCCTGGGCGAGGAATGGGGGGAGGCCCAATGTGTGTTGGCAGAGCCCAATGGTCGCGGCATTGGTGAGCGGTATGAACGACGCCATGGCAGTTGTAGCATATAGGCTTGTCATCTTGTGTACGCCAATCGGACGCATTGCGTTCTCGAGAATAGTTGGAACCATAGTGAGGAGCGCAGCGGTGATCACGAAAGGCTGGGCAGAGTAGATGGCTGGAACGTGGTGTAGGCTGACGTTCAATATTAATATTGAGGAACGATATCTTGTATCAAAGAGGTCGTGGTCGGTGAAGGCTCAGGTTTCGAAAATATAGTGGCTACTGGTTTGGCTGCCTCAACGTCTCGACGAATGATACAGGTGAGGTTGTCATATTTGGGGACCTGGTGGAAAGCATCATCGCAGGAGGAAGTGGCCGCTGTGTTCAGCAGGCGCGTGATGCCGTCGGTGACGCGGCGGGATTTAGCGTGTTGTAGGCGGTGGTATTCCGTCATAATTGTGTGGATGCTCATGACATTATTGAACTCCCGCAGATCAAAGGCATCGTGAGGAATCCCTCTTAGGACGTGATTAACTATTTCGGCTTCCGACATGATACTGTCGGCCGTGCTATTAAGGGTGAACAAGTAAAAAAATGCATGACAATGCAGAAGCAGTAGTCAACGTCGCAAACAAATATCTTGAACTAGGGGAAAAAGCTGTCAAGCGCTTTTTTTCAGTTACCTTCATGACCGAATTTGCCTTAGTAAAGAGAGAGAAGCCTCCATGGCAGCTCCGTGTATCTGCTTGTAGCAAACTTCTTGTAACTCATACAAGTGCACTATTTCCAAAGGTGTGCACTCCGCGAGCGTTTCGTCTACCAGCAGGGCCTCTCTACATGGTGCTACGGCCAAATCAACAGAAAGTGGCGTGAAGAGTGATTTGAGGTCGAAGTAGGTGGTCCTCACGTCGTTTTCATTAGCGGCAATGTGCGGCTCTTTTTCACCGAAAGCTGAGGAATTGACAATGTGTGAAGATATTTTTTTTTCTTTTGCCGAGTGAACACTCCGTGTGAGTGACCCGAAAGTCAGTCAAGCGGTTACATCAAGAAGTTCACGATAGGCCGTAGCGGAATGTCTGGATTGTTTACTTTTGGTAAACCGTAAAGTAGATTCATTAGTTAACAAAAGGTGTTAGAAAAGGTGTTTCTGTTGAGTCGGTATTAGTTGAAAAATCTGCGAGAGCAGTTTCTGCAGTTCCCACAGAACTTTTTACTTTTGCACTGCGGGATGTCCAAGTTGCTTAAGGCACTCAGAAGGATGACACGTCCCGCACTCTCGTATTTCATAGCCATATCTAGATTTAGTAATGCCCAATGTAGCAAAGAGTGACGAGAAGGCTTCGTACATCTCCATAAATCTAGACGTGCATGGCATATCAATGTCTAAATCTTATTTGATATGTGCTAAATATTGTATCTGCCATGTGTCATGACCTTTAACGTTTAGCTCTCTTCTTACAAACTGTAACCAATCATAGTTCTAAGTTGCAAATTGATGGATAGAAGTATTACATTTCTTAATTATTTTTGTGTTAATATGCGTACTTGTTCAGCGTATAATGAATTTGAAGAGCAAAACGATCTGTCGGATATTAGTAAAGCAAAATTTCAAATTAACGAATACAGCACTCTTACTGCCACACGCTGTAGCAAACAAAATCACCAGATTGGCAGGGAAACCACAACCGCACGCGTCGAGAATGTTCACATTCGTTCTGCCCTTGTCGCCACCGCTGTCATCACTATATTGAGAAAGAATTCAATTTCGCTTGCTTTCTGAGCACTAACTTCAAAACCAATCTCTAGTTATTCACACAAAGTATTGAAAAAAAACAGCTCACATCTTTTCAAACATAATTTTTGGAGCCAAGTCAGCAGGAACGACACGAGCGAATGCACCGACAGCTGCTGCAGCGGATTCAGCTGGCTGTGTACAAACCAGAACCACGTCGGAGAATGCCGCTTCGCTGCTGCTGCACCGTCTAGTTCCAGAGTTTTCGGCGAATATAGTCCAAACCAGGCTCTCGTTGAACGGGTCCTCGTCGAGGCCGTGAAGCTCCGTCGTGCTGCACGAGGAGTTTGTGATTTGACCTGACGTGAGCCACTGTCAACGCCTTTGCCTCCTTGTTGAATCTGTGGCAGGCTGGTTTGATTGATATGTAGAGTTTAAGTTCCAAAACCAGCACATGAGTATGAAAGACGCTGTAGTAGTGGGCTCCGGAAATTTCGACCACCTGGGGTTCTGCAACATGCACCCAAATCTGAACACACGGGCCTACAACATTTCCGTCTCCATCGGAAATTCACTTGCCGCAGCCGGGATTCCATCGTGCGACCTGCGGGTCAGCAGCCGAGTACCTTGGCCACTACAACACCTCGGCCATCGGTGTAAACATGTATGCGGTCGAAGTACCTTTCGTCCAACAGACGCAAAGTCAATTGCTTGAGGGCTAGCGTTGACACGCGTGCATTTTTAACGATTCCAGGAACTGATAAGTGCACGGAAGGTTGACGAAGACTTCATAGCGCAGCTGCTGGATGCATCGACAGTTTGAAGCCAGGCGGTAGTATGTCCTGATGTTTTGTCACAATACCGCAGTACGAAGAATGAGGCCTCCGAGTTGTCAAACACGCTAAATGATGTGACGGTATCCACTAATTCCAACAGCTCTACAGGAGCAGTGGTTGTTTCATCTGAAATTGTGTTGCTTCAGTACAAGTTTTCTCACACCACGACGTCGACAGCAGCAGAGCTCGCAGCACAAGGTGGAGTAAAGTACATTCTTCGGCAGCAACCTAACCAATGGGCCATCTTTTGCGACTCCAGGTCAGCCTTACATTCACTACGGTTTGTTATGCAGCACGGGTTACACGAACAATCAGTATATCAGATAAGGCGCGACTACGACGAAGCGCTCAAGAAAGGTCACGATATTGTATTTCAGTGGTTGACGAGTCATTGCAGAATCGTCGGCAAAGACCGCGTGGATGAAGCTGCTCGATCGGCTCATGACCAAGACCAGCGCACGCCCACACCACTCTTGAGAACGGACGCTGGAAGGCTACTACAGTCACTTGCTCGCCGTATATCTCTCCTACAATGGAATATGCAGGGTTTCTCTAACACGCACCTGTATTCGATCGACCCAAACTTGCAACTTCGTTTGCCATCTGGGCTCCCACGATGCGCTGAAACTTTACTGTGTCGCATGAGTTTGGGCGTGGCATTTACGAACTCGTACTCTCGTCTCCTTGGAATGGCGAGCACTTCGGCATGCAACATCTGCGCCTGCGAGGAAACGCTTGAGCACATTCTATGTCATTGCCCAGCATACCAGACCGAACGACGTATTATGGAAGCCAAGCTCTGTCAGCTGGATTCACGGCCGACTACAGCAGAGAAGATCCTGGGACCTTGGCCGACGGCTTCCCATACGCGCAAAGCCACGAAAACCTTCTTGTGCTTTTTAACGACCACCAAACTTCATGACCACTTGTGAAAGAACTGTGCGAGTCCGTGCTGTGTAGTCTCGAGCTGACTATTTATGCTTCTCTTTCTTACTCCTCTTCTTTTCTGTCTCTTTCAGTTCTATTATTCTCCTTTTCCCCCACCCCAAGTGTAGGGTAGCCAACCGAGCCAAGGTTGGTTAACCTCCCTGCCTTTCCTCTCAATTTATCTCTCTCTTTCTCTCTCACACAACCTTGTCGGGGCATGTGGCAGGCTGATTTGATAGATCATGTGGTTTGCTCTAACACAGCCAAATCCGTAAAGCTGAACTCGAATCCGCTTTCGCTAGTCGGGGATATTGGTCATGGACCAATTCTTGCGCACCCACTGCGCGTCGTGGTTCTCTAGTCGCTTGGGCGGCGAAACGAGCGAGTTTTTTAGGTGTTTCGCCACTTTCGCTCTCTTTTAAGCCAACTGTGAACGCGCCCTTAGTAAGCGAGAAAACGCGTAAAAAGAAAATACAGCTGGCGAGGCGACCTTGAAATTCCCGAATCCAACACCAGAATGTAAGAAATTTTTATGGCGTATTTTTGGTCCAACGTAGCTTCCAATAGATAAAGAAAAAGTACAACGTGACCGGTTGGTGCCATACACTGGGCATACGAAGTGTTATAGATTTCTCACAAAAATAAGAGAAATTCATCTTGAAATTTTGTACGTTGCGAGCACAAAATTTGGCTCGAAATTGAGAAACGAAGCTTCAAATCTGACTTTTTTAGTTAATAAAGAACTTAAGCTACTGAAACATAAGACAATAAAGTTCTCTGTGTGAAGTTTGTCGATCTGAACCAAGTCATTGTTCCTCTCCGGTGTCTTTTAAGCAGACATCGTCTAAGATATGCGATTTAACTGTTTTTTCTTGTTCACACTTTGTCCCATCTATATAAGAACTAGCCTCCGGTTTGTTAAGCTTACAAATGTATAATAGTACGAAAAGAACAAATCCAACCATCAACGCGCGCTGTTTTGCAATGGTCTAGATAGAACGCGGCGTCACGTCAAAGGTGTTCGAAGTGTTGGGTAGTGTCTCGCCACCGCAGCAGCCTCTTTCTCTTGTTTTTTTCACGCTGAGCGGAAAAGTACACCTCTACTATAAAAAGCCAAAAGTGTTTAATAATGATAGGTGTTGAAGAGGTGGGATGTGCAAGTTGTTTTTCAAGTGTTTACGGCATGTACTAAGTATACTTTTAATATTACGTACCGGGACCTCAACATAAACTTCGGTTGCGGCGCCTTGCAACAGTAGTAGTAGCTTACCGCCGAGGTCACGCGAGTAATCCACATTGTCGACCTGACGGTTAAGCACATTGCTCGGTCAGCATGCGTTCTCCTTGTCCTTTTCTTGATTGTGGTCTCCACGCAGTGTGCCTCACTGATTAGCTGATGATCGAGACTGCAGCCCTGTGTCAGGTGCACGCTGATTGTGCCCTAGCTCATTAAACCAGTCCGTTCTAAGATCTAACTACTTGAACACCCGTTTCTAAGACTGCAATATTATGTCGTGTCAGGCAATATTGAGCTAAATAAAACTAACCTAAGCAAGCCAACACTTACTACAAGCCTGCTGAGGAAAATAGCGCGAAGAGGACTTATCTTATTACGATCAGGCAACTTAAGTTCTTGTTCCTTATGTTTGTGTTACTTAGATAAACATGTAATAAGTATTGCCCATTCATAATGAGGTAATGTTAGTCTTGCTAACTGAAATAAATTGGAATTTCCCTAACTCCACATGGTGATCTCGCTGGCAAAGGATGAACCGCTTTTCATCCTCAACTACGCAACGACTTTAAATAGACATTCGGTATCCCTTTTACAACTACCGCACAACGCCTCACATACGTTTCTTGTGCCATGTGTCTTATTTGTGTACTGTTTTTTTTCACTCTCGTATTGCGCGCTTCCCATAGTCTTCTTGTTATGTCCGAGATAGAGCTTGCTCGCAGGAAACTCGCATTCTTTAATATATCAGACTACTCTGCACAGCACCCTGCCTGTGCCCCGGTATCGTCGGTAACACTTACTACATATACTGCGTATGTAGCACTTACAGTTGGGAGGCAAGCTGAATGAGGTTGTACTCTAGGAGGGCTTGGGAGTCCACCACTGTAAAAAGTAACGTATTTTCACGAAACATCAGGTGGCTGAATTTCAAGTAGAAAAATAATATACAGTTAAAAGGAAATGAGTGCATGCATTGCTTAAAGACAAGATGATAAATATGATCTAATACAAGAACGGAAATTTCAGGAAGATAGAAGAGAGCAGTGAACAGAAAAAAATGTCTTTCAGGTGGATTGCAATGAGAGCCTTCGTTTAGAGATAAGGACTTGTCTGCCTCAGGCCAGCAGCACCCTTCCTTATCGATGCGTTGAGATTCGCTGTCTGTGCAAGGCGAGTGCTCATGCCAAAACGTCAGCTGCAGTGACATTTAATGTTAACAAGTACTATAACCAATGTATTCAAAACATAACAACGTTTTTACACATTTTTAATATGACCTGTTAGCAGCGACGTGATCTCAGCTCGTATCAGTCACATGCATAATTATCAAGACCTGAATAACTTTTCTTACAGCTTAGAAACCACACAAGCTTTTTGACGGAGTAAGATAGTTTTGTGCCCGTAATTCTTGACAATATGCAATAATTTTAAATATCTAAGAACCTAATACAAGTGAGCAGCGGTTAGCCGTAGTTAACTGACGACCACTTGAGCAAATGTTTTCGCATATGGGTGAATGCGATTTCTCAGAGAATGCATTACAGGAAACTTAAATATGATATTATTGTCGGCTCTGTGAAATAGTGTATAATAGTGGGTGATCACTGAAAGAATGTCACTCTATGGGGCAGTCTTATGAATTGCCTGATGGTACAAAATCTGTCACAGGTTCTCACTTAGAAAAAAAATGTGCATCTAAAACAATTTTCGCTCAATTTATCTCAGGAAAGTGGCGCTTAGGCCTACGGAGTTTGCACCGAATATCTTTATTGCGGACTGTACAAAGGGCCCACGATGCAGCGTTTAACAATCGCCTGCCTGATTTCACGTGGAACATATCCGAAGTGCCGTCTTAGGGCGACTTCGCTTCCTCTCAGAACTCTTGTTTAAAATAGTCACCATATAGATATCCGTATAAATAGTTCTACTGTAGTATTGCATAAAAACGCCGAGTACCGGTAATACCGCTTTGCATGCAGCACGTGTTCGATATTTATTTCAAGTTTTCAATTTGGTGTTATTGAGTGTTTATACAATTTTTTCTTAGAAAAAGTTACTATGGGTGATAAATCAATGAAGCTCATTTTTTTACACATTTCGTACAGCCGGACATGTCCTTGACTGCAGAGCATTTAACGCGGTATAACTTATAGAACATAGAGTTTCAACATGTTACACCACATTTGTATACTGTAAGACTTTACGACGTGGCAACGAAAGGCGAACGCCTTGGCGATGTTCCCGCTACCATAGCGCATACTTACTGCAGCTAACGCACAAAAACATGCACAGTAGTATGGTAGGCGCCTAAGTTAAACCCAGAAATTCAGCATAGAAAAATCTATTCTGCCAAGAGTAACGCCTGAGAAACATCTTGAGAAGACAAAAACAGAATTGCGTGAAAAGCTATGCGTAATCGCAGCATGTGAAGATGCGAAATTAAAAACCCACATTTAAATCTGCTAGTTTACGCAGTGCAAGTCAATTTGGGAAGTACCCGCCACGCCGCAATTCACAATTATTTTTTGAGGTGGTCAAATATTGTCGACGCGTCTCCAAGAAATTGATTGGACATATTCTCCGCTGTCCCGATTTTGGCGTTGTGGCTGATGTTGCCTATGAATTACATATCAGCCCACCACAATAGGAAGCCAGCTATAAAACACCCACTGGCTGATCAATCACAAGGTGACATAATAAATCCACACTTTATTTGAACAACAGAAGCAATTTGCAAATACACACTGCAGCATTATGCCTATCACCAGATATACAGCTGCTTTATTGTCTTCGACATTGTTTTGATCTAAGTTATCCAACTGACACTTAGGAATACCGGGTGCAGTTCCGGTTCACGTCTTGATGTTTTTTTTTTCACCAGCACTTCTACGGGCACTTGCAGTGATAGTGGGAGCTTCGGTGCCACAAAACGTCGTCACCAAATCAGCTGTTTTGTAAGATCATTGCAGGTTACGTCATAAGTGTGCTAAATCATCCCGCTGCAATTTGAATACATCCCTATTATGAAGACGATCCATATGACTCCTCACTGTTTCGCACAATGATGACATATTTCGCAGTTTTCGGTGCTCCCATACGTGTAAACTGTTAGCTATAACATAATGAAGAAAATTCATTATCACCGTTTCTGGTCTGCCAACAACGAAGTATAGGCTGCTATAACATATTGAAGAAAATTCATTATCACCGTTACTAGTCTGCCAACAGCGAAGTATAAGCTGCAATTGACGGTGTTTACGCATTCGACGAACACAAGTCGAAGGCGTAAAGGACTTTGCTCTCTTTTCCTTTCAGTCACTCTATTAATCTTCCCGTTACCAGGTTTCGCTTGTGCTCGAATTCGGAGGTGGCCATGGACCTCTCAGAAACCCTGTTGGTTAGTGAAAGGGCTGAGGTTAGGTGATGGCGTATTGGTTTGTCACCACGGGTTCTCCTACACCAAATATGCACAAAGGACAAATACAGCGTAGCTCGTACTTGAGCAGTCATGCTAAAGAGATAGCAAGGCTGGCGGGCACCTTTGTATGGGTATACACATGGCTTCTGCGGTCTTCCTAACGCTTGGAAATTTTCCGTTCATTCTTCCATTTCTTTCTCTTCCACCTTTTCTTGAATATTCATTCCCAATTTTATTTCACTGCCTGTTTCTGTTACTCTTCTTTCTTTGCTGTGCTTTACTCTCCCCCTCCTCATTTCCTCTTCCTCCTGACCATCACATCATGATTCTTTACAGTCACTTTCCTTCGAAACGCCTTTGCTACACTGTTCTACACAATGCTATGTAGATCTTTACTGGCATGTGGGGAGGGGGGAGTGATTTTAAACTAAAAGAAGAGAAAAGTAAGCCCAATAACTGTCTCTCAGGGGGAGGACATCTCAACAGTGCTTCACGAGGGGTGAGGTGAAAGAAGGTAATAAAAGGATAGGATTAAAAGTTGAAGAGGCAGAGAGAGAGAGAGAGGAAAAAGAGAGCAAGGCACAGGGACAGTGAACGACGGAAGTGAGGAAAAGATAGGAAAGATGGAGACGGTCGCAGGTGTCTGAGAACGGGGCACCAATAGCGAGAGCTCTTGTCGGCGACCGGAGATGGCGTATATGGCTAATTCAGTCGGCCAGAGCTATGCTGTCGTCGTCGTCGGAGACCGGCGTCAGGAGGTGGCTAGTACCAGCCCAGTTGGCCAGAGCTGCACTGTCGTCGAAGATCGTGAGGGCACAACTGGTCGGCACGGAATCCAGCGAGCGATCTACCACCATGCCAGAGTAGCCAAGGCAAAGTCAGCTCGTGAGGATGGTCACAAACAAAGATATAGGAGTACTAGCTGTCCAGGAAATCAAAGTAGACGGAGAGGAGCAGACAGGGAGCATGGTGTGCCGTTTCACTTACCGATATTGTGTGGTCGTTAGCCATGCTGTTGGAACGTTCGCGGATTGAGTTATTTTTGTTGAAAAATGCAAGGCCTTTGTGCTAAGTGTATTTTCATGCCAGTCCGGCAGAATAGTTTTTTGTGACTTTGTTTACTGTGCCACTGAAATCAGAGTAATATGCACATACGCGCCGAATGACGTGGAAGAGCGTGCTTAGTTTTTTTTTTTGCGACCTGTTTCAAAGAACAAATTGTAATAGGAGGGGTTTTGGTAGAATTCAACTTTGATTTAAGTGATTGTGATAGAGCCAACAACTCTGGCGTTTGGTACAAAAGCAGTGAAATGCTAGACAAATTATTAAACGAGAAATACTTGGATGACGTGTATGAATGTGTCGTAGAAAATCGCGAAGCGATGTACGGACATTTTCAAGGCAATAGCCATGTGCGTTTAGACCGCATATACCTATACCTAAATTTTTGCCTATGTGTCACAATTTTCGGTGGAGCCAGTGTTCTTTGCAGATCACTGTTTGGTTGTGTGGCGCATATGCATGATAAAACGGCGTAATGCTTGATATTGAGATTTATGGAAACTGAACGATTTGTTATTAAGTGATGAACCATTTTCGGAAGCAGTGCACGAGACTAATATTGAAGTGCTAATGGAAGAAACGAAAACTGTAGAAGAAAAATCAGAATGTTCAAAGCAGAAGGTCAAAATCCAAGCACTCGACAGATCAAGCTCGCTAAAGTTCGGAGCGCAAAAAAAGAGAGTACACTGAACAAAACACTGCATCAGCTGATTGCCCTCAAAAGCAAGGAGCCTGAGACATGTAAAGTCGAGGTGCTCAGTGTAAAAAAATAGAAATGTATGACAAAAAGCTTCATTAAGGTCCGGGTTCGTGCTCGAGGAAATACTTCTGTCGCGGGGGACAATCCCACTAAAAGGTCGTTGGGTCTCAAAAAAGCACAAGAATGCTGAAACTATTTTACGGCAATGGGACTTTCGTGAGCGACAAAGAAACCATCAGACGGGCTTTTGCTGCTTATTATCAATCACTGTTTGCATTTCGAAAGGCGAATTATTTTAAAGAAGAGTTTCTTGAGCGCATGCCGTGATTTAAGGACGACCGGAAAAAGCTTTTAGAAGGCAAAATAACGTAAAGGGAAGTGCAATGCGCGATTGGTTATTTCAACCCCGGAAAGTCACCGATGCCCGATGGCCTAACCACGGCATGGTAGACGTTTAAAACAGGACTGTCCGCAGTGTTATCTACGCTGTTCAATGAGGTGCACGAACAGAAATATCTGCAGCCCTTTTCAGCAAAGTCCACGTGATATTATTCCTAAAACACACGAAGTAGAAAACCTAAACTGGTGACACCGTATAGGCTCTTTTCACCAACCGATGTTGACTTCAAAATTTTTATGAAGGTTCTGGCAGAGCGACTCAGAGCTGTCATTAAAGAACTTGTTGGCGAGCACAAAACTTGTGGAATAAAATGCATAACTATTACCTCCAACATTCACAAGATGCCGTGCTTGCTAGAGTGTTGTGATGAAGAGATACTTGGCGTTGTGGTGCTTCAGATAGACCGCAAGAAAGGTTTCAATTGTGTAGCGCATGATATTTTGTTTGTCGTCCTATATCATCTTATTGTTGGTTCTTTCATCATGGAGGTAGTGGCCTTGGCGTACCAGAAGTGTCCGTACGTTTAATTGTGAACAAGTCGGTGGGGGCCCCAATTCACGTAATGTGTTCTGAGCATCAAGGCTGCTCCCCCCCTCCCCTGTGCCCTTTTGTTGTGTATTTACATCGAATCCACGTGCTTGGCGATAAGTGAAAGCAATAAAAAACGTGGGTTCAGCATGACGGCAGTGGAAGTTAGGCTGCTGGCATATGCAGATGACATTCCCGTGTGTTGTTCAAACAATGAAAGTGTAAAAAAAACGATAAGTGCTGCGAAACATTTTTTTTCGTTACATGGAGCTGCGTAAACTGGGCGAAATCTCTTTGGTTTTGACACGGAAGGTGGCCTTCAAACCCACAATTTTTGCGAATGTGCACTAAACGAAAGCACCGACAAGACACCTCGCTGTTCTCCTTGAATGGTATAGCGGCAGCGAGGAATATTGGTTCCTTCAAAAAAGAGAGACGAGGGAAGAAGCAGACAGGTAAAAAGGTACGAACCTGTCTGCTTTTGTTAGGGATACTGTGTGCAACATGTTTACATGTTTTTATTGCTGAACTGTGGTACGTAATGCAGGTGCTACACTGTTCAGCGCTAAACGTGAAAGGCGGCACAGAGTGTTCGCAGTTCTTATATGCGGCTTGGAATGAGAATGATGCATTCGGACCAATTTGTTCAGGCGCTTTAAGGACGAGGGTGTCGGTTTGGCACACCTATTTGTGAGACAACTAGTAAGTAGTATTTAGTTTTTCCGTACCGTGAGTGATCCATTTTTGCGTATGGTATGCCAACTTAGATTAGGCAGTGCTTTACCAAACCTTGCTGTCACTACAGACAGCTGTCCCGTGAAGTTGCGTGGCTCTCTCAAAGAAGTGGTAGAAAGATCACGTTTTCTATCTGTTCGTGTTTCGTTGAACTATCTAGCAAGCGTTCAAAGAGAAGAATTGTGCAGAAATGTAAGTGGTATGATTTTGCCAGTACCATTGTAGAGGGCCACACACCGTCAAACGCCGGGACAGAATGTTCTGAAGCGGGTGAAAAACATGCAAACACTTTAGGTTACACACAGAAGCACTATCGGTAAAGACATTCACAGAGGAAGGGGGCTTTTTTACAACTCGGCGGTAACACTGCTTGATATGTAAAAAACGAGAAACAATAGACAATGTTTGTTTGCGTTGTTGGGAAGGGATACGTTTTCAGTACAATTTTCAGAGGAAAATAAAGATTTTTTCTGCATCCATATGGGATAAGGTGTCTCGCAGTAAGGAATGATGATAAGGTCAGATTTATTGTAGTGATGTTGACCAGTCTCCACTGTATATGTTGTGCACAAATAGCCGGATATCACTCTGACCCAGATGCACAGCCAGCATTGATTTATTTCAGGCAAACCATGTCGGCATTCATAGAGTGTAATGAAATACAGGAGATTGTGCTGGAATGGTTGTGAAAAGTTTGAAGCTCCGGCAACGCCTAAATATTTTTAAGTGGACAAAATTAGTCCAAACGGTACTAATGGCAGTGCATGTTGCTTTTTAATGCATAGTGTGAGTGTGCAATGATTGCTCTGTATATTGTACAAAGCCAGGCAATAAAAAATATCAGAGTAGACAAGTGGTTCAGATTCTTGCCTTGAGATCAACGGTACTAGGATCGAATGCCGCCACGCAATTAATTTTTTTGGCAAGAGCATCTCTCTGCTTCTTTATTTATATATCTTTCTTTCTCTCTCTCTTCCTGCTCATTTTATCACACAAAATAGTTATTACAGACCTCATCAAAGAAACCATTGCACGTGTTCAGGGAGTGAAGTAGAAGAATTTGCAAAAGAGTGCCTGCTAGTCGTTGACCGTTTGATGATGATCATTTTTTGGTGCTGGTTGATGATCGATGAATGGTTATCATTTCTGTTTCTGACAGACAAATTACGGTGACTGTAGACAGCTTTGCTGTGAAAAGCACGAAAGAGTTCGGCTAGCCATAACCATAAACCCAGCCCTGAATCTGTTTGAATTTTAGTTTATGCAAACCAGAGGCCCTCATTTGCGAATTCTTGAGTTTTGGCAACTTGATTGAGCCGCAGGCAATGGGAACGATGACTATGAAGGAACGATCATGCCCGGAAAGTTTAATGGTCTGTAAAATGAAAGATGTAAAGTGCTCAAACAATCGCTCTTTTTCATGTGTTCAGTGTAGCGATGGTTCGGCGTTAGTATCGTGACGGCGTTAAAGAGTTCATTTTGCAGAAGTTCAGGCGTCGACGTTGCTCTCAGCTTCGGCATCATTGGTTGTCAACAAAAGATCATTCTCTTTGCGGGGCCGAAAAATCAAGAAATATGCAAATCGAAAAACTAATAAGAAGAGTTGAGACTGAGTGCATATTGAAGCCGGGTTGTCTGCGAGGCAAGCGAGTGTTCTACCACGCAGCCATGCCTACGCTTGAGAATACAATGAGACTAACTTCCCTTGGTTAGAAATGCAGATTAAGCAACTAACATGCTTCACAAATACACGTGTCCTGTATACATGCTTTCTAATATTACATAAAATAATGACCTGATAAGGCAGGCGCATAATTACATTGCCATTGGCGCCTAAACTTAGAAATATAATATTGACTGCATAGTTTAGAGTCAGTCGCCCTCTACAAAAAGCAGACACGCTACTGCACATTTAAGGCTAGTTAGTGGGTGCATAGGAAGTTCGAAAATCTTTCGTACACGAAGTGTCCGAACTACGCAAAAACAACAAAATGTCACTATCCCGTTCAGCTATCAAAAATGAAGCTAAGCTCAGCACAACTTTGAGTCCTTTCACCTTTGAAAACTGAATCAGGGAATAAAGAAATTACTGAGAATCGTTTTGTTTAGCTTTCTGGGGAACTTATGCGTGACATTTGGATGTAGAATACAGCAAACATTGTCTTAAATGCAGCTTAAAACGTAATGACGATCTAAAAAAGGCGTACCTTTGTAGAGTATCCTAATTTTGCTTTACTCACTTGGAAAAAGCCAGTGAAGAAAGCAGACACACAAACGCCAATTTCATTCCGACCTTTTAGGTCTTGCACCTAAACAGTGAAAGCTTCTCACCTTTATTTTTTGTAATACGCACAATGAGTCCTTTGTGTGAAGCCCACGTAGAGTGTTTATTTTTTTGTATATTCAACGAAGTATTAAAACAAGATATTCACTTTTTAAAGCACTGAGTGCGATGTGAAAAGTCCCTAAACAAATGGTATTGCGTGAGGTCTTTCCGTTACTTCTGGAAGAAAAGCGAGGTGTTTGTAACGTCACAATGGTGGACGCTGCCTCTTGTCGCATATTTGTATTCCCGAATAATAGATATTGAACAAGATTGTATGGCACGCCAACTTAATCTGTTCCTTAACACAGTCTGCATAAAACCATAGGCGTAAAATCCCCGCTTTCGCTTGTATCACTTTAAAGCTGTACCATGCACTTAACGACCATGGGGCACTCTCTTATAAGGTATAATATACGAATTCATCAGATAAATTGCTAGTAGGTGACCGCGCATTATTTTCAGATATTGTTAGAGAATAGGACGTGAAACTCAAATAGTGGTGCGTACTTAAACCCGAAGACAACTAAAACAAAATGAAAAAATAAATTAGGGGACTCTATTGCTTCACCATTAGAAGCGGAATGCGATAGCGACATCTTGCTCTTGGCGAGTATTTTAAACACTTAGTGCATGAAACTGTGTCGAGTTTGCAATGAACTCACTATACGTGGCCTTAAAAGAATAGGCGCAGTAGCATGTGTGCCTTTTGTAGTGGGGCACCGGCTTCCAAACATGGAGCCATTATCATAATCACATATTCTGACATCTGTTTGCAATGGACTCTTGTACCACACAATATAACAGCAATATTTCATGTTGCATTGTTAAGCATGTATACGGGGCGCGTGTGTTTGTGAAGCGCGTATGCGACTTTCACTTCACTTATAAGCAGAGGAAGTTCTTTTCACTGCTTTCACTAGCAGAGGCATGACCATGCGTTAGAACATTCGCTTGCGACGCAAATATTTTATGTTCAATGATCACTCGAACCCAAACAACCCTGGTTCAGTTACTACTATGTTTCGAGATTTTCATCACATATTTGCCTCGTTCTCTATTTCCAATCACGCATACGATCAAGATTTTCCGCTCCCAACCAACAACGCCGACACCGACACAAAGGCCGACACTGACGCCGGCACCAGAATTTCTGCGAAACGAGCTCTTTAACCCCTTGATGTCCAAAATTTTGTTTCATTGAAGTATACAGCGAGTAAACTGTGTTGTGCATAAAAAATGACAAAGTATTTCAATAGCGTTGTCAGAAAATAAATTTCACCATTTATAGGTGAGCAATGAGTTGTTGCGCCGAGGCAACATTGGTAATCCATGTACTACATGGATAACCAATGTACTACATGGATTACCATGTACTACATGGATTACCGCACAGAATGCCTTTCAGTAGTAACGGCCTTTAATAATGTGTAGATTCACGTTTTATCATCGAAAATTGAGATTTAAATGTATATCTCCTTACATTTTGGATTACTAACCATAGAGACTGCCTATGAGTGGTGTAGCCTAGAAAAATTGTTGTGTTAAATAAGACAATTTTTTCAAATTTATTGTGAAAACAGAAAAGGCATCGAACCACACACATAGTTCTGCAAATTAGTTTCTTCTTTTTCCTATGGCGAATAGATCGGCATGCTGGTTCTGGGAGTTATGCAGATGAAAAAGAAGACGATGAAAGGAGCGTGTTGTGGTTTTTGAAAATAATTATTTTCTGTCTCTACCACACTAAAAACTTCAGAAACCACAGCTTCGCACACTGTAAATTACTACAATCGCATCTTCCCATACCTGCTTGCACTCACAGATATGCCTAATGTTGCTCGTGAGGAAAGGCCCATTTGGTATAAATATTACCGTGATGTAATGTGCGGCCACACTAATCACCGTGCTCGTAAATTTTTCTACTACGCCTTTTGAGCAACTTTAAGTATAACAGATGCTGCAGGAGTTTGATGTTCCACTGTAGTCGAAGAAATTCCTTTCCGTGTGCGAAGCTTCATTTATTACCAGTAAGCCGCTGGAACAAAACACTACAAAAACGCAACGCATATCTGTTTACGCGTTTTTTCAAACCTCAAGACGCTCGCTAGTTTTCGTGTCTTAGCCAATATTGCACCAGGAGGAACGCACAGCAGGGCGTGTTTCCTGAAAGTATATTTTCTGGGTTCTTGCCCCAGATCAACGAAGGGTATCAAAGGGTTAACGCGAGAGTATTAAAAGAGAGACAAAAACAAATACAATGAGCACAGAGGTGAAACACTGTGTTTTACGTCTGTGTCTACGGCGTCTACCTCTGCATCTCACTTTATCTCCTTTACGGTGAAAGCTGTTATAAGATCACACCTCGGATCTCACTCAGCGCTGTATTTGTCCGCTGCCACTGCTGGTGTCCGTAACTATTGTGACAAACGAACGAGACCCTGACGCGAACGTCTGGCTGCATCAAAGGTAAGTGGAACAACTGATCGAGCCAGCACCCCTGCCTCGTGCTCGTGCCCACCGCCCCTTCATCCTCTTTTATTTGTAACACACTCCCTCGGCCAGCGAATTTGCGACGTTTCAAGAAAGCTGTGATTGAGTCTGCCAGGAGGTGTTACACGGTGAAGGAACGGCCTTGCCATAGGAGGAGCTTGGGGAGGCGGCGGCTTTTCTAGTGGTGGCGGTCGTGCATTCAAGCTATAGTGTTTAGATGATTTCGTGGTGACGTTGTTTGATATCCTAAATGCTTCGTCTCAAGATTCCGTGCACTTGCTTCTCTGCTTAGCGCTGCAGGTCACGTCGACACGATGCCGCAACTCATGCTGGTGGCTTTTGCACTCCTTGCGTCGCTTCTTTTAGTATGATGAGTCTGACTTTAGGCTGCTCTTGAGCATTCGGAAAGCTTCCTGATAATTAACGTTATCGTTGCGCTGTTGGCGTTGTTGGAAAATATAGATAAAGGAACACGGAGCGTGCCGCACTCGATCGAAGAATAGAAGGCAGAGGGGAAAACGGGGCAAGTGGACGTGGTCGGGGCAGTTCGCCACTAAAATTGGCAATAAACAGGTGTCTCTCTTTTACGTGTGGGCAACGAGTCATTTTGCTACATTGTTGAGTTTGCGAAACCTGTGACTGCCCCTCGAGAGACTTCCTTTCACGTTACGGCCATGGCGAAGTCTAACCACCTTCGAAAGAAGCGTGGCTCGATCAGATCTGGTGTCGCCCGAGTCCTGGCACTTCTACAGGACCTCCTGAAGCAACCGGATCCTGAATCGTTTCAGATGAACGGCCACATGGATTACCTAAAGGACATGGAGGCAGTGCTGTCGAAGTTCGATGACATTACCCTTGTTACCACAGACGAAGAAATTCTTGACCATGAAGCAACGGCGCAAGAATACGAGAAAATTCTCTACGCGGTATCGCCCTTACATTCGCGAACCCCAACGCAGGATCCACACTTTTCTCAATCATTCCCATTAACCACGCGAACGGTCACTACCACCCAGAGTCACGTTGAATCCACTCACGTATTGCTACAGACAGGTCAAATTTGGGCAGATTCTGGAGATCAACGACTCCTAGTGCGGGTACTGCTAGAAAGCGGTGGTCAGCCACCTACATTCGTACAAGCCTCGCAAAGATGCTTCTGTGCTCCGTCGTAAGAAAAGAACAGCTCTCCCTTGTCACTTTTGGAGGATCAATATCACGAAGGCGTCTCTGCACCAAACGTGCCAACTTGCGGCTTCAAATCCAGTTTTACGATTCAGCAATTACCTTAGGAGCGTTCACGATTCCTGAAATTCGCTCTGTCACAAGCCTGCCGCTCGACCCCAACATTTTGCACTGGCTTGACGAATGGAGGTACAACGCAGCTGACAGCCGCCAACCAAATGCATGACAACCCAAAGAAATAAGTGTCCTCATCGGATCTGACGCCTGTTGGGAAGTTGCCACTGAGAGAATTCATCGCATCAGCAGAGGTATAACTGCGATCGAAACTACTTTTAAATAGATTGTGCAAGGCCCTCTGAAGTCCGACTTCTGCTCCCCATCTAGCGCGCTGTTTGCCGCGAGTCAAGGTTCCGCTACGAACATCGACGTATCGTCACTGTCACTTTTCGATGCTATCGAAATCCATAGAATGCAATAACGAACCTTTTAGAAGCACCACTCACCAAAAACGAGGAAACCGCTAGTGGACATGGAGGAGCCCTGATGGCGAAAATCAGAACGAAATAGGCTTTATAAGCAGTGCACACCCAGGCATTGTGCAGAATGTGGAAGTGGTTGGCAAGGTACGATGCAGTGACCATAGAATGGTACGGTCTCGAATTCGCCTAGACTTGAGATTGGAGCGACAGAAACGTATACGCAAGAAGCCAATCAATGAGCTAGCACTGAGAAGGAAAGTACAGGAATTCAGAGTCTCGCTTCAGAACAGGTACTCGGCTCTTAGTGAGGAAACCAACCTTAGCTTAGATACAATGAATGATAATCTGACGAGTATCATAGTGGAGTGTGCAGTGGAAGTTGGAGGCAGGGTAGTTAGACAGGACGCTGGCAAGCTTTCCCAGGAAACAGAGGAATCTCATTAAGAAGCGTCAAATCATGAAAGTCTCAAGTACAACAGACAAATTATAATTGGCAGAGCTTTCGAAGTTAATTATTAGGCGTTAGATATCCGACGTAAGAAGGTATAATATGGAGAGAATCGAACACGCTCTGAAAAACGGAGGAAGCGTCAAAGCAGTGAGAGGAAACTTGGGATAGGCAAAAGTCGGATGTATGCACTAAGGAACAAAGAAGGCAAAATAACTACCAATATGGATAGTATAGGTAAAATAGCGGAGGAGGTTTACAGATATCTGTACAGTAGCCGGGACAACTACGACTTTAATACTATAAGAACTAGCAGTAACCCAGATAACACCCCAACAGTAATGATAGAAGAAGTCAGAAAAGCTTTGGAGAGCATGCAAAGAGGCAAAGCTGCTGGTGAGGATCAGGTAACATCAGATCTGCTGAAAGATGGAGGACAGATTGTGTCAGAAAAACTAGTCACCCTATTTACTAGGTGTCTCCTGACGGGAAAAGTACCAGAGTCTTGAGAGAACGCTAACATCATCTTAATACATAAGAAAGAAGATGACAAGGACATGAAGAATTACAGGCCGATTGGCTTGCTCTCTGTAGTATACAAGCTATTTGCAAAAGTAATTGCTAACAGAGTAAAGAAAACATTAGAATTCAATCAAGCAAAGGAACAAGCAGGATTTCGAACAGGCTACTCAACAATCGACCACATTCATACTATTAATCAGGTAATAGAGACATGCTCAGAATATAACCAACCACAATACATAGCCTTCTTAGATTACGAGAAGGCGTTTGATTCAGTAGAAATATCAGCCGTCATGCTGACACTGCTGAATCAGGGCCTCGATAAGGTATATATAAACATCCTGGAAGAAATCTACAGGAGATAAGCTGCTAATATAGTGCTTGATAAAGAAAGCAACAGAATAACAATCAAGAAGGGTGTAAGGCAGAGGGACAAAATCTCCCCAATTCTATTTACCGCATGCTTAGAGGAGGTTTTCCGAAGACTAGATTGGGAACAGTTAGGGATAAGAGTTAATGGAGAGTACCTTAGTAACCTGTGCTTCGCCGATGACATGGCATTGCTGAGTAACTCAGGGGACGAATTGCAACTCATGATTACGGAGTTAGACAAGGAGAGCAGAAAGGTGGGTCTTAAAATGAATCTGCAGAAAACGAAAGTTATGTACAACCTCAGAAAAGAGCAGCGCTTCGAGATAGGTAATAGTGCACTTCAAGTTCCAAAAGACTATGTGTACTTAGGGCAGGTAATAACCGTGGAGCCGAACCACAAATTTGAAGTAATTAGAAGAATAAGAATGGGGTGGAGCACATTTGGCAAGCACTCTCAAATTATCACAGGTAGATTGCCACTATCCCTCAAGAGAAAGGTATATAACAGCTGTATCACGCCGGTACTTAGCTACGGAGCAGAAACCTGGAGACTTACAAAAAGGGTTCAGCTTTAATTGATGACGACGCAGTGAGCAATGGAAAGAAAAATGGTAGGTGTAACCTTAAGAGACAAGAAGAGACCAGAGTGGATTAGGGAACAAACGGGGGTTAAGGATATCATAGCTGAAATTAAGAAGAAGAAATGGACACGGGCAGGGCATGTAGCGCGTAGACAGGATAACCGCTGGTCGTTAAGGGTAGCTAACTGGATTGCCAGAGAAGGCAGGCGGGTAAGGGGAAGACAGAGGGTTAGGTGGGCAGATGAGATTTAAAAGTTTGCTGGTATAAATTGGCAGCAGCAAGCACAGGACCGGGTTAACTGGCGGGACATGGGAGAGGCCTTTGTCCTGGAGTGGACCCAGTCAAGCTGCTGCTGATGATGATGATGAATTATAATCTGCATTCAAGCAGGGAAATAGGTGGCATAAACTTGATGACGCCATTGTCAGAGGCAAGAACATGGAACAATCTGAGATGTTAGGTGAGCGAGTCGATAGTGGTCGTGAATGCACAAGTTTTCGTCATCATCAATGTCATAGTGGTAACGTGGCTTTTGCGCGAGTTGTTCCAGACCGGCCTTGTTAAGATCTTTAACTTTCGTCACGTCGAGTACACCTCTCTCAAATACACCAGAAACAATATGTGCCTTATAATGGTCGGTCCCAAATGCGTGAAGGTGTACGACAGCCGTAAATCAATAACCGCAAAGCTTAGACGCTGCCAGATAACAAGGAGAGAGGCGCGAAAGGATTTACGTGCATTTCATCAACTGCGAAAGCCCTCTTAAGAACGTTTCAGCCACAGACCACAGAAGGAATGCAAGGAGCGGAAGAGTTCTTTCGAGGAAAATGTCTACGCGAAGGGTAACTTGGCGCAGGGAAACTCTTCGGACTACTTGCTTCATTTTGACCATACGCCATTCCGTAGAGAGGATACATATTTGTTTCGGCTGGAGGAACCCCATGAGGCTTTTAAATCGGGCTCAACACTAGAATTACCAGCAAACTGTATAAATCATCCCGTTAACGCAACTCAGTTAGGCCCTACACCACGAAGATGTTGAAACAGCGATTCCGACAAGCTCAAGCGCTTCGCACCGTCCCATTGCTTACTGACGAATCTAGACATTTCGCTACTACACTATAGCCTTGGGACTTTCGAAAGAATATATATCGCAACGCAAAGTTCATCATTGCCAATACCTTGCAGTTTGCCCGCGGAAGACATGTCAGCGAGCCGCCCACCTAACTTTGTTCGGCCATATTGTCACCGCGAAAGTTTCACCTTTGACGCGTGTGATTCATCTTGGGCCCCCTGAGAGGATGCTGCAAAATAATAACGGAGGAACTTGGAGCGTGCCGTACTCTATGGAAAAAGAAAAGGCAGGGCGGAAATCGAGGCATGCGCACGTGGTCGGGGCAGTTCAACCTAGAATTGGCAATCAACGGACTTTTCTCTTTCACGTCTTGGCGACGAGTCATTTCGCTACAAGCGTTTCATGTCAAGCTTCTGCAGGTGCTGCGCGACTATGCTCCGCTTCATCACTTCTGGCGCCAGCTGGTCCTGATCGTGTGCCTGTCTCGTAGATGCTTCCGAGATGAACGAACACTACAGAACTCGCAACGATTCGTCTTCCTCGCTCGACGAGGACGATGATGACGCTGATTAATTCTGTTTCCTTCGCGTAGCAACTTCGTCATCACGGCCACTTTCGCGGCCACTTTCACGGCCACTTTCGATCACGGCCACTTTCGAGGGCAGCAGAGGTTCGTTCACGTGTGCTGTTTTTGGTAGCACATTGTCGGTGTCTAGTACGGCATCTCAGACGACGGCGCGCAACGAGCCTGCGTTTATGGGTGCGAGATTCTCAGCCATGTGGTGAGCCTATGACTTGTCAATCACGGCGTCTCCCGCTTCGCGAGACTATTCCGTGCACCATGTCCTTGCTTGATGCGCATGGCATAGCGCTGGAGCTGTGTGATGAGGCGCTTGCACATACAGCGCAGGTCTCTAGCATCAGGTGACATCTCATGACGTACAATGGTGTTGTAAACGGTGATGAGGTGTGTGTACTGTGCTGAGCGCAGACTGTAGCAGCCCTGCTGCTCGCATTCTCGGTAGTCGGCTTTTTTGGACTTTAGGGGAGACAAAGACCCTACCGCCAGGATCAGGTTTAAGAGACGTTTAGGGAGAGTAGTAAGACTCCACGTACTGTTGCTTCTGGGACAAGTTCTGAAGGCACATGGTGCCGCGTGACAAATAATACAAGGGTTCGTTATGTGGTCCTTGAAAGTAAGACGGACTTGCCAAGCAGCGACTGAGGTTGTGGGAAACCGGATTTTCGGAGACGATGCACACGGTGCACCTGGGCGTTTTTCTTAGCCATCGAACTCGCCATAGCACACCTTGTGGTCGAGCCTTCCCGCCGAAGTGCCGTGGATCACGTGGAAAGGGGCAGGCTTTTCGGCGTCTGCTCAAAACTCGTTCAACTTGTGGCTGGTGCTGAAGTCATGAGGCCATTAGAAGGCGAAGTCGTCGCTCGCTTTGACGTCGTTGCGTGTGTAGTTCTGAGGCTGGTTGAAAGCGAAGTCACGGCCCATGAAGGGGTGGTTTTGGTCCCTGGTGCGTGATCGTGTTGTACCGAGGCGTTGTTGGTACGTTCTGAGCAGTTCGTTACGTTGTTGACGTCACGCAGCGGAATAAATGTCGTCCCGCTCGTCGGTGGCAATGCAGGGTTTCGGCCGTGTGGCAATCAGTCGCGAAATGGTTGCGTGCGCTGTCAAAGCATAGCTTCTCTGCGTGAAGCCTTTTCCGCATCTCTTCCGGAGGAAGAAGTTTAGAGCAATCCTGGACAGTGTGTTCGGGAGAGGTGAACAGGACACAGAGGTGCGAGTACAACAATTGAAGTCCTGCTGATAAAGCTGCAGGGTGGCTGACGGATCGGCATGTCTTGCTGCGGAAGTCTTGTATATGATATTGTTTGCGGGAGACCCTTTCTTCTCGCATCTCTACTTGTACCTTCAAGAAGCTCAGGAGGTTTTTCACTTGTGACCGCGATTCCTGGAATGCTGTGGCGTTCTCAGTTAGCATGGTGTCCTTCTGTCGTTGTCGATAAAAGATGCTGAAGTCTGGAGGTACCGCCTTCAAAAAGACGTGCCGCCGCACCATGCAATATTCTCCTGGAGACACTGCGGGACCTTCTAGGGCGTTAGTTTGAAAGGTGGCTTAATCATAGATTTCGTAGCTTGGTCACGTCATCAGAACTTCGGAGTGGTGTGACTGACGGCAAACTTTCGATATGGTCGTCGACTAGCAAGTCGCGGCTAAGCGGCCCGACAGGATGGTAGTTAAAGCGCGAGAACAGAACGATGACACAGAGACAAGAAGGACACGAACGCTCGATCCTTCGTGTCCTTATTGTATCTGTGTCGTCGTTCTGTTCTCGTGCTATAACTATCGTCTCGTCATACCGATTACCCCAAGATGCCACACGGTCCGACAGCATATGAATGGCGACGTAATAGTTCGCTTCAGTCAAGCGAATGCCTCGAATGACTCACTGCGCTGCCCCGGCCAGACATGCTAATAAGTATTGACACATATTGAGTTTCGGGATTCAGTCGTTGTGGATGCTTTCTTGGAGCTCGTCCCGAAACCCTTGCCAGTTGTGGCATCCGCCTGGAAAACTCGGGACGTGCAGCTTGGGCGTTGCGAGTTGAACCGACGTCGTGGGAGTTGGAAGGCCGGGTGAATACAAGATCGTCGCGGGCAGCGATGTGCCTGCCAGGGGGCCAGCGAATGGAGTGGTTGCGACTTCGACGCATGCGGGTGGGGTTGGCAACTACGACACGATTGCGCGTCGGACCCTTCCTTAGCGCAGATAACGCGATCTTCGTATTTGCCGGCGGTGGTCCAGTCTGCCTCGAGGCCTTCATTATGTAGCGCAGCTTGAATCTCCTTGTCGAAGGTGACGAGGTGCGCGTGTTTCGCCTGAATGATGTCGATGAGCTCCTGGAGCTTGTGCGCCGGGGGCATCGAGTCCACCAGCAAGGTGTAGAGAGTCGATATTGCCTTGGTGAGGGCTGTCCGGCAGAAGCCATGCTGCACTCGGATTTGGTCTATTGTCGAAAGCCGAGGGCCAGACGACCGGGTGGATCTCGGCACCAGAACTAAGTGTGAGAAACGAAGAAGGGGACCCGGATTCGATGGCCTGGCTACACAGAAGGTGATAGGAGCAGCTGATTGAGCCAGCACCCCTGGTTCGTGCTCGTTCCCACCACGCCTTCTTCCTCTTTCATTTGTCATAACCACATCGCAAGAATTGAGCAAAAAAGACACCTAGTACCAATGACAAATTGAGACTCGAACCCGGGTCCACTGGGTGCCATCCTAGTACTCTACCACTGAGCCACGCCGGTGCTTGGGACTTGTTGGCGAACTTGCCTTCGGCAGGCTTCATGTCGGGAAAGCAATCATGCAATCGCGTTGACACGACTTATAAAGCGTTTTAAAACACCGAAAAAACAAGCAGTCGTCTCGCAATGCGAATAGCGTAGCAAGTATGTCATCCGATGCCCCAACCCATTACGAAGGTTGTTTTCGTTCATGTATTAACTCTGGCGCATACACATTTCGGATTTCCTTCCTCCCCGTTCTCAGTCCTTCTATGAACGATTGGCTCAAAATTTCTTGCAATAATTCAGCGTTTCCAAGCTTCTCAGAAAAATGACAGAAATAGCATAGCAAATGCCGGCCTACTACTCTAAAATTTTAAATAGTAATGCCGTAGTGGGCATCAAGTAAGTGTGCTTGCAGCAGCTACCAAATGAGTGCTTAGAAAAGGCACTGATAGGCTGCTACTCTAGCTTTAGCTGGGACTGTGCTGGGCCTTTCACGCAGGCATGGCGTTTTTTTTTTCTGGGCGTTATCACGGCTTTCTTGGACTCTAAGTCAACATACGCAGCAATCATCTCACTGGAATTACGGTGCTGAGGTTTTTATGTCGTATACCACATATTTTATTTCTAGAAGCAATAAAAATATATTCGTGCACTTGATTCAGTTGTACAATAACCGTATAACATTTATATAACAAACGCCTGAAGTAAGTGCTTTTCTTTTTTCAATATCCATTTTATACGTTCTGTGGCATTGCATTCCAAAAAGAATTGGCTAGCCGCCAGCCTGTGTAACAGTCACAGCTGCCGCGTTGTTAAAGTGTTGCGAATGATTTTCTTCGCTATCAATACCAGAAATACTTTTCGCACATAACTTTATGTAGCGGCAAAGATGAAGGACCAAGTGGTTTAGCTAGAAACTGAAACCTAACACAAAGTAAGGCTAGCAGTGAATTTCTAGCGCATGCTCCTTCTCAGCTAATATGTTCCCCTTAGTTAATTTTTCATTTGTGCAATTCATTTCTGAGATATATACTTCGCCATGCGTTTATTCTTGCTTTAGTATGCTTCATTCTTTAGTATCACACACAATAACTGCAAGCAGGGTTTGGCTCAAACCACGTCTAGGGTGTACTATAACTGAGGGAGTGTCAAAGAGGGCAAAGAAAGTCGAACTGCTCGCAACGGCCACAGCACGACAGCTCAGAATGTGAAGCCAAAAGAGATTAAAGCCGCCTGTGACTCTGTGATTGGTAGCCTGTAGCGTGTCGGCATTCACGAGTTGTGCGCGTATCTATCGAATCCGTGCTCAAGTAGACGGCTCACTTGCCACTCTGTGGACCTGGTTTCTAGTTCCAGCTGTAGCTGGTGGCGCTTTAGTTTTGGTAGTATGTGTTTCAGCCATATTGCTTTTATTTTGTCTTTCGTTTTTTAGAGCTGGGCTAATGATACGCACTGTCACTAAAAGGAACATTACTTGTGGAACACCGCACTTGAACTGTGCTATCAGTATTTACAGCGAGCGTAAATACTGATAGCACAATTCACGAGGTTTTAGATATATATGAAATAAAGGTATGGCCTATTGGCTAAAATCTTGGTGAAGATTTTAGCCAATACAAAACACGGCCTGCGTGTGTTCCATCCGCTGGTCTTCACTTTTGAACACCCGTTCACAGCACAAGAAAAGCTTAAAGTAGTCGGCATTCGGTAAGCGCAAAACAGCCAAGCGTTGAATACAACAAATGCAGCGATACCCTGTCTATCCTTAAGTGTCGCTTTCGTCTCTGAAAGAAAATGCTATTTGTACGGTACCTTTATTCAAGCAGTCATGAGGTATGCACAACTATGTGAACGCATACGCAGAGAGCTCACGCTACTAGAGCTACTTCCACAACTTGAATGTCAGTCAAAATGACGCAAACGCTTTAAAAATTCGCGTCTTGTATACACCATCCTACTACCCACAACAAGATTACCAAGTAATACTCCATGGCGAGGCACGCATTCCCAATGCCACATTGAAAACGCAATAAAGCACAGGCCGTCTCGTTGCGCTTACTTCAAATTCATTCGTACCCATCGTTAGCATACCTGAATGCAATTTATCCTCACAAACTCCCCGATGCTGCCTTCGCCGTTTGCGGACAGACCACTACGTTAGCACACATGCTCTGGGAGTGCGGGTCGCTTGTACTGACTTATAGCAAAGCCGAGTGGTATTCACTTCTGCGTAGCCCAGAACTTCAGGACCAAGTCCTGGCAGTCCAGTGTGTCCGCGACAGGGCCATCAGGCTAGACCTGCCGGTCCCCACGTGAGGGTAGCAGGGTAACACGTGGCAAGCTCAGCGCCTGCACACGATCATAATAAAGTTGTTCTCACTAACTCACTCACACGTGATTATATTAACTACTTTGTGGTTAAATACGGGTGACCCATTACAAAATGTGCACAAGATACAGTGCATATTCCCTTGAGTCTACGTAGTGGGTACATAGTGAATATGAAACTATTTTATGTACATAATTGCACATGGTTTGAGGCATGCTACCATTTACACAGATTGCAGCCATACGCAAAAGCTCCACTGACAAGAAATGCTTTCAACTTTATTGATTACAATATGGAATTCCACAATTTCAACTGTTCGAGTAGCGTCCTCATGTGGGAACAGAAGGCGTGGCCACTACTGTAGAATAACGAAGTATGCACTAAGTGGTTGAAGTATGCACTAGGGAGAGGTCATCCCTAGCCCCTGCCTCTTTTAAAGGCGAAGCCTATGGGCCCTCATTTCTTCTCTACATAGCCTGCCATTACGTTCGGTATTAGCATCGCGGGAATACTCTTGTCGCTGCTTGCATTAAATGCAACGTTGATTATTGACGTTTCTAGCACTTACGGATGATCCCCAAGGAGGACCCCATCCGTCAGCTTCCCGCAGAACAGCACTATACAGTCGTCACCTTCATTGGGAAATTATTTCAAGTTGACAAGTATCAAGTTTCAAGGTGAGGACATTTCAAACCAAGTCATGTTTCAGGCTTTGCTTCTAATTGTTTTGTTTATGTTTCCTGATTCATGATGTATGTAGGTTTCAGCTGAGCTTGGTCACAGTTTTTGTCAGTGGGGTTATGAACCTCTAAAATGAGTGCATGTTGCGCGCGTTTTACTTACATTGTTTTCTTTTGATTTTAAGTGTGGCAGCTGTTTCTATTGTACATGTGCAGCAATTCAGAAGTTCATTGAGTTTTAAAGTGCATCCACTGTAAAAGTCGTTCAATAAAATTAAAGTTTATTACAGGTATGTACTGCGGTTTGCATACACATACGCTATATGCAAATCATTTTTTATGAACCAAAGCTTCCAGCCAAAAAAGTTTTACAATACGTGCCGAAGTTTGTAGGATCGTGAAACTCAATGCTGGCTTGTGTATCCTAATTAATACCTGCACTTAAACAGTATACGCGGAGTGTTCCAAAAACGTAAACACACGTACGCAGCCAATTGCAAAATCAACGCAGTGAAATTGTAGATGGCTTATGTATTTCTTGCGATATGACAAAAATTTTCAGTAAAAATCAGATAGGAAGGAAGTTGATAATCAAGTGTTTCACAAATGCTATTGTCATCTTAATGAAGTGTTTTTTTATATGAAAAGGAAAAGCAGCCAGTTCAGCTTAAGTATGTATTGCGGATCTTGCTCTCCAAGTTGCATTCAAGCTGAATCCAAACAGCTTGAAGCTAGGTTTTCATTCAGTGCCCAAAACTTCAACGGCCGGTTGTCGAAGACAACCGGCCTTTTAAGTTTCGTGTTTAAGTTTAAGTTTAAGTGGCATATAGAGTAAACTTCGGGTGTCTCCAAAGCAAGGGACAAACAACATTTTTTTTACGCTGCATCATCCTCTTTTGCGCGGCGTCTAGTCTTTCCCATCGATTTGGGGTGAACTAAAACATCGGCCCCATGTGTTACTTGTTGTTCACGTCCTTTAGCGCATTGTAATCTAATGTGAAGAATTGGGCATTCTTAGAAAGCGACGCTTTCAGTTACCCGGCTGGCATCAAGTATCACTTTAATCATTTATGTCCGTCGTTAGGGTACACACGTTTGGGACACGAATTATTGTTTGCAATTATAAAAAACGTGTGAATAATTCTTGCGATAAATTCAAACAATCCGTAGCACGACTTCGTCGCTGCTGCAGCTCAGCCCCTGCCTCTTGGCCACGGGTCTCTAGCGCGTCGACGAGGCAACTGTGCTAATGTCAATATCTCCACAATAGTTTTACTACCATGAATACTTGCCATTCTTTCTCACGACACATTAGAAATCGACCATTATTTTATTACTTGTACGCTTTACCCACCGTATCGCGACGAATTTTGAGGTCCTTATTGATTTATCATAACCATTGTCAACATCTCTTGTTTCATTGCGTCGCCTTCTTTCACCACCAAATGGCTCTTGCACCAGAAACCACCACACATCATCATCAAATTTTTCAATGGCAGAAATGTGGGCATATACGTGGCCGCATGCGTTGCGCCAAAAAGAAATACCATGTTTTGCGGTCTTCAGGTACTTAATGAAGTCGAAAAAGAAACTTCTATCCTTCCTATGTTCACTCGCATTCAGCTTGCATTACCGTCATGCTTGTCTAAGAAAATGAGTCAGGACAACGTAAATGAAACGTTACCGTTTATTCCACTGATGCAGTGCTTAAGTAATGAGCAAAACGACAATGCCCGAGTCAGTTTATATCTTGGGAGTAAAACGTGAATGCCGCAGGCATCAGTGCGTGGTGTACAACTGGCATACAAGTGAGACTTGTACGCCAGTTGTACATCACAGTCTCACTTGTGGCGTACAAGTGAGAGTGTGATGAATAATGAAAAGCAAGAATACAACAAAATTTCCAGATCATATATTTGTTTTTCGATGTCATGAAATAAATTCTCATTTTTTGCACACCTCTATGTTCCCCAAAAAAAGGCAAATTCACGTTACTGTGTGAAACCTAAAGAGCGCAAAGCGGGTTAACCTTATCGAGACAACATGCTTTGCTTGGCTGATGCTAAGTCTGTTCTTAATGTTAAAAAAGTAGAATCAAACCACAGCGTGCGGAGTCGAACCAAAGTGTGTTTCCTAGCATAAAACTTCGAAGCAAAAATTTGACACAGGCTTGATTTAGTGTGGTGAGTCCCGTCAACACATCTGTTATTCCGCAAACTTGAAGCGTACAAGGCATCAACCGATGTCCATTGCACAAAGAGTGAATAGAATAAAGACCCCTTTATTTTAAGGACATAAAGCATGATTTATAATCAACGCCAGCAACGAAGTGTGACGACGAGCGTATTGCTCAAGTAGTGCGTTATTCACTGTTTTCTAACATGAAAAATAATTTTTGAAAGGGTTTTGGCCATTGGCATGCATTCTTAGGAAGTTTCAAACCGCCAATGCTACGCCCACAAACATTTTCTTTCCGTGCAGTTGAGGTGTGTCCTAGAAAGGGAAGTCTGGGAAGCAAATGTGACATTGCATTGTACTTTTCATAACACTCTCACCAACTTTCTGGCCATAATTCAGACGGGATATTCAAAGATGTGGTGAAAAATGTGTACCTAGCAAATTATTTGTCATGATTTACCATGGCGTGAACAGTTTTACTGCACTATGCTTAGATCTGAAGGTAGCTTTGCTTGTACTCTAATGTGCTGTTCATACAGCAGCAGTCATCAGCTTTGCGAATCACGCTGACTGGATAGCTCGGTGTTCATATTTTCAAATGCACCCGATAACACCTGACGAAACATGATGTATTTTATGTTGTTATGTTGGTGTTGTTCATTGTTCTTGAGTTTCTCCGTCGTTTTTACACTCCTTTGGTCTACACTGGTGCCTATGTGCCCGCGAAAATCAGGTGGACATAATACCACGTGAATGGATGTATCTAATAAAAACTCATATTAGGAACTTGACAGCGAAAGCTTTCTAGGGCCAGCAGAAGGAAAAATTTGTTCGGCATCGGCATCGTGCACAAGTGGTCCCCATTGGCTGTACCATCAATTATGTCATTCTCAGCGGAGTACGCAAGCACGCACGCTATTGGGTATGTCGTGAGTGACGTCGTTCATTCTGTTGCAGCCGGGACATCGAGCACGCGAGCATCAGTTTCTACTGAGACTTTCCACATGGGTAAGACATAGATTCCTCTAGAAGAACACCGACACTGTTAACGGGACAGAGCTCACATTTACAGGGCCGATGGTGCAGTCCGGGCACAAAAAACAGGCCGGGAGGCCAACTGCCAGCCGGAAGTGCATACAGATAATCCGGCAGCCATGAAAGCCGCTCTAAATGGTGAACAGGAATGAAAGCGCCGGTGGCGGACAGATCCTGTGAACCACGCCACCGAGTTATCTCGCGATGTTACATGCTTGAAACAACGCCGCGCTGGACAACTGCCATTGGAGACATGAGAGCGTCGAAGTGACAATTGCGAGCCGCACGTTCAAAGGCCCGCTTTCGGCCACAATTTCTCTAGCACACTCTGGCTTCGGCTGCAATGTCTACGACTACCTGTAGTTCGAGAATCACCACTGTGATTCACACATTGCGAAACGCATTTACCCGCTCAATACCCTGCCCATGACCATGATCATCAAAGCACAATGTACGGCATATGAAATAGACACTTTAGTAAACTGAAGCCAAAAACGTGTGTTTGACCTCATTATAAATCGCGAACATGTAACAATTATTAGTAAAATGCTTCAGTGCAGCGTCAAGTTGATTCGACTGCTACACACCGGGGCTGTGCATTTCAGCTTTCGCTGGTTACCCATTTTACAGGGTGCTTGGGCAGAAACTTTCCTTCACTGTGAATGCTTCATTTATCATTATCACAAGCGTGGAGTGCATGAGCTTCACCTTCAATTGCAGATCACGATAGTCTAATCAGGGCGCATATTCATCACCTTGTGAATTGATAGCCTGCTTTGGTTCTTGATGCAGGCCTCAATCAACGCAACGATTACGCGCGTAACATCGGCTGTTTCAAAGTATGATTAAATGCTAACTGCAAGCACAGTTGTGAAGTGCCTACTAATTCATCATTATTACTTTTGAAAATGAGGGAATGGTTTGATACAGGTCTGTAGGAACCCATGAGTATATGAAGCAACGCGAGCCTTTCAGACGCACATACCGTTATTCCCATAAGGGCAACGGCAACGCGTAAGAAATTCGCATTCATGTTGACGTCATACTTTCCTCTAACGGGTATTATGAGTTACTCTATGCATTAGGAAGCACCTGATGCAAAATTAGTTGTTACCTTATCAACAACATAATACAAGAGGTCTGCTACTCAGGTGCACACATTGACACACAGATCCGTAGTGAAACGCATTTGCCGCATGGCGGGTGCTTCATAACTGTACCCGCAGTAGGCACGAGGGGTTTTCTTCTCTAGAAGTATGACTGAGGTGTCCACATACAAAATGACACTTTGCAATCGAATGTGGGGACAATGGGAATTGGGCCCGGTATTGCAACGGTGTCTCGCTCAAGTTGAAGCGTTAGTATCTTCCAACTGTTAAGGAGAAATATTTGTGCCAGGGTGCGTCACGATTGAAGCAGGTCATTTACTTTGGGTACGCGCATCCGATAAAGTTGCCTCCTTTTTTCCAGAATCAGTTCGGTCGTGAAGCGGCTGAAATTTCCCCGGGTACCGTTTACCACTGTTCCGCGACTCTTCTCCAGTAATTAACTATACAACATTGAGATACTGGAGTTGAACGTGCGTGTAAAAATAGATTTCTTACGTCGTTGACTCTTTCGAAACATTAGGAACAATAACGCCACCAAGAGCATTGCGTTTACACCCTTAAACATCCGAAGCTTTTTAGTTACTGCAAGTACGATAGTAACGCTAGCAAAATGATCTGCACAGCATCTTTATTCTTTCCAATACAAACACCACATTGAGATACTGGAGGTGAACGTGCGCGTACAAATATATTTTGTGCGGTGTTGACTCCCTCGAAACATTGAAAACGATAATGCCACCGAGGGCATTGCGTTCACACCCTTAAACATCCGAGATTTTTCTTTTACTGCAAGTACGGTGGTCAAGCTAGCAATATTAACTGCACAGAATCGTTATTCTTTGTAATGCACACTCCACACAGCCCAGTGTGAACGTGGCCTAAGAAAAGCCATTCACTAAGAAATGAACATGTGACGCAGAGTGTGAGGCACTCAACAACTCTGTGTTATTTGTTTTCTACGGATGTTTAACAAAATAATTCAAGCGTCGTGTACCATACAATACAGAATTTATGCAGGTGGCTTCATTTTTTCTGCCAGTTTTCTGTCAACCAAATGAGAAACTAAGCGCCAGCAATTGACAGTTGGAGTTCATCGTAGTACTAGTGTAGTTTGTCCGAAAGAAGTCGGACACAACCTTTGCAACTTTCACACGGCTAAATTGGCTGCTAAAGGGATCAAGGCCTAGCTCCGTGCACGGTCGATTGTAGTCGAAGTCCACATCGTAGGCAGCCAGTGTGAAGTTTAGCTTCAGGTTGAATTGTTTGCCGTCACATGCCTGCAAAAAAAAACACTTCATGTGTCACAAAGATTGTATAGAGGTAGTTAGTATGGTGTAACGTTTCGCATTTTTCTTTTAGTAAAGCAGATGGTGAGAAACAGCGAGAAGGACCTTTTTAATAGAAAAAAGCTTTTTATTATCAGCTTGCTTTCAGCCAATGCAGAGCAATGGCCTCTTTCACGTTCTGACAGTGAACCGAGTCCTGTGTTTTTCTGCTGCCACTATACTTGCGAGCTTCTTAAATTCATCTGTGGACCCACTTTTAGGCTCGCTCTCACGCAATTCGCTTCTCTTAGAATCCAGTCAATTACCCAAATGACAGGTGATTATCATGCCTACGCACTACATGGCCGGCCAATGTCCATTGTTTCTTCATTTCAACTATGATATCCTCAAGCCTTGTTTGTTATCTAGTCCACTCTGTTCTCTTCTGGTCTCTTAAGGTTACGCATATCAATGACATTTCCATCATTCTCTGCGCTATCCTCAATTTAGGTTAAATTGTTTTTGTAAACCTTCGCGTCTTTGCTCCTTAGGCAAGTACAAGTGAAATACGGCTTGTATATACCTCACTCTTCAGGTATAGTGGTAGAACAGAATTTATTTTTCGAACACTTGCCGAATGTGCTCCCCTCCATCCTTATTTTTACAGGTATTTCACTCTCACGGTTCACTCTAGAAAATCGAGATTTTGGGGGCGGCAGCATTTGTTGTAACATGGGTTGCGTGTTATGGCTGCCCTATTAGAATAGTAGTGACTGACGACCGGAATTCGAGACTGCCCTCTTTCCCGAGCTACTCACTTTGCTCGGTACACATTGTCTTCGCACGTCCGCCTACCATCCCTAGACTAATGAACTCGTGAAACGCTTCCATCGGCAACTCAAAGTGGCACTGACTGCCCAGGTCACGCCATCACAATGGGTCCACCGTCTTCCACTGGAGCTTCTCAGTATCCGGTGCGTTTTGAAATCGGAGTTTGGGTGCTCGAGCGCGGAGCTTGTCTGCGGTACTTCGCTACGTCTACCAAGTGACTCTTCCCCAGAACAACCCTTGGTTGCTCTGTCAGCTCACATATATGTCCATATTCTACGGGACCTCTTCCGGGATCTTAAACCTTGTCTGACAGGTTCTCTTTCAGAACGCACACCGTACATCACATTCGACCTGACCAATGAAACACACGTGCTTTTGTGCTTTGGACCTATTCTACGTGCTCTCCACCAACACTACCTCGGCCCATTTCCGGTACTAGTGAAACACAAGTTAAACACAAGTTGACATATCTCGTGGATGTTCGGATGTTCATGGCAAGCTTATCATCATCACACTCAGCGACTGAGCCAGCTACTTGGAGACTGCCCCGAAGATTCGTGGCTCATACTAGCTCAACGTGTCTGCGTTCCCGTTATTGCAGGTGCTACTTCAACCCGAGGAGTTTCTGGCAGTGCTGTTCTCGTTCGGAGGCCATGCTGCTCTCTACGGTAAGGAACTATGCAGCACCACTGGCATAATCAGCATCGCATCACAAAGGAAGAAAAGGAGTCGTGCGGTGCTGCAGCAAGGCTGTTGTCATAGGCGTGGCAAATAAGGAAATCAGTGTTTTTTGCGTTCTGGCGATAGAAGAATGTGTCGTGTGGCGTTTGTCATGGGGCACCACACAATATAATTTACAACCTCTTTTTGACTAACGAGGCCAATGACCATCGCTTGATGCTGCCGTACACGCTACCGGTAACCATGGCTATAGAAATTCCAAACAGCCGGTCTCTCAACGCACATGCTAGAGATACAAGGAGCGTGGTTTCGTGCTAAGGATTGAGGCATGCTCTGTCTCACAGAATCGCGCAATGCGGCAAGACTGACCATTAACGTATAGAAACTGATCGTGTGTACTTGGGAATCGTTTCGTTGCCTTCGTCGCCCACTACAGAGAGAGAGAGGGGAAGCGTAGGAGCGAAGAGAGAGAAATAGGAAAGCGCAGGTGCAGTGGGTGTGTGGACGCCACACTACTGAAGAAGTGTTTCGTACACTTCAACGCCGACTTGAGAAAGAGACGGGAAGCCTAGGAAAGGAGAAAGAAAGGAGGAGGTGCGCGATGGGCAGCGGAGGTTTGGACGTTACGGAAAGGAGGGAGGGTTAAATTCAATGCCATTAGCTGCTTCGTATCTAAAAAGTTGGAGGATTCTTGAGCTTTTTCTTGAATAGCAAATCGCGAAAGCTCAATGTGGCCCTATATCCATGGTCTTCTCGAGCGCCAGCCCAGCTTTGCTTCTGAGTGGGCACCTCAACCATGATGCGAGAGAAAGAACGTCTGTGCATGTAACATTGATCCTTGAAAATTATGCATAGTGCAGGTTCAGCTGACAAAACCCCTACTTCATAACTCTTCCCCTGGAAAATTGGCGAAGTTCGCACGAGAAGTTGGTAAACCAACATTTATTTCTGCGAAGCTTTTCACTTCGTTAATTGTTTTTACCGTGATGGTGATTAATTAAGTCTGAGTGCTTTTTTTATCAATCAATCTGATTTTTATTGACAAACCAAGGAAAAGAATACAAGATATCTGGACCGTTAGCCTACATTGACTTGTGATCGGTCCTTATCGGAGTACGTAAAAGCAGCTTAGCAGAGCATATTTAGCAATAAACACTTATATACACAATTATTTATACATATAGCTATTCAAATATGCACATACATACTGCATATGTAAGCGTGTGTACATATATGCATTTTCATAACATAACCAAATATAGTTTGTTTCATCATCATCGTCATATATAATAAGTGACTGGGTAAAACCACTAATTAGCGCAGGAGAAAGTGAGGAAAAAAGAAAAAAGAAAAAAAAGCTATTTATATGTCTTGATGCTGCAAGCAAATTATTTTCACACTTTGCTTAAAATTTCTTGCCACTTTAACTTCTAAGGGTAGTCGGTTCCAAATTTTCGTCCCATGAAATTCCAATAAGCGTTTTTCATATAAGTTATAGCTTGTAGGTAAGTTAAAGTTGCCATTCGATGCGTGTCTAGTGTTTCGCGACGGTATTGTAATTAGAGTGGAGGAGAGGGGAAAGCTAGTGCTTATAATTTTCTGAACAACAAGGGCAACCTTATAATCGCGAAGTGCCCAAACTGATAAGATATGTTGTTCCTGAAATGTAGTTTTATATGAATTTCTATGGTTTCCACCTATTATGCTTAGGGCTCTCTTTTGTGGTCGTAGTAATGGCTCTAGGTAGGTCGTATACGTTACACCCCACAATTCAATACAGTAGCTAATATGTGAATGACAGAAGTAAAAATACAATGTTCGAAGCACGCTCGGGGGAAAGCATTCGCGTGGTTTGATTAAGGTATAACAACCGTAAGCCACCTTTCTACAAACACCATGAATTTGTTTTTCCCAGTGAAGGTGCTGGTCAAAAAACACTCCTAAATATTTAAAAGAAACCACTTGTTCCATAGGACTGTTGTTCAGGTAAAGTTACGTAGACGCCGTGTCAATATTCTTTCGACTTGATCGAAAAACAACATACTTCGTTTTCCCCGAATGAAGTGTCAATTCATTCTGTATAAACCAGTTGCTTACGTGTGTCAATTCAGACATTATGTTGGCTTGCAGTGTTGAGAGACTATCTCCTGTGAATACTATGGCGGTATCGTCCGCGTACATTAATGCTTTAGAGTACACTAGTGTTTTGGGGAAATCATTTATGTACGCAGAAAAAAGTACTGGGCCTAATACGGATTCCTGGGGCACTCCACACACAATTGTGCTGTATGCAGATTTGTTATTGTTAATCACCACTTTTTGTTTGCGTGAGGACAAGTAGCTTGAGAAGAACTAGAGTGAACTGTTACTGAAGCCATAACTTTCAATTTTTTGTAATAGTATGTCGTGGGGAACTGTATCGAATGCCTTTTTAATATCTAGGAAGACTTCTAGTGCGATTTGATCGTTGTGGAGCACGGTGATTATACCATGCGAGAGGGTTAGAATGGCTGATGCAGTAGACCTAGTGGGAATGAGTTCGTGCTGTTGTGGGCATATGATGTCGTTGTCAACCAGAAAGCTATGGGTGGGTTTTTAAACCCGTTATTCATAGTGCAATTAACATTCTTGACGTTTGATGCGCTTCTGTGATTCTCTCACGCAGCAATATATGCTGAGTATTCGTTAGACAAAGCGAGGTAATGCTGGACAGAGATGCACCTGTTCACACATGCGCCTATTCTGTACGATATCGCATGGCCCACTTCTAACATTACATGAGTTAAGGAGATTGCCTGCATTGCATAATAATCGTAATGTAGTATTTTATTTTGCTGTGGCAGCGTGCAGTTCAAAGAAATGGCGTGGCTCTGTGGTGAGCAATTCTTTGCCAGGCAGACGTCCTGAGCTTGAGTCTGACTCGCTCGAAGTCTAACTTATGTTGCTGGTTTATTTGCACATATCTAGAACTTTCTCGCTCAAAATGAACCACACCGGTGATGATACCAGAATTTCTGCAAAATGAGCTGTTTATTGCTAGTGTATTGAAAAAGGTATGTTATTCACCAGTGTGACTATGGATGCATCGGGCAGGTACGTCAATGCCCTCTTTTCTTCCAGGTTAGAGGCAATCAGAGGCAGATTAGCAGGCGCAACCCAGTTTTTCTTGCCGCACAGCTGTAAAATAAGCCGATAATAATTAAGCCAAAGCACCCACGAATACTTTGTGAAGCAAGTCTGCTAGAAGAAAACCTATTCTTCAAAACGTTCACGCGAAGTACAGAATTTTAATAGAAACCAACATAACGCGAATGAGCCTCAAAGTTGTTGTAGCGCCAACGAATAGTAAAGCTGTCTCACGGCGTTGTGTGATTACTCACCATACCAAGATCCCCTTTTTCGAACTGCTCAAACAGGCAGAAACTAAGTGTATTTCAGCTGGTGTTCTGATATGGTGCTGTTGGCGGCATTCGTTCAGTCATCCTAACACTGTAACACAATTGGTTAACGAGGCTCAGAAAGAGAGACGCATTATTGGAGCACACTAAGCGCTTCCCCTCAAATGGGAGACAAATAGAGCGCAAAAAAAACTAAGATAGTCAAAACTATCTCTCTGTCGTAGTCTCAAGGGCAAAGTTTTCAAGCCCGCGGCACACTGAATTGCATAATGGAGTACTAACTTATATTACAGCATATCCATAGAGTGAAAGATGATGAGCGGGGTGAAGCGTCCATCTGTCCGTGCGTACGTTCGTGCGTTCTTAATCCATACATGCACCCGTCCATGCGTTTGTTCATGCTTCCGTGCGCCCATGCTTTCGCGTGTACAACCGAAATAATTTTACACGCGAGTGCTGTCGTAGTCCCAAAAATATGTGAGTGAAAGCGAGTGAAGCACGCCTACTTACACGTCAAAAGGTACGCTTGGTGTCCGCTTCACACGACTCGTGCAGCCTAGTGCTACGCAATAGCCCATCACAATCCTCTCAAAAATTGATCACAGGCGTGTTGAAAACCACCTTGTTCAACTTAATGCACCACACGCAACATCACTAGCACAAAACAACTACTACTAAGTGGTTCTAAGAAAGAAAGGAAGAGAAAAGTGAGCCCCGTAACTGTCTGCTGCAGCGAGTGAAACACCAACAGTAGCTCACAAGGGATGGGGGTGAGGAGAGTTTGAACAAATAGGAATAAAGGTGTAGAGAGAGAGAAAGGGGCGTGAGGTTGTAAGCCAGAGAGCGACGACATATCGAGGGGATAGGAGAGATAGGAAAGATGTAAACACGGTCACAGGATGGGGCACCGCTTGCGAGAGCTCTTGTCGGCGTCAGGAGATGGCGTAGAGCAAGTCCAGTCGGTCATAGCTACACTGTCGTCGGAGATTGCGAGGGCACAACCAGTCGGCATGGAATCCAGCGAGCGAGTGCAAAACAACGCGGTAGCAACGTACGATACAATGCGCCGTCCGTTTTCGGCCCTGAGCAATATGATGGCGCGTCGCCTTCTGCCACGGAGCCCCTCTGCCACTCCAGAAGCTTCAGTAAAACCTCCTTGGCTCTACCGAGCTCCCGCGTTGCGAGCACCCTTCCACGCCAGAGCATTGATAGATATGTGGGGTTTAACGTCCCAAAACCATTATATGAATATGAGAGATGCCGTAGTGGAGGGCTCCGGGAATTTCGACCACCTGGGGTTCTTTAACGTGCACCCAAATCTGAGCCCACGGCCCTACAACATTTCCACCTCCATTCGAAATGCAGCCGCCACAGCCGGGATTCGAACCCGCTACCTGCGGGTGAGCAGCCGAGTACCTTAGCCACTAGACCACCACGGTGGGGCCCACGTCAGAGCACGCTCCTCATTTCGTTTTATTCTCCGCTACTCTGACCACGCCACGTGCTTCGATTGCTAAGGGTGGGGATAAGCATGCGCGTCCGCAGCTGTTTCTATGGGAGATAAAGTGAAAGCAGAGAGATAACATCTGCCGACGTGCGGACACTGCCGAACGCCGAACATTTACCTACTATGAAATGCATGCGCGCATTTACTGCAGTCGCACTACAGAAACAACACATAAAGATGAGTACACTTTTGCTTCAGCGTCACAAAGAAACCGTCACTTCAACCAAAATACTTTTTTTTCTTCCAGGTGTCTCTGGCCTACCTGACAAAGAAGCAGCTGTCTACATTGAACCTATGTCATGTGGGGGCACGTACACAGACAGGGCGGAGTGTTAATGTTAGGATAAGAGAAAATAACACGTGTGTGCGTAGCGATGGCCTATCGCGCGTAGCTTTGCGTTGTCGACAGTGCGGATGTAGTACACCCCAGTTCAGTGAAACCAGCAAAGTGTCGCCGTATCATAACCACACAGCTCGACAGATTACCGTTAATTGGCACATACAACAAGAAATTGAATCATACATCAGATTCTAGTCTGTAGCTTTGCAAAACAAGATTTTTATGTTTGAATGGAAGATACATTGTTTTCGTGTATTTTTATTGGTTGCTCACACCTGTTGTCACAAGTTTACGTGCGTTAATGTTACCTATGTGAGGCCACGCATGGGTACATAATTATGTGCTGCACATGCGAACAAATGGTGAGATGAGAGTTGGCAATTGTTTTTTCTGTTGCTTTTTTGTGTGTATTCTTCTTTTTTTGTGGTGCCGTTTCACTAGCATGACTACTATGGGTGACTACTACCTGCTTGCTTCATGTCACCACTTGTAAAGATGCAACCCCGAGTGATACGTGTGTTATGAGGTGCTATTTCCTATATTCATAACAGACTGCTCTTTACTAGTTTATGTTTATTTGTTCATTAAAAAATCACATTTATTGAATATGCTTGCCAATATGTGGTGGTGATGTCAAGTTTTTTTCAGACCACAGTAGAACAACATGACGACTATCCCCAAATGTCCACTCTGCAAGCACGGTGAAACATATGAACGTCTCCTACAACAGGTAGCGGACGTTCATAGTAAGCGGACAACAAAAATAATCGTTATATGTTTCTTTTAAAGTTTTGAAAGCCCCGTATGAGCACTGGTGGTACGCTTGTTTTTAGGATGAATTAAATATTCATATCACTCACTCCTTTGGGGTCCTCGTAATAGGGCATCTCGTGGTCTTGGCAAGGCTGGAATAATTCATACTGGTGGTCCTGTGTTAATACAGGCTGAGCAAGCCTGGGGACATAGTACACTCCTTTTAAACTGAAAGAGATCGCTAGAGGGATTGAGAGATTCAGCTTTTCCACTTCTCGAAGTACCGCCAAGCTTTCGTTCTGTAAATGTAAGCGGAAAAAAAGTACGTGCATAAGGATTGGCTCACGCATGTACTAACCTAAGCATCACGAGGATGCTTGAAAAAATAAAATACACTGTAGTGGCGGGGGTCGTCATGACGAAGTTCACGTAACACCAACATGCTATCTTTCCAATACTAGATTTAACACCGCTTGCACTCACGGGAAAATAGAATAGTGAATGGCTAGACGCGCAAGTGTCTTTTTTTAACTCAATCATGGAACTTTTTTATATTCAATAGCGATGTCGTAACCCAACTTGCCCTAAGGCCCCTTTACACAAGTGTTAAATGAAGCAAATACGAACAACAGTATGTCCATAAGAGTAGTCTCTTCCACGCACGAGGTTCGGAGGTAGGGCGTCCATAGCCACAGGAAATATGCGGCAGTCGCTGAACTTCCTCACCGGGTAGCTGAGGTGCGAAATGGCGATGAACATCGATGGAGCAAACACGGTCCTGAAAAAAAAAGCAACAGTTAATAATACAGCGAATGAACTTTGCTGATGGCAAGGAATGATAGATATAAAGTCACGTATTTGAATATAAATCGCATGCTCTCGGTTTCCATCCACACTTACTGTTCGTGTGGGAAACCATAGGTTAGCGCACATAGGGGAGAAGGAGGGCGAGTGGGGGGGGGGGTCATAGGAGACTCCGACTTGTGGGGACGAACTCAGCCCCGCACATTGACATAATAGGGAGGGGGCACTGGTTGAACCCCATACGTTTACATGTTAGGGTGGGTACAAGCCTGCGACTCACCTTTGTAGCCCCTGACGGAGAGGAAAATGAAAAACTGGGTCAGTTGGATTACGTTCATGTTCGAAAGTTTGGTTCAAGAGTACCGAAAACATGTACGAAAGAGTCTGACAAGGACAGTGGACCCTGATGGGGTACCCTGCGCATGCCTACGATGAAAACTTCTATATGGAAAAGCAGCATCGATCGTGTGCTTGTCGGCGAGCTGGCGTTCCTCGTATGCAAGTTATCGAGTTGAATTTCCCTTTCACGTTGTCACATTTCATCGTTGCTTCGATGCAAAAACTTGCCCGTTGTCGTCGCTAGAAAAGAATCCACTTACTGGTGTAACCGAACATAGAGTGCCCGATTATTATTCTTGTCCAATGAAACATCTGCCATTTTCCACTAATACACGAAAGTGCCGGCTTCGCTCAGTGGTAGAATAATTGGCTTGCACTCAGCGGACTAATATACGTGATTCATAATGAAGGGGACCCACTTCATCAAATTGAGAACCTGGCTACTGGCTGGATTGTCCATGGACAAGCCAACGACGTAGTAGGAACTTGTGGTGGTTGTTCTCGGCTTCAGGTGAAGGTACAGCGCCTGTAAAAAAAAGAAATTCGGTAAGCACATCCTGTAGCTATAAATGAATGCAAGTAGCTGTACAAAGTCGCCGATTGGTACATCGCAAACTCTACCTGACGCTATTGCGGCCGATGTGATAACTAACAAGACCAAAGGTATGCGGAATAATTGTATTGTTACGCGCAAGAGAGTGTTACTATTAGAGAAAGGCTCAAGAACAGAGTTTGGGAAAGACTTACAAACTTTGGTGGGCTTTATCGAGTGTCAGTTTAGCTGTTTCTAGCATAATTTCACCCCAGGTGACCACCATTTTTTCATTTAGTTTCTCCTAAAACACGTGAACTCCACATGTCAGATTGTATTGCCACTTTTTTAATCAGTTCGCATTCTGACACTAGCTTATTTGGGCTTCAATCTGACATGTTAGGATTGCTTTCTTCCAGCTGCTGTCCTCCTTGAGCCGTGCTTGACTGTAAAGAAAAGGTATTTTTATGTAGATAAAAATACGTGCGGTACGCACTACGTTTATAGTGCAGGGAAGATTCTTGTAAGTAGCTAACGCTAACAACTACAGAAATAAAGAGTTGTACTGGCACCGAAAGTGACCGGTACACTCTTACTTGATGGTGGTCACTTACTTTGACCACTGATAATTTTTGAAATGAAATTGCCCTTTTTTTCTTGCGATAAAATAATTTTCAGCAAAATATTTTGCTTTTTTTTCTTTAAGACTCTGTTTCAAGCCACAAATGTAGATCTGTGCATGAAAGAGTTTAAAAAGTACCCAGCCTATGTTACTTGCTTGCGCATAAAAAAAATCTTAAATATGGTGTGTCACTGGAGACAACCTTTTCTCAAGTGACCATGTCTTCTTTAAGGTAGCAGCTTCCGGCAGCTACCGCTGCCTGAAGAACACAACAAAAATGTGGAAATGTTATTTTCAACGACACCACAGTTTTGACTTTTCAGCACTTCAAAATTCCAGCATTCCATAAAATTGTGGCTTATTTGAATACGAATAATTACTATCTGTCACTATCCCCTAAATTTCGATGACAGTGGTGGTATTCGGTTCCATAGAACACCCGTAGTGTGAAATGTGGAGCTCGCTTGAGAAATCTGGCAAGGTGCGACCTGAGTTTGAACTTTATGAAAGAACAAAGCACCAACGTGTCCCGACACGAATAGACATGCTTAGCTGTTAGGGCTGGTCGCGTTCTTGAAGTTATGTGTACCCATACATTGCGTGCAAAAATAAATTAAATTGACGGAAAGCAGAGAGATGGTCCGATGTTGTGTCGACGAAAGTGAAGTGAAAAACACTGCAAAGAGCAATCAGGACGCAGACGCTGGTGTTTATCAACAATAAAAAAGCAACACAGTGTTGGTTGAAAGCATAGGAAAAAGAAAGTATCCTGGTTACATTCGGTGTCTCAAAGAAAGTGGTGACAGGTTCACGAAAGCTGAGCAAGCTCTGTAACGGCCACTCGAAAAACGTTGAAAGAACGAGGAATCTTACGCATGAATAGCAGCAGTAGGAAATCTGTCTGATCTTTCAACTGTGCCAACAGGGGATTGATTGCGATGCCATAGCATAGATTGAAAGCCCCGCCTTCGCTCAAGGGGTTCAGGGAGCCGAAATTCGCAGGGTCGAGCCAACAATGCTGAGAGCAAGTACCGCCTGTAATGCGCGGCTCAAAATAATCACGGAAAGCATTTCGGACCAGCTCAACACGGCACTAGCGCACACAAAAACCCGGAGGGAACAATCCCCGCAGACTGCTCGTCAATCGAACAAACGCAGTGAAAAAGACGGCAGGAAAGCCATCACTAAACATACAACAGCATGACATATAACTGCCACATAACTCGCCGTGTAATACGGGCCATCGACTCGCCTTATAACCGACGCCCCCAAAACCCGCGAGGCCTTGCCCCTGTAGCACGCACGGAGGAAACACCCCTCGCGCCAACGCGACTGACGCCGCATTCCATTGCTCGCCTGCCACCGAAAAGCCTCTGGGCCTGTCTCGCACTCCTTATCTGCCTGCCACTTTGCCGCCCCCCCCCCGTGGCTTTTTTGACGCGCATGCCGCGCATGTGCAATGCGCCTGTGCTCTCCTCGCCCTGCTTCCACCGTGCGTGCTACAGATGAGGGTTCATCAGCCTAACAGGAAATAGTACAGGAACAAGAGCAAGAAGAAGGTATGAGTAAGTCCGATGCTTACCAACAATCTCTATATCGCGGCTTCAATAAACACCTCTTAGTTGAGAAGAGTACTGAGAAACACCGTGTAGCGTACTCGCCCTAAGTAGGGGGAGCCATCTCCCCGAAGAAAACCTTATGATGAGATTCCTAGCAGTAGTGGCACGCACGCCTTTGACCCGGCTGAAGCGTGTGTCGACGTGGGTGGTGGAAGAAAGTTTGAAGCGAAACTCGGTGTAGCCTTCACTCGAGTAAACGTTTCTTTGACGTGCTAAGAGATGGGAGGCGGGTCGGATTTCATGTAAGTTTAATCGCAGATAAATGAGCCTAAAGAGTCTTTGCACTCGACATGTGGTCGAACATTGCGAGCAGTGCAGAGGTTGAAGCGAGTTAGAAGACGCAAGAGCCGGAAACTGCTGCGGGTGAGAGAGTGACGTGAACGCGTAGCTGCGACTTGACCTACTTGGCATCGTTCCAGCAACTGCGGCGGGAGAAACATTGTGCAGAGCGTTGGTACGAAGACACTGATGGACAGCGTTACACATACCAGTCAAAGAGGTGCTTCGAATCTCAAACAATAACACAAAAGAGACGTGGCTGCGTATCTACCACGGCGCGCTGTAGGTAACGGGAGGTACGTTGGCTGTTTGCGCACTGTGCGCCTCTTTATACAAATTAGTTTACGCACCCAACTATAAATATTGTGACCACCAGCATCCAACAACTACTACACTCCCTCTCCTTCTAAGCCTTGTGGCGAGAAAAAAATCAAACGTGTCAGTCACTCCATGAGGTAAGCTGGGTTCATGCGGTCGAAAAACGGACGCCCTCTTTGTCGCGAACACGAATGGCCACAGTCTTATACGATTGCGACACCCTACGGAAGGGCCCGTCGTACTCAGTATTCAAAGACGCCTTCACTCTTTCCCGCCGCGAGAACACTTGGGCTACCGCCTTTATGCCTGAGAACGAAAACAATTTTTGGTGTCATCTGACGTGTGGCGCGTTAAATGGCAGGTGTTTCAACCGGGAATGCTGCCTTTTAATGTGTCGGCGTAAACCTTCGGTTTTCACGAAAGAATTCTCTCGGCAGTCGAACTGCAGAACTGTACAGCAGATCTGCGGCAGTGAATTTGAGGTCTTTATTCATTGCGGTACACAGGCCTGCAGGAGGAGGAGAACGAGCTTGTCTACCAAGTGCTCCGTACCCGATTGAACTGTTAACGATGCGTTCAGTTGACGGTGTAGCCGCTCCACCATTTCATTGCTCGCTGGGTGGTAAGCCGTGCTGTATTGGACCGTGTTGCCAGAAGCCTTGCCAGCGCAAAGAGTAGTTTGTTCGAGAATCGTCGTGCACAATCGGTCGTTATTCACACTGGGCAGCCATAGCGTAAAATATATGTGGCCACAAACGCCTGTGCGATGGTCCCGGCTGTGATATCCAGAAGGGGATTCACCTGTGGCCACCGGGAGTAGCGGTGGTTAGTAGGTATATGTGCTACCAAGTTGAAGTGTACTTGGTCTAAACGACACTCTGGTGGCCGAAATGCGAGTTCTGTGCACGTGGCACGAGTCATCCTGACTGCTTGACACGCTTGACACGTCTTAGCCCAGTGTCGAATGTCGGCAAATGCCTGGTTGCACAAAGCGTTCGGTGATGAGCCTCTGCGTCCGCGGAGGTGGCTGAACGTCTTCAATATAACGGCATACAAACCAACTTAGACAGACCGAAAGGTGTTGCCAAGGCACTCCTTGGGATGTCACTTGGTTTGATTAGAAGCTGGTGATAAGCAGCCATCAGAACCAGCTTAGCGAACATGGCCGCTCATGCGAGGCGAGCGCGGAATTGATGGATGTGAGGAAGAAAGTCTGCCGTTGTCGCAGCATTGCATGCCCGCTAATCACAACAGGGCCACCAGTGACCAGGCTCTTGTTTTGGCACTATGTGCAGCGCAGACCAGTTGCTCGAAGAAGGCCAAATAATACCGAGCTGGAGCATGTGGTCGAACTCGCGGCGGGCGACTTTGTGCTTTTGTATAGTGAACCTCCTAGTTCTAACAGAGATGGCCGTTCCGGTAGGAACAATACAATGCGTCATCTTGAGCTTGATTGTCATTTACAGGTGGTCGAAATTCCTGGAGCCCTCCACTACGGCGTCTCTCATAATCATATGGTGGTTTTGGGACGTTAAACCCCACAAATCAATCAATCAATTGATTGTCATTACCGTGTTCCGAGATTTGATGATTTCAGGAGATCTGGCCAGAGTCTTTTGAAAGCTTGACTCTAGGCTGAAAGTGCGAATACCGGATGAGGATAGGTCAGGCATCCACAAACGAAGTGACAGTCTTACAGATGATGATGAGAAACGCTAATGGCTCAAAAGTCGGCTCCCAAGATTGCAATTTTTACGCCGGCTACAACGAAGAGCCATCGATATGTGCGAATGAGTCCGATGTCTATCATCATCAACTCGACTCCACATAATGCAATAGTTATATTTTATTTCATTTTATTTTATTTATTTATTTATTTGCAGAATACTGCGGTCGAGAGACCAAGCAGGGGGGCATGATAAAAAGTGATTCACAATGTAACCTAAATAAAAGAAAGTTCAAGCAATAAAACATGTTAAGGCAGTAGAACACAGGATAACATTTGAACAAAGTTAAATGGCAGCAAGAAATTGCAAATTTCAACCGGAGATTGCAAATCAAATACAACGTGAGACAGTCCGAAATCTTGAGTTGTACGGTTAAAAACAGAAAAATACATAGTTATCAAAGTCAGGATTTTCATTATCACAGAATGCTTCAAAAGGTAACGCGTTCCAATCATTGATCGTCCGAGGAAAGAATTAGTTTATGAAAAGATAAGTACGTGCTAAGTAAGGTTCAAGAGTGTAGCTGTGAGTATGTCGAGTTTGTCTTGAGATTCAATTTCTTATATAAGTTTCAGGACAAATGTTAAGTTTACGGAAATAAAGTAAGTGTAAAAATTTCAGCCGGGCAACAGCTCTTCAGTACTGTAAAGTAGGGATATCATTAATGGCCATGATCCTTGTTGGCAAGTCATTTCTGTGGTAGGCATTAAAGATAAAGCGAACCACCTTTCGCTGCACCATCTCAAGCATTTTAACATCTTTCTTTATATGTGGGTCCCAAACGACACTAGCAAAATCTAACTTTGGTCTTATAAAAGCATTGTAGGCCAACATTTTGATTTCGGAGGGCGCTGTTTTTATATTGTGTCTCAAAAAACCGAGCTTTCTAGAAGCAGATGAGCATGTTTTATTAATGTGTTTTATTTATGTGTATATTGACGGTGATTCGGCTGCAAATGAACTTACGGTGGCAGCGATGTTGAACTTACTGGTAGGATACATAGCCCAGCTTCAGTATCGACAGAGAGGCGTGTGCCAGTGATGCGGCCGAGCACGAAGAGGAGGCGGATTCAGCGCTGGCACCTGTCACATTCTGCCGTTAGCCACTGGCCATGAGTCCACGAGCAGGGTTGTGTCTTGGATGCAGGGAGTGGCTTGCTCTCTGAAGTGGTGGTGAAACAGCAGACACTCTGCTCTGTCTAGCCTGGAGTGGTCGTGGTGCTGTGGTTCGAGCACGGGACAACTAACGAATGTCGTGCGTGACTGTGTTTGTTGGACAGGTTGAGGTTTTCGACTCCTGAAACCAGTCGGTCAACCTTGTCCCCTAAGTGGCCTAACCGGTCTGCTCGTTCGGACATTCCCGCTGCAGCAACACACATTTTTTGATGGCTTGGTGCAAACGGTGATGCGGTCAGCGCGTTGAGCGAGAAGCTAGAGAGAGACGTCGTCTGAGCTCGCGATAAGTCTCCGCAAAAACAGCTCGCGAAGCAATGGCTTTTGACAGTTCTCGGATGTTTGTTGGTGCAGCAACTGACGCATTTAGTTAAGTAGTTATGACGGACGCTGGTCACGGAGCTCTCAATGAGACAGAAGGTGTTGCAGCATTTTCTGTTGGGACAACTCCAGGTGCTCAAGAATGGTGCTTTTTTTCTGACAGAGTGGAGGCAGCACATTGTCTGTGGCGCCAGCGATGTCAGGTGGCAATGCTGCAATAGATGGAAGAATGGATTAATGGATGAACTTCATTTCGTCCGTCGGCACGTCTTTTAGCACGTGGCGAACCGCTCCCACGTCAGAACAGAAAGACCATGTCTCTCTGCTGCAATTCCGCGGAAATATTTCATCCCCTGCGAAGTGATGCGGCGAAATAGGAAGTCGGGTTCTACTTTGCTGATTCACACCCTGGGGTTTTCAGGCCGAAATTGAAAAAGCCTTGACTCTGAGGTGGTGGATGAGGATGAGCTTAAAGTGCCTTCCTTGTCTGCCGTGGCTGTTGTTCTTCCAAATGTCACAGGTTACCACTTTGTAGCGTGCTCACCCAAAATAGGAGCGAAAAGAACACGCCTACAATCTGTAACAAAACAGCCGGTCCGCAGTGGTTGATCGGAGATGACCCATTCATTTTTCATGGAGCCGAAGCTGTCCTTTTCTAGAGCGTGCCTATCCCCACTTTCGTTCTCTTCTATAGCCTGGCCCACTCCAAGAGATTTTTTCTGCAACAGCCTACCAGAGAGACCAAGATGACTCACCAGCATCGATGAAGTCTGGACCACTCAAGGTTCTTCAATCCGGATTATAACTCGACATCATCCCAGGGGGGCCAAGAATAATGGAACCCACTGACAGCGCAGTTTGTGTTAAAATGCACTTTGCTACCTGACCACTACGGCCGTTGATTTGTGGTTGTCGCACCCCTTTTTGTTTCCGGAACCAATGCTGATAAGACAGAGGATGTGCTTTACGTGCGTTAGGCTGATGTGCTTGACAGGCAGAATTACGAAGACGTGATGCCTGTCGTGGTGGTCACCAAAAAGGTGGCTGGTCTGAGACGAGTTGTTCAAGTACGGCGTCACCATGGACACGCTGGCGCCAACGACGTCGACACACACGGCAGTGATGAGCATTGACGTGTCTGTTGGGCGACTCCGCCTCTTTCAAGTTTCTGCCACCAGCAATCGTGTAGTCAGGCTGATGGCACTTCTTTCCTGAGGAGATACTTTGCTCCCATAAAGATCGTGGTGCTTGTTAAACGTTCGTGAAGGCACTTCACCTCTCCTGATGACACCAAAACACCACATCGAAGATATGTCTGTCTGCATTACAGAGGGATTGCGGCTCAAGACAAACAGTGCGCTAGACGGGTGGCGGATGCTGTCATACGACAACAAGGGTCCCTGTGCCATTCAGCCAAACTTTGTCTCTATGGCTGTTAGCATTTTGGTTACGTGGTCAATTTTACCAGTGGTGACCTTTCAATAGGCGTCGGATCCCACGAGAACACTGGTCTTGCCTTGTTGCCACGTATTTAGTTGAGAGCTGTCAGCTACGTTGTAGCTGCAATTTTCAAGCCGGTGCAATATGTTGGGGTTACGTTGTCGATTAGTGGCGGTCCATATTTACAGAATCATTAATGCTTTCGTGGTTATTGCGGAGTCGTCGAACTAGCCGCTCAGTCACATGTTCACGCGCTCGGTTCAGATTAGTCTGCGTGACTTTGAGCTGCCATACGTGACGAGAGATAACTCTTCCTTTCCGGCCACGGAGCACTGAAGATTTTTGACAGGCCTTCACGAATGTATGAGTACTGACTACCGCTATCCGACAGTAATCGCAGAAGGAGTCGTCGGTCCCTGAACTCTGCCCGAATGTGGCCTGTCTGCAATATTTCGATGTGACTGTTTTGGGTGGACGTGACTGGCCGCGTGATACCTGACGGGTTTTCGTGCGACACGTGTGACTCATCTTTGGGTCGCGGATGTACCGCTGGCCTGTACAACTCCCAGAGAGTCACCAGGTGGCGTCACTGACAGCTGCCACCCTTAAGATTGAATGATTTCCGGCACATTATAGCAATGTGGTTTTGTGTTTCACAGTGAAAGCAACTATTAGTGTACTGCAATCTTTCCCGTTTGTCTTCAGTAAATAGGTTCATGTTGCAGGCAGTGATCTGGTGATCCTTGTTGTGGCAGAGTGGGCACGCCGACCTAACAGGCAAGGTGGACCTCGTTAGGGTGGACGCTGACGGTACATTTTCCGTGCCATACATTTTTTCGTATAAGGGGTCCCGGGATCGTCCTCCGACGCACAACGGTACCGTAACCGGCCCTCCTCCCGAATTTCTACCTTAATGCAGAGAAACGTTAGTAAATCCTTGGCTAGCTGCGTTTGATCTTCAGCCATTTGGGCGATGCTAGATGCGCCATTCAAATATTTCTACTTGTGTATGTATGTAATTGCGAGATTCTCCGGCAGACATCACATCAAAACACGGTTTAAGACCACAGTGCACTGGTTGGGAACAACTCCTAGGCCTTCCAAAGCACCAACGTAGAACTGCACGCTATCATGCAGCAGACGGAGCCTTAGGACATCTGATGAGCTTTCCATGGGACTTAGCACAAGCAGATGGTCAACATGCTCGTTCACAAGCAGATCCTGGTGTCCAAAGTGATCCGGTAGGATTTTGATTGCAAGGTCATAATTCTGCTCTGCTGGACAGATGCTTTCGACAGCTCGTTTCATTCTCCTGGTCAAATAGTTAAGGAAGTACTTGAATTTTTCGATGCGTGGCAGCTCGGTATTCCTGTGGATGGTAGCATCGAAATGGTCCCAAAAGGACTGCCACCCGTAAAGACTGCCATCAAAAGGTAGTATCTGTAGCCCGAGCAGTTGAACCGCAAGCGGACGGTGCGCTCTCACCTGCCCTGCTGCTACTTCGCATTGCGGAAGTTCGTGATTATTTGGCCCGGATCCAGTGGCTCGCGCCTGCACTCTGGTTGCCTTTTCACACTTTTGTAGCCAGAACTTGGCTCGTGACACGGCGTAAAGGGTCTTTTTGTTGTACTCGCTTGCTGCTGATGATGATGGTGTGTGGGTTTAACCTCCCGAAACCCCCATATGATTATGAAAAATGCCATAGTGCAGCGCTCCAGAAATTTTGACCACCTGCAGTTCTTTGCGTGCACCTAAATCTGAGCACACGGGCCTACAACATTTCTACCTTCACCGGAAATGCAGCCACCGCAGCCGGAATTCAATCCCGCGACCTGCGGGTCAGCATCCGAGTACCTTAGCCACTAGATCACCGTGGTGGGGCTGTAATCGCTTGCTGCTTTTACTAAATGTTTCATGTCTGTTTCGTCCGTTGCCGCGAGAATGATGCCGTCGAGCCTTGAAAGTGTTGCTTCTTTATCCTTGAGGAAATCCACGCGGCCGTTAATCTGGGAGGCATCAGGATCAGGTTGCTGCAGAAGGTCCGATAACAATGCTAGGGCTTTGGTGACATCAGTTTTAATCAGGGAAGACTCTGAGGGGCGGCTCCCGGGTTTTGTCCACCTAATGTAACAAAATAATTGGTCCGCAGGCGTTATTCGCGGACGACCCATTCATTCGTCGTGGAGCCAAAGCTCTCCTTTTCTAAAGCGTGCCTGGCCCCACTTCTTTCTTTTAGATAGTCTGACCCGCTTTAAGAGAATATTCTGCAACACACTCCTTGAAGCCTGATACAATAACTAGTTTATTTGCCATGAAAGACAGGCTTCGAAAACGATATCACAAAAGGGGCGTGACTCGGTATTTACTGGGGCGCGCCAGAGACAACGCGAGGCTTGTTGGCCGTGTTTGCACTGTGTGCCTCTGCATGCGATTTTCTATGCGCACACAAGTAGAAATTATCGCGAGCACCAGCATTCAACGCCTGCTACACCAGAACAGTGTGATATTATACTGTGCAACACTTGCTCTCCCGTTAGCCACGATCGTTTCTATGACGCGACCGCCAAGGACCTAGTACAGACCAGAAGGACGACGTCTTCGAAGACACCTCAAGGTGCAACAAATGCATAGCCTTATGAATGTACACGTTTTCTTTACTCCCAACGCTCCCTGCCAAGTGCACACCCGAGGCAGTACAATTAGCACTGCACCTGCTGCACCTGACTCAAATGCATCATATATACCACTGAAAGATGTTTTCCAGGACTCCTGCGGAAGCTATCGCTACAGAAATCAACCAGAATAATTCAGTTACAGGAACCATTTTTAGAAGGGTATCGACAGCGGCGCATTTTCCCTCGCTCACGGTCCATACGAACCGTAGAAAGTGTGGAACGCTTACGATTGGAGAACAACAACTAGGTTGAATATCGTGAGTCGCCGGCTTGCTTTAAAACAAGTGGCCATTGAATTCGAAATTCGAAAGCAGTGTATCATGCAATACGAGATGCATAAGTTGGCTGATTGAGAGTGGTAGACAGGAGCACATTTAGGAATTGCAGCTCAATAGACGCGAGTGAACCAACCAATAAAGCGGTCTTTCAAAAGGTATTGTAAATACCAAGAAAACGGAATACCGACCCTCATATAGTTGGAAAGAGTGCCAGCAATTGTTTAACAGGATGGTCCCAAAGAAAAATTCTGGCAGAGTTCCCGAAGATTAGAATCGATGTCAAAAAAGCAGTCAGCTACAAGCTTTCTTTATTTTTTTCTTCGAACCAGCAATCAGGACCTGCAAGTGCAGTTTGGCAAGGTATGTTCACTACACAAATGCCTGAACGGTACCTTAAGGTTCGATGGCATTCTATTGTGAAGATCGGCTCACCCATTGCAGTGGCGGGTTTCCGCATGCTATCACGTCTGATTTAATACCACAAGTTTGAGCTTGTAGGCAGCCTTAATTAATAAAACCCCGCACGCTTTTCTCATCGTGTTATTTGCTTCGCCCTTGAAAATTAAACTTTTTAATCTTTCGTTCATGAAACTCTACTCGCATCACTATCATGAATGTCAATGTTCCAACAGTAAAGGTCACCAACCTAAATCTCCTTGCGCAATCTTCGAACATCTAATTCATATAGAAGCCTGCCTTTATCGTGCCGCGAAAAATCCTAATGTACTGTAAAATTTTTGGCACAGGAACAGTGACATCTTCAATGCGGTAACGAGAGGTGTCTTGATGTGTTGTGGTGGCAACGCCGAAGAGCGTACTGTTTAGGTTGTATACTACTGCATCAGTCTTTAATCTGTTGCATCGCCTTTTCGCCAACTCTTTGTTCACATCTGATCACCGTACCAATTGCAGTACCAACAATTGAAGCCCTTGAGTTACCTGGAAGTAGTAGCATGGGAAGTCTGGCGCCTGTCTAACGTACACCATCATTCTTCCTCTTTTTTTTCTTTCTTCACTTTTTATTTGTCATAGCCCTTTGCTTTTTTTTCTTCATACCGGGAATGGGTATTCAATACAATCACTTCGCAGCGCAACAGTTATAAAGCAACAGGTGACAACGATTCTCATGTCTTCATATAGAGCTGATGAATGGAAGACGACAACGCGAGATTTCACTCACCGCAATGAAAGATCAGATTGACATGTCAGGAACAGCCGAAAACCGAGAAGCCCATGAGCGAGATGGCATCACTTATGGCAAAAGGGCAATTTTTAATACGCATGTGACCGCTGCACATTTAAGGCCAGTATTTTGTGTACTCACCCGCACCATAATTTTCAATTGCGATTCCTTGACCAAAAAATGAGAGCTGTAAAAGCTTCACTTAAAAACTTCCTTCAGTTGACAGGGTGATCGAAGGATTGAATGCGAAGGGCATTATGCAAAACAGTGCTACTGTATATAATATGTAATAAGTTTTGGAATAGCTCGGTAGTCGTTCTCATTCCAAAAACTCCCTTTTGGTTCTAAATATTTAAACAATATGAGAAATCTTAGCAAGGAACGATTTCGACACTGCCCAATTGTGTCTTTGACAAGGCACTGCCAGTATATTATAATGAACTTGCCACTGCATGAAATGTGCCTGAAGTCGAGCTCATTATCAGGATTGAGCGCCGATATTACACGGAACGAAACCACCATGGGAAACGGGGAGCTATTGTAAAACAATAAGCACCTAAATTTAGGGACGCGCTTCATCACTCCAGGTTACCGTAAGATGAGCCACATAAAACGAATATTGAGTCAGTTAGATGTCGCTGCTGTCATTGATTTTTTTCATTCCAGAAAGCATTTTAAACGAATAAATAATGAGGACAAAATAGAATAGAATAGAATAGATTTATTTCCAGAAATACAAAGATTCTGGCGGATACCATCGACTAAAAGCTGTTGTCAAACAGCTTGACGGGGTCGATGGTCCGTTACAAGGCATATGTGGCAGTTGTACGAAAAAAAGCAACATATTTAAAAAATAAAAAAAAAAACAAATGTTCACACAAATGTACACAACAATATCTGAAATTATTGAAAAACAATGAAAACAAAAAATTCTATGCAGCAGAAGACAGGAAATCATACACAATTTGCTCTGACAAGTGAAACATAGAAAACAATAATTGCAGGAAATAGTAATACGTTAAGTCATCACATGTTAACAAAGAGAGTCCTGAGTTCCTTGGCTGAGAAGCACTTGACGTCTTTGTATTTATTTAAAATATGCGGCAAGTTGTGTTCTAATGATTGTAGCCTATAATTATTGCGAAATCTAGGAACATACCACATGTCACTATTTCTAGTATTGGCGGAAGTGATTCTAGGTGTCAACGATGCAGTAGACGCAAGAAAATTATGAAGATATTTTTTAGAGAAATAAAAGGAATAAAGTAGGCGAAAAGTGTAAAGATGTTCTATTTTAATGATTCTATGATTTAGGAAAGCTGGCCGTGTTGTCTCTAAGAAGCCCATATTGTCAATGTGCCGAATCATCCTTTTTTGAAGTAAAAATAATTTCATAATGTTTGTTTTCCCAGTAGTCCCCCAGACTAAGCTACAATAACTTAAATGAGAAAAGAATAGAGCATAATAAATGTTAAGTTTTGCTTTCGGTGGAAGAAGATACCTACATCTAGATAAAACACCTGTTATAGCTGACAGTTTTTTGCAGATATTTTCTACGTGTTTATCCCAAGTAAGATGCGAAGAAAAAGTAACGCCTAGTAATTTATGTTCATCAACAATTTGAAGTTCTTTACCAGCAAATAATAACGTTTGTTGGCAAGTCAGAGATTTGTTTTTAGCGCGAAATAACATTACTTTAGTTTTTGTAGGATTTATTTTAAGGCAGTTAGCAATCGACCATTGAGATAACTTAACCAGTAGATCGTTGCATTGTCTCATTAATTTCTGTGAATCCGGACCAGAAACAAGAAGTGTAGTGTCATCCGCGTATATGATAAATTGAACAGAGGTGGTAATATTAGTAATGTCATTAACGTAGACATTAAAGAGCAGCGGACCTAATACACTACCCTGTGGTACACCGTTTATTATGGGAAGAAAACATGATTTTTCGTCTCTTATGCAAACAGATTGTTTGCGATCAGTTAAATAAGACTCGAATAATGTTAATGGAATACCTCTAAGGCCATTCTGTGATAATTTCCACAGTAGAATTTTGTGATTTATGCAATCGAAGGCTTTACTAAAATCAATGAAGAGCGCCAAGGTGAAAAGATTTCTCTCAATATTTTTCAGTACATATTCCTTGAGTGTGAGCAAAGCGGTTTCCGTTGACCTGCCTTTACGGAAGCCGAACTGGGCATCAGATAGAACACTGTGTCTGTCAAAAAAACTTGAAACACGCGAAAAAATAATCTTTTCTAAGCCTTTGGAAAATACTGGAATTATTGAAATTGGTCGATAATTTGACGTATCATTTCTGTCACCTCCTTTAAAAATAACAGTTACCCTACTCATTTTCATTTTTTCTGGGAAAATTCCATACTGTAAAGCCAAATTAAAGATGTGTGTTAAAGCTGGAGCAATGTATTCTAATACATACTTCACAGGCTTTATCTGTATGTCATCTATATCGAGAGCTTTACTATTCTTAAGGTTCTTAAATGTAGTAAATACTTCATATTCATTAGTGGGATTTAAAAATAAGCTATTAGGAGTGGAAAGAAACGATGATGTATTTGGTGGAGCTTGTTGTGGCTGTTGTACCGCGCTTATGCTTGCAAAGTACTCATTAAAGTGATTAGCAAGTGCTAAACCAGAGATTTCGGTTTTATTGTGGATTAACTTCTCCGGCGCGGCAGAATGTTTCTCGCGACCAAGAACCTTATTTATTATGTTCCACAAGATATCAGGATGTTTACCCGTGGCGTCAGTAAACATACGCTCATGATAAGCAATCCTGGCACGCCTGAGTTGCGCATTCAGTTTGTTTCGATACTTTTTAAACATTATCAGCACCTCAGGCGAACGTGTAGCAAGAAAACTATGGTACAATTTATCTTTGTGTTTTATCATTTTAAAAAGTTCTTGCGTAATCCAGGGTTTTCTTATCTTTCTAGTCTGTCTCAATTTCTTGAAAGGAAAATGTAGATTGTAAATTTGCAGGAACGCAGAAAGAAACTTCGAATACGCGACATTTACATCACTTATTTCATATAAGAAAGACCAGTCATATTTGGAAATATCATGCTTAAAAAGATCCATGTTTTTCTCGCTTAAATCTTGTATTGCGAACACATTTGATTTAGAAAAAATTTTTTTAGCATTCGCACAATACGTCATAAATACAGGGCAATGATCACTGACGTCAGATGTCACTGTTCCAGTATGCTCTACTACAGTGTCAATATTCGTAATCAGAATGTCAAGACATGTAGACGAAGACAGCGTTACACGAGTTGGGGTGTTAATTAGGTTGACAAAGCCACCAGAACTAAGTCTATGTGTAAAATCTACTGAGACAGCACTGTTTACAAGAAAATTTATGTTAGTGTCTCCCCCGCATACAAGTCTAAATTCGTTAGCAGCAACATATTCCAGTAAATTATCAAAGAAACTCATAAATTTGAAAACATTTCCATTAGGCGGGCGATACACCACCGAGATTATGTCAGACAAATGTTGAAGTGTTAAAATTTCATAGTCGCAAGTTGTTTTACAAAAATCTGCTAAGAGTTCATATTTTTGTCCTGATGCAATATAAATTGCAACGCCACCTCCACGTTTATCAATTCGATTTAAAACGTAATCAGCATAGCCATCTAGGTACAGCCGAGAATTGCTGTCATGATACCATGTTTCTGTTAGCATGATGATATCGAACTTAAAACAGAACAGATTTAACAAGTTGCTAATATTTTCTTGTTTATTGGCTGCTGATCGAGCATTCAAGTGCAGAACGGAAGTACTGGAATTTTTCTGAAAGTGTAATTGATGCGGTAAGATGAAATCGTGATATTCCATGGTGGTTCTTAGGAAGTGGTTTGTGTGGTACCAGAAATAATCGAAGTAATCTTAGCAAGATCACGTTCTTCCGAGATCTGCACAACATCACCACCATCATTTTCCCTTGCATAGATTTTTCCGTTGCTGCTCCATACAGATTTCCATTTGTGCTCATACTTCCTTTTCACTGCCATACCAAGCAGCCTCTTTAGTGATGGGCAAAGATGCTCGTTCACGTAAATGGGACAAGTGGATTCTAACCCCAAGTCTCTGTTTGTGATCCTTGTTTTCTTTGCTTTTTTCAGAGCAGCGTCGCGTTTAGCTCTGGATTTAAACTGTACAATGATGTTTGTTTTCTCTGGGTTGCGAGTTGGAACACGGTGACAACACTCAACGTCAGATGAACTGATAGGCTCATGAATTGCATTGCCTATTTCAGACAGAATAGTAGAAAGGTCCTCATTTTCTTTCTTGACGACACCCTGGATTTCGAGGTTCGTATTTCGCGAGTATTGCTCCGAATTCGTTAGCCTCCTTTCAAGTTCTGATGCTTTTTTTTCCAATGCTGCACATTTTGTGCGTAGTTCATCATTTTCCTTCGCCAGACTAGTATTCTTTGAAATTTCAGAAGCAAGGTTCTGTTTCAGTTCTTCGACCGATTCAAGCGAGAAGTCAATGCTCTGGCTCATCTGGCGTTGCTCAGTGCGCACATCCCGTATCTCATTCCTGAGATCACGCTCCAGTGATTCTTTGAAAGACTTGAATTCCTGCCTAATTTCTTTAAGCAATTCAGTCCTCATTTCTTCTTTGAGCTTCGCTAGTTCCTTAGCCATATCAATAAGCCTAATATTCAGTAACAAGCGCGAAAAAACAGGTAAAAAATCACAAAATCAAAAAATTGAAAACTTGGCAGTGGTGACGACACCATATAAATGTAACTGTACAAAACTGCACTAACCTGTAGTGAAACAAGCAGCGAAATTCAGTAGAGTGTCTAGCAGCGTAGTCACCACTGCCAAGTGAAAGAACGGGTGGCCGGTAGTCTGCTTTTATAGCAAGGTGGTATCACAAGATGCCGAGTGATTGCCGAGTGCTGATGATAGGCCACACGCCTCCTGGTGGCAGCCAGTCCTAGGAAGATCGTTCAGTGCTTTCGCTGGCCACGGCGATTGCACGTGTTGAAGATCGCTTCTTCCGTCGGTATGCAGCTCCGGTTCAAACGGCTATCTGTAGTGAAACAAGCAGCGAAATTCAGTAGAGTGTCTAGCAGCGTAGTCACCACTGCCAAGTGAAAGAACGGGTGGCCGGTAGTCTGCTTTTATAGCAAGGTGGTATCACAAGATGCCGAGTGATTGCCGAGTGCTGATGATAGGCCACACGCCTCCTGGTGGCAGCCAGTCCTAGGAAGATCGTTCAGTGCTTTCGCTGACCACGGCGATTGCACGTGTTGAAGATCGCTTCTTCCGTCGGTATGCAGCTCCGGTTCAAACGGCTATCTGTAGTGAAACAAGCAGCGAAATTCAGTAGAGTGTCTAGCAGCGTAGTCACCACTGCCAAGCCACTGCCAAATCACCTCGTGAGATGCGGCATGCCATACGCGTAAAGATTTCGTTGATTGGAGGAATGATGACGTGAAAACACAGTGTCAATGAATCATGAGCACATAAACACTCTCATTTCTCGCTTTGTTTCTACGTGTTAGAGATTCACCAACCAAAACTTTTAACAACGCTCGTCGAATGCACTGTTCGTGAAGCTTCACGAGTATGCAAAATCACTGTGTTAAAAGAGTACAATTTTCGACAGCTCACTCAATAGTCAGCGATAATGCTAGAACCTGAGATGGCGTTTGCATAAAACCATGTGCGCTTTGGGACATATCAGTTTTATCAATAGCTGATGCTCTATTGGCCGCCATCACGTAGAGTTCATTGCTGCAGCTTGACGTCTGTATTCTGGCCACAATTATGGCCAAATTGAGTTCCATCTTGGACACACCGACAGCTACTTCCGGCAACTTTATGACCAGGCAAATTTTATGCAGCTATTCGTACATCATGACAGCATCACACTACTACAAATTTTATCCTCTCAAAGAATATATTTGTAAGATCCAGAAAAATTTTTGCATGGCATTTGCTAAAAAAACTTCACATTTTCATAAATGTGACTGGTGAACTTTTTGTGAACGTCACCGCTACTATTTCTACTCGGAAATTATTGAACATAATTTGATTCCCTTCGCACTTGCTTTTCATATTCACACAGAGCTAATGTTAAACATAAGCGACGAAGCGTCCCCACTTAGTCGGGACATGTCCCACTTTTGTGGCTGCGGTCCAAGAATTTTCTGCAGCTATTCTTACATCAAGACTGCATGACACTACTGCACGTTTCATACTCTCAAAGAACATATTTGTAAAATCCAGCAAAATACTTCATATCATTTGCTGCAAAAAACTTCAAATTTACTTTATGTGACAGGTAATTTCTGTTGCGAAGTTTACTGTAACTATTCCTGTTCGGAAATAATCGAACATAATTTGATTCCGATCGCACTTTTTTTCACATTCGCACAGAGCTAATCTTAATGTTTAGTTACCAGGCATCTCGATTTGGGGGGGACATGCCCAGGTTTTATAGCTGTGGTCCCGCTGTCCCGCAAAGCTGCTGGCGAGATGATGTTTTTTTTCGGCTGAAAGCCAGCTCTCAGTCAACTCCTTGTTCCCAGCCCCAACGAAAAGTTCCATACAGAACCTTTAGGAATATAGTGAATGAAAAAACGAGCCCGCCCCCACCCCTACCCTCTCTTTGTACTCTCCAAAACTACAGAACTCTATACCATATTATATAATAAATGACTATAATCTGCCGTCTTGTCCTTTTTTATTCTGTCTTTCATGTCCTTTATTGCTCTCTTACGTCTACCTTTATCCCCCTGTATTTTTTTCTCGCTCTTTTGCCCACACACGCCCGACTCTGTCCAGGCGGCCCTCCGGAAAACACCGTCATCAGTGCTCGTATCCTCGTCCTGGTCCTAACTGTGAAGTGCAAAGAGAGCCGTCAGCAAGCCAGTGTGCCCATAGGACAAAAAAACCACCCATTCTTTAGTTGTTGAAGCACGGTTTCCTGAAAATCTAGGACCTCGAAAGCTTCTTAGGCCAATCCACCCACACTTCAGAGTGACAGGGAGTCCTTCAAAGCGAACTACAGAACAAATGCATAAGATGCTTCAATTATTTCGGCGCTCTTCAACTCGCACGTTGATGCGAGCGTCGCATGACATCTTGTTCGAGGCAAGCACCTAAATGTAGGTTTTGTCACGCCTAAATACATCACACCCGGACACACACATAATCTTGAAGCGATAAAGTACATAAACGAGCAATGTATCTTGTGACGAGTGCTAGATAGGTCGCTTCATCAAGCACGATTGTCCTCGGGGATTTTCATCTTTCCAGTTGCAGTTTCCGTTCATCTCTCAATTCTGTGAGTTGAACTGTTCTAATACAGATCCTGTAATGTTCTGTTGGTTGTTTTTAGTTGGAATTTTCTGGGCATGTGTGCGTGTCTGCTTCCTCGGGGCACCGGCAAAGGCAAAGCCTTGGCCGTCGATAACGCGGTAGCGGACTTGATTGATCGATAAGTGGCGTTCAACGTCCCAAAACTACAATTTGATTACGAGAGAGGCCGCAGTGAAAGGCTTCGGAAATTCGCCCACCTAGAGTTCTTTACCGTGCACCCAAATCTGAAGACACGGGCCTACAAAACTTTCGCCTCCACCGAACATGCAGCCGCAAGCATTCGTTTCGGCTATGCTGAACCTGTTTTTTGCATCATAGTGCGCAAATATCCGTCTCGATCCTGTTACCTGCGGGTCAGGAGCAGTGTACCTTAGCCACTAGACCACTACGGCGGGGGCACAGCAGAGGCGGAGGCCACGGGCAAAAAAGACCTACAAGTAGCCATGACGAGCCCTCTGTGGTTAACTTGCACGGTGCACCAGTTTGCATTTGCAAGTTAACTTCAAAAGTTCGAGTCTCCGAAATGTAAGCGCGATATTTATTGGGCGCTTCATCAGCCTCAATTTAAGGCTCACACACCACACACCACGGGGTGGGGTGGCACTGCTGGGTTTAATAGGCATTAATAGGCATGGTTGCCTCGATTCCGCATCAAGGCTACTAAAAACCACCTACAGAAGGCCGATATTATTACACTTTCTCAGGTGACGAGCTGTGAAACACACAGCTGGTGGAAAACACAACTGGCTTACGCAACACGTTCACAACAGTCCGTAATTGAGCGCTCTCACCATTCTACTTCGTACGACAGCTACTGAAATTGGTATTACTGAACGTTGTTGCTTAGTCATTTACGTCTGACCCGATTCACAACGCAATAGAAGCGTCGATTGTGGCGTTTTCTCGAAGAGCGTAGAGCTGTGGCATCGCCTGTTGTTTTCACTATTGTTCTACAAGCGCTTCATGGCGGTTCGGTGGCGCGTATGACTAGTGGAAAGAACGTCACAGTTGAGAAATCTTGTTATGCTCGAGGCAGTATCCGTTCTGCGGCGTCCACACTTATATTGCACATGCACTGGTTCTACCCTCTAACTCCTCGCGTGAGCACGAAAAGGGGTGGGAGTGCTGCTTCCGCTTTGTTTATTCCCTCTATTTCTCTTTCTAGCTCCGCCACTGCTGTGTGCTCGTAAATAATACGGCGCGTATTCGCTCCCTTTGAACTATGCTTCGCGGGGTGCGACGGACACTCGCGAAGCTGAAGTAAACGACTGCGCTCCAAGCGCTTTTCTAACCTGCGATGCAGCGAAATCTGCATCGCAGGTTAGTTTTTCTGAGTGTTCAATGCGCAAATACACTCAATGATCCACTCATTCCTTGTTTCGCACTCGCTAGTTACACCTGATCGCACAGCAGGTTCTGCAAGGGCATCGGATTTTGAACTCTCCAAAACGGCTAGGACAGGTGTCGTCACGTGGTACTCGAGTCTTAGGTTCACCTTAATGCGATTCTGCGCGGGCTTGCCGTTGGTGGCTGTATTGTGCCAAAGTGTCTACTTTTAAACAACTTGGCGAAAAAATTTCAAGCTGGCGCCATGGACATTGTCACAGGTAATGGGTATGAGCCATAACTGTAGCGTGCAATTGCTTGGAAGTTGAGAAAGAAGAGGACATTGCTTCCCGGTCTGGGAGCGAGCAAGGCGTTGATTCATGGCTGTCTGTTATTTCGTTCGTGGCACTGGTGGAGGTGCTGGGTAAATGCGCCTCGCCTGCAGATTTTCAGCCCACACACCAAGCTACTTGGAAATAGCTACAGAGCTTCCAGGGCAAGAAGCAGTCACCGCCTCCGAGGACTATCTCCCGAATACGGTCCTCTCTCTTAAGACGAGATGGAAACCTCGGTTACCAACTAGGCGAGTCAGACCAACGACGCCTATTTTTTTCTCCCGCATGTCTTTCATGCACCGCAAACACCACGCTCATTTCATGGAGACATTTATGAGGATGTTGATGACTGGCTTGACCACTTCGATTGAGTTGCCAACATCAACGAATAGGATGAAGCTCGCAAGCTGCGGAGAGTTTACTTTGAGTTGGAAGACTCTGCCAAAACGTGGTATGAGAATCACGAGGGTTCTTTTGCGACGTGCAAGAGTTAAGCCGACAGTTTCGCGATGCATACCGCAGCGCCGAAAGGAAAGAGAAGAAGCGGAGCAGGCCATCTAGTCTCGGAAGCAATGACCTAACGAGAGAGTTTCGATGTTTGTCGAGGACATGCTTCGAGTCTTCAAGCGTGCCGACCCTTTAATGTCTGAGGAAAAGAAAGTGCGGCATCTAATGCGTGCAGTAAAAGAGCAACTCTGCGCCGGACTCTTTCGCAATCCACCGACGACTGTTGCTGAGTGCATAAATGAGGCAACCACAATGAACCGTACTCTCTAGCATCGGTCGTCACAGTATGAACGTCACGACGTCACTACTGCTCCATGCGCTATCGGGGCTGACAGCGAGAGGCATGCCCTGGCAGAGTTCATAAGAAGCGTCGTGTGGGACGAGCGCCAACTCCAAGCAGCGAGACCCCAAAGAACCGTAAATGCTCTCGCAGACCTAATCCGAAATGAGATCCGACAGGTGGTCACCCCACTCGCTCCAACAATGCGTGAGGCCCCTGTGCTGACTTATGCGGCGGCCCTAAGATCTCCGGCACCACACGCTCCTGCTCCCACTAAGCGGACAATGGAACAGGCTAGCCATCAATTGCAGCGCACCTCTTCGACTCCTCCACCCGCCTCAAGGTTTCCAAATGCACCCACTTATCATCCGTCTGGATCGCGACAAAACGCCACAAAGGCCAGCGTATGGCGTGCGTCAGATAACCGTACACTCTGCTACCACCGTGGCGAAGCGGGTCACGTCTACCGCAATTGCCAGTACCGCCAACTTAGTCTCCGTAGCTTTCACCTTGATGCTCGGTGCCCGCGTTAAGGTCAGCGTCCCCGCGACATCGACGCGTACCTTACGGGCCAGCAAGCCCCTCGCCTTGGTCAACGCCCCCAATCTCGATCACCATCACCTCGCCACCCCTCGTCACCTAGCATTCCCTCGTCATCATATGTTCCTTTCAGAGGCCGGTCACCGAGTCCCCACAGGGGAAACTAGAAACCGCGGCTCTGTGGGGTAGAGCCGTGTCCCAACGAACTGTCAAAGAACCTCCCTTGACGCAAAGACCCGACAAAGACCGTTCTGATTTTTCAGAAGTTTCCGAAAGTCTTGAGACTGTTTCCGTCGACATCACCGTACACGTCGATAATCACGTTTTCACTGCCCTCGTCGACACCGGCGCCGATTATTCGGTTATGAGCAGCGTCCTGGCATCCCAACTGAGGAAGGTAACTACCCCTTGGCAAGGACCCCCATCACGCACGGCAGGGGGCCACCTCGTCACGCCGACTGGAATGTGCACAGCCCGTGTTCGAGTCCATGCTTCGACGTTCACAAGGTCTTTCCTCGTATTGCCTGTGGGCTCCCGTCCACTCATTCTGGGACTAAACTTTCTTCGCGAACACGGCGCAATAATTGACCTACGAGACTTGCAGGTGTCGTTCGACGACCCGTTTTATTCTGAACCTGAAAACACACGCTTATGAAAGGCTGCGCTACGTGTATCCTCCGAATCTGTTACTCTGCCTCCCCGCAGCAGCCTCTTTATCAGCGTTGAATGTGACCAAGACGTCCCCGATGCTGTAATTGCGGAAGGATATTTGTCCCTACTATTTGCACAACAAATATGCGTTGCCCGAGGGATTGTTCTGCCCAGGAGAAAGCAGGCTTGCCTATTAGTGACGAATTTCAGCGAGGAGTATCGCCATCGTACCAAACACACTGCGATCGCATACCTTGAGGATATTGCCGACGTCCCTGGTCTTTCAACGTTATCTGCCCTTTCGTCGTGCGACCATTCCGCCATGACATTCGCAACCACTCTCGACGTAAACCAGGGTCTACCGTCCGCACAACAGGAATGTCTTTTAAAGCTACTCGACTTATTTCGGGACTGCTTCGCTACGACTTCGAAAGTGAACCAAACACCGCTTGCCAAGCATCATAGCATCACCAAGCCTACTGAGAGACCCATTCGACAGCACGCCTACAGAGTCTCACAAAAAGAACAAGACGCCATACGCCACAGGTGCAGCAGATGCTCAAGGACCATGTCATCCAGCCATCGACCAGTCCCTGGGCGTCCCCTGTTGTGTTAGTAAAGAAAAAAGATGGTACCCTGCGATTTTGCGTCCACTACAGGAAGTTGAATAAGATCACGAAGATCCTTCGCCACGAACAGATGACTCGCTGGACCACATTCCCAAAGCTCGTTACTTTTCTTTCATGGATCTACGCAGCGGCTATTGGCAAATTTCTGTTGATGAGCGCGACCGCGAAAAGACCGCCTTCATTACTCTTGACGGACTCTACGAGTTCAAGGTCCTTCCCTTCGGCTTATGCTCGGCGCCAGTTACTTTTCAAGATTGATGGACATGGTTCATTTGGGCTAAAATGGCAATCGGTCTTGTCTTCCTTGACAATGTGGTCGTCTTCTCGGACATGTTTGAGGAGCACATCCAGCACTTACAGATAGTTCTTTAGGCGATTCGTACAGCTGTACTTTCTCTACAACCGGAGAAATGCCACTTTGCTTTCGAGGAACTGAAGTTTCTTGGTCACGTTGTCAGCCACGCCGGTATACACCCAGACCTTAAGAAAACGAAAGCTGTTGCCGCATTTCCTGTCCCAACGAACAAGCGCGATCTGTGCCAATTTCTGGGACTGTGCGCATATTACAGACACTTCGTCAAAGGCATTTCTAAAATCGCTGAGCCGCTAAATGAACTTACAAAAGACGGCGTACCATTTGTATGGGGTCAGGATCACCATCACGCTTTTGACATGCTGAGAAGCAACCTCTAAACCCCACCTGTACTCGGTCACTTTGACCACAACGCTGCCACAGAGCTACACGTGGATGCCAGCAACGCCGGACTTGGAGCTGTATTGGTTCAATGGCAAAATGGCGTAGAGCGCGTGATTGCCTATGCAAGTCGAGCACTATCATCCGCACAGAAAAAGTACTCCGCAACAAAAAAAAGAATGCTTGGCCGTTGTTTGGGCTATATATAACAAAGTTTAGGCCTTATTTGTACGGTCGACCATTCAGTGTAGTTAGCGAACGCGATTCTTTATGCTGGCTCACCAACCTCAAAGATCCTTCCAGTCGTCTAGCACGGTGGAGCCTTTGGCTACAGGAATTTGACGTTACAGTCATTCACAATTTGGGACGCAAACACACTGATGCTGACTGTCTCTCACGTGCGCCAATCGGAAGTACGAACGCGGACGTTAAAGAGTGCAATACATTCTTTTCCTGCGTATCAGAAACCGCCTTGGCCCAACAACAACGCGACGACATGCCGCTACGCCCACTCATTGATTACCTCGAACGCCGAAAAAGCAATCTTCCTCGAAACGTCACACGTTGGCTGGCCTCGTTCTGCACCAGGAATAGAGTCCTTTATAAGAAAACCTTCGACCATACCCAGGCTACTTACCTACTGGTTGTGCCGACGTCGCTTCGGGCCGATATTTTGCATGCTTGCCACGATAAACCATCATCCGAAAACCTTGGCTACATGCGCACCTTGGAAAGAATTCGCCGCTCGTACTACTGGCCACGCCTCAAGAGACAGTCAAGCAGTACGTCCGCACATGCCGCGACTGCCAACGCCGTAGGCTCCACCTGTCCGACCAGCAGAACTACTACAGCCTATCACAATGCCGAAAACATCATTCCACCAAATCGGCATTGACTTGCTCGGATCGTTTCTCACGTCTTCGTCTGAAAACCGGTGTATTGTGGTTGCCACCAATTATTTAACGTGTTACAGCAAAACAAAGGCTCTGCCCAAAGCTACCGCAGCCGAAATCATTCAGTTCTTTGTCACTAGCATCGTACTTCGTCACGCAGCACCAGCTGTCGTAGTTACTGATCGTGGGACGGCATTCACCACAGAGATGCTTCAAGAAGTGCTCAACAAACGGGCTCACTGAACGGTTGAACCAGACCATTGCAGATATGCTGTCAATATATGTGGCCGTTGATCACAAGAACTTGGATGATATACTTCCTTACGTAATTTCGGAATATTTATTGGCTGCTTTTAAATTTCTGGTTCTACTAATACAAATTGCTTTAACTTACTCATCAACAGTAAATACATTGTTTTTATATTACCGCTCCTGTTGCTTTGGGCAGTCTGTTTGGCGGAAATATTTAATTTCATGGCAACTTAGCCTACATTTGACTTGGGTTCTCAGGATTTTTTATTTTGATGCAACGGCAACCCTCATCGTTTGTTTCCATTAAATTCTTCTTCGGCTACGGTGCCAGTATACTAGAGTGAGTGTGACACTGGGCTTCGGAGGATGGTACCCATGTTAGAACCCCACTTCCAAATTTGTCTGCACTTTATTGAACTATTCTTCTGCTCGTCATATCTCCTCCTAATCTTCTGATATCCCTCCCACTTCCCGTTTCGCCGAGCAGAGCTTTAGCTTGTCCTAATGCTGGCCTCCTTCCACAATGTATCCTCAGCACTTTTCATTTCACAATGCTTCAATGTCTTCCACGCCAGGCTCCCTGCTCCTTACGCAGCGTTCTTCTTTATCCTTCCACGCTCCACTAGCTCCCACAGAAGTATTCGCTTTCGCTTGCGAATACATCTACTTGATAGAATGGCTTGCCCAATTCCTCTAGGCTGCGACTTATACACGCCCTCGTTTCGCATACATTCTGCGGATGAAATGCCAGCCTAAAATACCTCAAAGGAAGTGAAATTCACTGTTTGAGCTACATGACATGTTCTGTTTTCGTTCCACAACCCTGCTACTCCCCCTCCCGGTTTACAGTTAGTGGATTATGGTTACTTTATGTTGAAGTTTCGTTTTCTGAGCCACACTCCACTATGTTCAACTCTAAAATCAGTGGTGAACTAATAAAAGCGACTTCAAAAGAAATATACCTTGAGTGAGTTGAGGGCGTTTGTGACCATAGAATTCTCCGCGTACTCTCTGTAGAGGTCCAGAAAGCCAAAGTGATAAATTTTGTAGTACCAAATGGCATCAATGCGTACGAAGAATGTAGGGTCCTTAGACTCTTGCAGGAAAGCGGGCCTATAGAAAGATTACAAACAACATATTAGTTGGCAGAAACAGCATGCGATAACAAAAATAGCATAACGAGCACTACAAAGTCTTAAACCACATGCCGTTGGTATCGTTTGGAAGCGCTTACCAACTATTTCAATTCTTTGTATCAAGTTTAGAGAAACACTCGGTATATTTGTCCATTGCAATCTTTCCTACAGAACTACTTCTCTGTTTCAGTCAGATATGCTCGTTTTGTTTCTACAAGTCACGGTAAAGGTTTGAGTGTCACAGAATAAACTGGCCATCTAAGCAATATTGCCAACAGTTTAAACATAAGATATATCCAGCAATGCTTTGTGTCAAAAGAGTACGTGTGAGACATTAATGGACGATGGCAATTCAGTTTGAAATAAAGTATGGAAATATTGCTTGTTAGTGAATGTGTTGCTGGAAAACGCTTGATAGCACCAATAATTCGACACAATTTCATTCACGAAATCAACCTATCTTTGTGCACAAATGTTTAATAAGTCTTAATAATGTTCTTGCTGCTTTAAAGCCGACAGGTGATCGGGTAAAGCTAAATTGTTGGACAAGCTGCACAGTGGTATTCAAACTGTAGTGAGAATTTTATAAACGTTACTGTAAAAATATGCCAACCCACTAGCTAGCCAGGAAGTAGAGCAACGACGCCAATAAAGTAAACAATTCACACACGAAAACCCACTGACAGCACTGCGTATAAACATCTGTGATGTTACGTAGTTCGGAAAATCAATATACAAGTTTTTTGTTCCGTTAAATAAAAAAGAACTTTCGAGAAATTGACACTTATTCCGTCAAACTAACTTGTTAGTAGTTCGGAGATTTAGCATACAAATTTGTACATGAATGTTACCAGTTACAGTATGTAGATCTATGGTAACAAATTTACAAATGTACCGAAGTATATTAGGCCACAATTTAGATGCATCATGTCTAACATTGTAAGTTTGGTAGAGGTTGACGATTGATATGTGGGGTTTGATTGATTGATATGTGGGGTTTAACGTCCAAGAACGACCGTATGATTATGAGAGACGCCGTAGTGGAGGGCTCTGGAAATTTCGACCACCTGGGGTTCCTTAACTTGCACCCAAATCTGAGCACACGGGCCTACAACACTTCCGCCTCCATCAGAAATGCTGCCGCCACCGCCAGGATACGAACCCGCGACCTGCGGGTCAGCAGCCGAATACCTTAGACACTAGACCACCGCGGCGGGGTGATATACGGGGTTTACCAAAACCACCCTATGATTATGAGAGACGGCGTAGTGGAGGGCTTCAAAAATTTCGACCACCTGGTGTTCTTTAACGTGCACCCAAATCTGAATTTTGGTAGTGTATCCTAGTAGTGTGATAAATAAATGCTCTTCTAGTGTCTTGTATTCTTTCGCTATAAAATATCAAAATGACTTTATTCAGCCATGTTTCTCAGGTTCGCAAAGAGCTCTGACGTGTCATAACGCAGGACGGAGTTCTCAACAAGGAACTTCTCTACCTCAGTGGCACTAGTTTTAGTCAGAGCCCTTATCATGACACAGTGATTGAAGCAATCTGGAGGTTGAACAGTCCGCCCAAATCCAAAAATCGTCGTTGGGAACTGCACCAGTAAGTCAACTCCTGTTTGCTGGAATGCCCGGCAAGGAGGCTCGATGAGGTGCGGAGTTCCAGCTAGCCTAGAGGGCACTTACTTCTGTCATTGAAAATATCGGAAAGTTTTTACGTAATGGGTGATCTCGGCAGTGAAACGCGGCAAGTAGTACGTTTACTGCCTACTTATGTGCACGCAGAAAACACAGAAGTGACCAGACGTCAGGTCATTGTGTAGGACTTGGACGACATCTATCGCAATGATGAAGGCTCCTCTAAATATAGTTGGCCTGAAGTGGCAAATTTTTTTTCGCGAAACGCCCTAGCACACAAAAAACACTGACTGTGCTCGGTTGAATGACTTTGAAACTGTAGGGGCCTTACTGCTCATGTATTGGGCAAGATCCTTGAGTATCGGATCGACAGGTTGTCCTTCAAGAAGAAAAAGAGAGAGGACAACTTCATTCAAAGAAACGAACCCCAGTCTTGATAAACTAATAAAGAATGCAAGGCGAAAACATGAAACAGCCATAGTGGTTTCTCATGTCCGAGCAGTACTCAACAACATTGCTTTTATGATGCTTGGAGAGAGGATTTGCCCAATCAATCCTCTAGGGTCACAGGTCTTAGGTTTTAGGTGTATGTTCGAGGCTATCGCAAGTGACTGCACGACCACTAATACAATCCTACTAAACACCAGCGTTATCCTGGAAAAGCTTTTTTCTTGTAGCACAAAGATATAAACAGACAAAATATGGCACAAATATACTCCATCATTACTACTAGCAATAACAAGTTTATTTAAAAAAACAGACCGCTTATATTTATGAAAGTAAATTTCTTGCTGGTAGTAGTGATTGCGGTGTCTCTTGGTGTATTCTTGTGTCCCCGTGAATTTCCACGCCACGAAAAAACTGTTCAAATGATTTACCAACAAGCCCGTATTCGAACCCTCATAGTTATCTGGGAAGCTACAGCAGGCAGGAGGCCCATCCTTATGTTGTATGTAGTGTTGAAGGGGGGAGGTGTCAATAAAGTGCGAGTTTCGACATGCCTCACCAAAGCAGCGTCGCGTCTCGTCATGAAGTGAGATGCATCAGAATAAACCACGTGGTTCTTGTGGTTTATTCTGATGCATATATTCGCACCTCTCTGAACGCACAGCGCAAAGTGGCAGTGTTCGCTTCAGTGATTCGGCCACCATAGTGGCCGAATCACTGAAGTAGTGGAGGTGCCAGGTTACTCACACAGGGCATGGCGGGTGGTCGAGCCCCACAAACAAAGTATTGTAAATATTTTTTATGAGCCCCCCAGTTAACGTGCGCTGCTTATTTCACTGAGCATGTGTTGAAAACCCCGTAGACAGTAATCTAGAATCCAAAAAAGTTGACTTTGTGCTTGCTTCATTTGGTAAAATATTTTTGCACGTGGTGTTTTGCACATATGCCCCAGTGGGCACTAAATGCCAGAACGTTTGTTGTTGCAGACATGCAACATATTTTTCTACTTGAAACGCGTCCTGCATATCGTGGCGCGTATTCATGTAGAGTGGCTGAACCAATATTTATTAGCTATTTTTGCTCTTTTAACAATTTTTCAGTGACATACTGCCATTTAAACCTCAAAATTCTATTCTGTTTCAAAGGAAGGTCCAAACGTTTCTTCATGCAAACCTGCTTGATGTTATCGACATTGATGAGAGCGATTTTTCGCTGATGAAAAAAGTGACAACGATGTGTCTAGAGACAGCACTGGTAACGTAGAGGCCATCCAAACTTAGTTTGAAGAAGCTGAGGAAAAAATAGCTACCTCAACAGATGTGCTTCTGGGCGATTGGAAATCGCGAATCGTCAAAAAGACGGTACACTTGGGTGAAAAGAGATTTTGATATCAAAGCAGGGAGTTTTGAGAAAAACTTTCCACTGCCACCTGCAGAGCCACTTAAAGCCCTGGAATACTTTGGTATGTTTCTTTCTCGATCCATGCTACAGGCTGTCGTAGATGAAAGCGACAAATACGACTTCCAAAAGCATGGAAGCGCACTGTGGAAGACACTACATCTGTGCTTGGTATGTTTTTTAAGATGGGACACCTTAAAATTCACAAGGTTTGTGCTTACTGGAAAAATGAAAGTAGATATGAAGTAGTAGCGCAGATAATGTCCTGTAGCAGATTCGAAAAGATAAAAAGCCACCTGCGTTTTTCAATTACGAAGCGGTCATTGACAAAGTAAAAAGACAAGTGCTGGAAAGTGCGCCCATGGCTCATATCCTTTCACAGCAATACGGCTGTCTTGCCCTGAGAAAAACATCTGCAGAGGACGAAATATCGATCTACTACCATGGGCTGTGTTACATGGCGGTGTTACGTTCGCCAGTACATGCCTTATAAACCAAATAGTAAATGTGGCCTGAAACTTGGTACGTTCTGGGGAACAGGTCTGTGTTATGATTTCAATGTCTACTAGCACTGCAACTAATGTATTTATGGCAGCCAGGATGGCTACCAGCTTGGGTTGGGAGCTGGTGTCGTACTTCAGCTGAGTTCCAAACTTCCAAAGCGAGACGACAATCTAGTCGTCACTGATGACTTCTTCGAAGGGCTCAGCTTGTAGAGAGCTCACAAATAGAAAGTTCCTTTATCGGCACCATCCGAGAAAATAGCAGAGGCGGCAGCATGCTCATG
>WOVY01004790.1:0-61641 GCA_013436015.1 Rhipicephalus annulatus
TTCATGTTTCCAAAGATGAATGGGCGCTGGCATAGCAGAATAGGTGTATAAAAAGCACAGCTGTCCTGCAAGGCTAGTGCATGAATTACCTTTCACGTTCTCGTGACATACTTTGGAGTGTATGCCGCACAAGATGCCCTAAAAATTTTGCAGATACGAACGCAGACAGTATTTGTGTCCATTTTATATCACATTTAAAAAGTCACCAGTAAAAGCTTCTGGTGGGGTTTCAAATGATTTCAAATGCCACTAAAATGAGGCTTGTACATATATTCAAATGGTTTTGAAATATTCCACTGAATAAATGCAGTAATCAAATTTGATTTGAATCGAAGTTGAATTGCTGAAAATTTTGAAATATAAAAACGAACAAAATAGGTGTATATTAGTCCCCATGTAACACTCTGTAAAGTGGTTTCACGGCAGTGGAGGTATGCTAAACCATGAAAGCACTTACCCAAGCATATTAAACACAACAAGTAAAAGTGGTTTCACTGCAGTGGTTTAGTGCTAAGCCGTGAAACACGTAATCAAGAGAAATTCGCACTGCAGCGAAGCCCCACTTCAAGGTTTAATAAAGAATTACAATGACATCGATTCTGCTTTTTTTGTTTTCAGTTTAAAAAGCTCAGTACACAGATTTATATGCTCTAAGCGAAAAAAAATTGAAACGCAGCATATTTTACTGGCTATTACTTGGACTTCACTAAAAGTCGAATGCTGCTACAATTCGAAGTTGTTGCCACTTCCTTTGATGAAAAAAAATGGCCTTTGCATAGGCCCTGTTTCAATTTTTATGATCTGTGCAAGTTTGTTTGGCCATGACAAATATGCCCCTTTTGTTTATAATATGCAATATATATACTATTACAATTCAATTAGATATTATTCGACCAAAATAACTATTCGCTTCGAATTCACTTCGAAACCTAAAATTCCCTATTCGCACAAGCGTACAGAAAATGTCAGCTGCATCAACTTTTATGCACCACCGCTTGGCAATTCGTAGAGCAGACCGCGGCAATCAATTTCCAGATTACAGCGCTGCACACCGTGCACAGCCTCCATTTCGAAAAGCAATTCCCGCGCTCCTTTCCTACACCTGACCAATCCTCCTTTGATGAGCAGTGACACAAATTCGCCGATCGGCGACTTGACGAAGCACGCAGCTCATCGATTGGGTTAAACCAGTCACGACGGCAGGCTACGCTTTTTCCTCCCTTTGAAAGAGAAGGGTGGCGAGACCTCACGAAAATTTGAAACTAGCTGAAACCAATGTTCTAAGCCCTGTGAATTCCTTAATAAAGTATTTGCAGAATCTTTGAGGAGGCAGCATGTTCACGGAGCAAAGGTGCACAATTTTTGATTTTTGGTCCTTGGGGGTTGTTTACCGGCCCTTTGAACTGGGGCAAGCATGTGCAGATCACAAAGTGACTTCAATGCAGACAGTGAAGCATGAATCTGTATTATGGTGCAGTTTAAAAAAAGCGAAAATATCCAAATACGAGCACCTCATTGAAAAATTTCCTGCTATCTGCACGTCATGTATGCAGACACAGCAGAAAAACTTGAAGCTGCCACTGCCGAAGTGAAGGCCCTACAACACGATGCCTTCGTGTCAAGAGTTCTAACATTCTTGCGCTGACAAAAAAGTGGGTGCAGCTCTACCGTTTGGACGTGTTGACAAGGGGCCACAACACCAACAATTTTGCGGAGGCAACCATACGTGTGCTCAAAGACATTATCCTGAACGGAGTCGAAGCATTTAATGCAGTCGCACTCGTAGACTCGGTGGCTCTGGTGTGGGAAAAATATTTTGAAAGCCGTATCCTCCGCCACGCCTACAGCCATGTTGCAGCCCATCAACTGCTGTACAAGCGGCTGCTGTCGAAAATGCCGAAAGACACAGCCGAGGCCATCCAAGTGGTAGGCCAGGGACAGTACATTGTGCCTAGTGCGACCCACCCCAGCTCCAGTTATGAGGTCTATGCTGACATAGGACTATGTACGTGTCTCTTTGGTAAACAAGGTGCATTTTGTAAGCACCAGGCTTTGATGCAGAAAAAGTACGAAGGACTGTTTCCGAATGCTCCGGCACTGAATACTGATGACCGGTACCAACTGTGACAGCTGGCCCTGGGCGAGAAGTGTACCCCCAGGATATGTTTCGAACCCTTCCAAGAGGAGGAGCCCAGCAGTAGTTCCAGAACCACGGCAGGTACCAGTGCCCAGCAGGAGGAGCCAGACGAACTCCAAGCAATGCAAGGCACCAGCACGCAAGAGGCCACACACCTCGCACCTGTACCGTCGGTGCCTGATGCAGCCCAACTTGCCCAGGTAGGGCAAGCCCCTTGAAAGGGCCCTGAAGTACTTTTCAATTAAACATAGGGAATGATACTGAACAGTAGTCAAGGCTTCTTTTATTCCTGTAAGCATATTATTGTTCTCCACCGCACTTACGAATTTACAATTTAATATTGGTGGAAGTCGTCATTCTGAGGGCGATTTCAAGATTTCAACACTATTGGTGTCGTTTTGTTCCATGTTTGGGACTACAGGTCACCCATTGTTGGTATTAGCAGCACTTCCACTAACGGAATAGTCAAAACAGGTGACAGGAAAACCTTAACTTAAACTGACTCCTCAGCTTGAACTTTATTCTCGAGCAGTTGTCTACAGTTAGAGAGGAGCAAAATAAATGTGCAGTTCTTGTTGGTGTGCTGTACACTTGAAGTATATTTCTTTCATCACTTTTGGTGCAGGCCCAAGAACATGCATATGAGTTCCTGGAGGTCCAGTTGCAGCGTGTGCATTCTATGAATGCACACAATCTAGCTTACCTTGATATCGTGAAGGGCCTTGCAGAGGAGCTTGCTCGTGTTCAGAACAGCAGCGATGGGACAGGACTGATGCTGGCATTCAAGGCTACCGCTGAAGTAAGACGTCGCCGGGCCCGTCACATAAGGGTGCAACCGACCAGCACAGCTAGGCGTAGGCCAGGGCTTACAAGGGGGTCCAAGAGGGTCCCTACAGGGCGCCCAGCAGTTGAGCCAGCTGCCAAGAGAGCAAAGAAGAGGCCCCATTCTTTGAGCCACAGCATAGAGAAAAATGTGCCTAGTGCAAGGCTGCACTGAACGGTAGCTGCGTCCCACCAACTGGGCTCACGACAGTTCTAGGCACAGAGCCAACTTGGTTTCAAACATCATTTCTAGGGTTTTATGTGGCGAAACGATGATATGATTGTGAAGCACACCGCAGTGGGCGACTGATAATATGTGGGGTTTAACGTCCCAAAACCACCATATGATTATGAGAGACGTTGTAGTGGAGGGCTCCAGAAATTTCGACCACCTGGGGTTCTTTAACGGGCTCCCAAATCTGGGCACACTGGCCTACACCATTTCCACCTCCATCGGAAATGTAGTCCCCACAGCCGGGATTCAATGCCACGGCCTGCGGGTCAGCAGCCAAGTATTTTAGCCAGTAGACCACCGCTACGGGGCCCACAGTGGGTGACTTCGGATCAAATTAGGCCATGTGGGATTCTTTAAAGTAAACCTAAATCTATGCGAAGGAGCAGCTCATCGCCACCGCTGCACTTAATGCTTCATCTTTGATTGAACCAAAGCGAGAACGACTCCTCGCATTAGCTGTAATATCATAACCTTACATTTGGTCACCTTAGCCACAGGCAGAAGCATTTGGCTCTGCACTACTACTTCAGTATCATGCATACAGCCTTGTCAAAGCTGATGTTAAAGAATGGTGCCCACTAATTCCACTAGTCCCCTGGATCCACCAGGTGTGGCCCTCACAAGTCACAATCAGATACTCATCAATGTTCTGCAGTAACATTGTGCCATTCCACTATGAGCGACTTTTGTTTCGCCTTACCGTCAGGAGTAACGAGCTCCTCAATCGCGTTTTTTGACTGGCGGGGGGGTTAATGTCCCAAAACCACGACACTGACAGTATTGTTATGTGCCGCTTACCTAGAAACCGAAGAAGTTAGAAGACTAGGTGGTGCCTGTCCTGGCCATTGTGGTTGTTTTTAACCGCAGTATTGTTACTATGAATATTGTAAATACACTCGTTTTCTGTCATCTCCCCGTAACATCTTTGGTGGAGGTGCTGGGCACATCAGAAACACACAACGGAACTTCGCAGCGGGCGTATTCTTGGACAGTCCATCATGCCGGCAGACAATTCTGCTGATCCAGCCCCCACTATGCCGAATGCACCCAGTCACATTGTTGTGACCCACCTCCGAGGCCCAGGCCCCTTCTGCGGGACTGATAACAGTCAGGTGGAGATGTGGCTGGCCAACTAAGAGTGCAGCAGCAACACCAATCGCTGGGATTCGACTTTGATGCTTGCAAACGTCAGGTACTACCTCAGGGGTAGGGCCAGCGTGTGGTTCGACACACACGAGGAGAATTTAAACGTACGTAACAAAAAAGACGTATGTAAACAAAAAAGATGAAACACCTTTTTGGAAAGCCCATTGCATGCCAAGGGAAAGAACTCTCGTGCCGTGCCCAAACCTCAAAAGAGCTGCACATGGTTTACATACAAGATGTCTTAGCCTTGTGCCGGCAAGTTGATAGCCAAATGACCGAAGCCAACAGTCACCCACATTAATGAAGGCATCACTCACGACGCCCTTCACTTGCTCGTGTACAAAGACTGCTCCACCATTTACGACATTATCAGGGAGTGCTGAAGCTTCAAAGAAGCAAAAAGCCGACATGTTACGCAGCAATTTGTTCAGCTCCCTACCACTGCTGCCACGTCGTCGTGCAAAGACGTCTAGATCCAGCCGCCGCCCTGTACTAAAAACTTCCTGCGTCTTGTGCGGCGTAATATCGAGGCAGCAACTCCATCTGCTCCCCAGGCTAATTCTCACGAGGAGGCCCGCCCGACAGTGTCATTAATTCAGGCCGCCGTGCACAAAGAACTGGCGAATGCAGGCATCCAGCCTGTATGTGCCGAAAGTCGTTCTACGTCAGCCCTGCTCCATACTACCAGCCACAACTGACTTATTCCGGGTACCATGATTCGAACCAGTGGCGCACGTGAGAAGACGGGTCGATATGCTTCAACTGCAATGGCGCCGGTCACATTTCCCTCTATTGTCGCTATCGTCGGCCATCGTCTCCTCGTGCACCATACCGTCCAGACGACACTTCATCCTCCCCTTTGCACGGCAATCCACTGAACACTAATGCCCGAACATCGACCCCACATTATGAGCCGTCGCAGTCTCCCCAGACCCAACGACTTTCTCGGTTGCTTATGTCCCGTCGCTCCCCCTCACCGTCCTTCCTCGGGAAAACAGACCAGTGCAGCTCCCGGAAGATGATGCTGCCTTGACTGATAGACTCGGAAATCCTCTGTTAACTCTGGCATCTCGACAAAAGCTTATGGATGTAGATGTAGAGGGCATGCCTGTTTCAGCGCTCATCCACACAAGGGCCCAATAATCATTGATGAGTGCTCACCTTTCTCGTCGTCTTCGTAAAGTCGTCACACGCGCCTCATCACCTGTTGTTCGCGAAGCATATAGCCGTACACCTACCGTCCTTTGAATGTGCTTTGCGCATGTGAGCTTCGATGACCACAACACCTCAGTTCTCTTTGCTGTTCTGGACGTTGCTCCTTGGACGTTCTACTGACGCGAGGATTAGTTTTGCCTCACTATCTTGTGACTGTTTCTGCGAACAACTTTTGCACACTTGTCCTGAACTTTGGACGCTGCGCATAACTGCTTCCTGAAGGTATCTCGCTGGGCACAATATCACCTTTAGACGCAAACAACCCTGTTGCTCTGACCATTGATGCCCCACAGTCGCCTCCAGGGAGCCCTGCTGCTGGCGACACCTGATGACACATTCGAAAACATGATTGCCCCGAACCCTGACCCTTCTAAAAGCCAGGACCTACGCCTTTCCTAGGAGTCATACCGCGACTTTTGATTTCGCTTCACCCAAACTTGGACAAACATATCTAGTGAGGCATCGAATTGGCAACGCGGACACAACACCCATTCATCGACACCCTTAGCATGTCTCGGTGACCGATCGCAGCGCCATTCAAACGGAAGTTGATGAAATACTCTCTAAGGACATCATGGAGCCATTTTCGAGCCCTTGAGCGTCGCCCGTAGTATTTGTAAAAAACAAAGACAACACCTGGCAGTCGACTACCGGCATTTCACCGGCACTTCAACAAAATAAAAAAATACTTCTGCCTATTGCTGCAAATAGACGACGCCATTGATTCCCTTTTGGTGCACGGTACTTTCCTTCCATCGACCTTCGTTTGGGCTATATTGACAAATAGCTGTCGATGAAAATGATTGGGAGTTAAGTCATGCCCTTTGGGTTGTGTAATGCGCCAGCAACATTTTGAGCGTGTGATGGACTTTCTACAGAGGGGTTTCAAGTGGTCCACATGCCTTTCTGCTGCCTGGACAATATCGTAGTTTTCTCCCCTTACATTCATTAGTCACCTGCAAAACTTGTCGGCCATATTGCAAGTCTTTCAGATTGCTGATCTTCAACTCATCTCTTCAAAATGCTGTTTTTTGCACCTGGAGATCGCCGTGCTTGGCCATCTTGTTGACGCTGCAAGTAAACGAGCTGATCCAGCAAAAATACGCGCCGTCATCAACTTCCCTAATACACGTTCTTCCAAAGAGGTTGGCTCGTTTTTTCTGGCTCGTGCTTCATCCATTGCTTCAAAAAATAAAAAAACCTTTTCGGAAAGCCCGTTGCACGCCAACACAAAGAACTCTCGTGCCGTGCCCGAACCTCAACGGAGCCGTACATGGTTTACATACAAGATGTCTTAGTCTTGTACAACATATACGTCGTAACACGAGGCAGCTGGCTGTTCGCCTTTATTTTATTTGACTGAAATCCAATGTTGCCTATGGACACCAATGATGCCTCCTTCAACATGCCTACCCACTGAATACACTCAATAAGCTATAGCCCATGCCGACCATACACGTCAACTTGTGTGCATTCGGCTAACCGACTCGCAAGCGGGCCAACGATTTCGTTACGTGAGAAGTCATATAAACACTCACTTTCCTCCAGGATTCCTGTGCTGTGGTCTCCAGCACGCTGTATTGGGCTTTTTACAAAGCTACTGTTCCCGCCCTCCGAACCGTACCCTATGCACCGCCAAGTGACCGTCGTGACATAAAAAATTGAATTGTCTTTGTTCTCGTCGACTCAACCCCGTACCAACATCGTTTACGTTGTACGTCTGAAGCCATGTTATACACCGGGCTGCCGCAACGCACATGTATAATAACCACCTCTATACCGTCTTTCTCTGACTGCACCGAGTCAGTGCTTCACCGCCGGAGGGTAACGTTATGTGCCGCTCACATAGAGAGGACGAAAAAGTGAAGGACTAGGTGGTGCCTGCTCTCGCTATCGCAGTTATTTTTACCCGCATTACTGTGACTGTATATATTGTAAATATACCTGTTTTCAGTCATCTACCAGTAACAATATCATTTATGAAACACCCGTTGGGGCACAGACATATTTTCGGAGAAGGTTTTTGGGCTATGATTCTATTTCGGGCCTTACAAGGTTTTACAGCGAAATACTGAAGTACCCTATGAGGTTCTCCCACAAGGCACCTCAAGAAACTGCTATTAGCTTCCAGAAAGTGTAGTCGCGTGCGTTTCTAGACTTTAACCGTACTTTTCTTGCTCCGACTCGTCTAATTAGCAGCATTACAGTGTATTGACAACTTAGCATGGTTTCTTCTAATTCATCTTCTCCATTTTGTTGTTTGCTGTTTATTCTTATTTGATACCTTGCTTGATAGCGGCCGATTGAGCTATTTTGCATTGTGACACGCCGTCCCATTGTATAGTGCACTCATCCTTTTTCTTTCATTCCAATGTGCTGCATCGAGACTGCCACCGCGGCCGGGATTTCAATGCCGTAACCTGCAGGTCACCACTAGATGTGGTGGGTTGGTCCTCAGTGCTGTCGGCCCACATCACTCAATGTATAAAACGGTACCAGAACACCACTTGTCACCACCAAGTTCCCTGCAATGCACACTTATGTGTTAACCCGGCAAACCACCTGTGCTGTCAGCAATAGTATGCCCTTCTGTGAACACCACATCATCCAGTACATCATTATATGATGGCCAACTACCGAGCCCACATTTTTAGTACCAATGTGCAACTTGCATTTTCAATTTTAGCTCAAAACAACAGAGCCTTACTCTAGTCTCAAGATGGCTGAGCCTAAGTGCAGTATAGTGCTTTCTGGTCAACAGAAAGTCAAATTGATATTGCCTGTGTATGCACCATGCTTCATCTGTGTACTTTACACACATTGACATGACAGCATCGTGTCGATAGTGTCCATTTAATATACGTGCCTGCTATGCCGCTTCCACTGAAATTCTAACGAAGACTTTGTGCTTTTTGAATCAATACTTCTTTGCAGACTAGTTGGTTTCATACTTGAAAACTCTGCTTGCAGTGCACGCTGATGGAAAAACGAGAAGGGGGACAGGAAAGAGTACGCTCTTTCCTGTCTCCCTTCTCGTTTTTCCACCAGCGTGCACTGCAAGCAGAGTTCATTTTGCTTTTCAAAGTTATTACCATGAGTGTTCATACATGAACTCACCAATGTGTACATTCACGTATGTCTATGTTTGACACATAAAGTGTTATCTTTGTTGTGCCATTCTCCTGTAAATACCTTCAGTATTCCCTCATGGGAAAGTTTTCATGTTAATAAATTATTATCTCATGTATTGCATATTTATTTTTGCATGGGTATAGTGGTTACAACAGTTGGCAGCTGTGATTTTAGTAAGCTTTGCCCTAATACATTCTTTTATTGAAGAAGCCTCTCAAAGGAGACATCATGCCGAGTAGAGCCGCATGAAGTGCACTCGACAGTTTCATAGAGAAGGGTGGCAGATTATTTTCAGATCACATAATAACACAGGGGGGCGAAAAAAAAGCGACAACCACAAACGGGCGAGGACAACTGCGAGTCTAACTTGCCTTCACCTGAACACGGGGCCGTATTGCAGTGAAGCCATGAAAAAAAAAACATCCGCGAAGAGCTCTCCAATAAGTTTAATTCTCTTGTGTCAAATTAGTTCGACTAAAGACAATGTCTTGAGGCTGCATGCTTTACTTTTAGCTTCGACATTGTGGTAGTGACGCACGACAAAGTTTTGCCCGCAGTTTTTCAAGGATTTTACGATCGCACGCATGTATCACCACTACATTTCTGTCCTTGCTGCCCGAACTCAGTTCGTGGCCTTATTTAAAACGACAGTACCAGAAACGCGCTTTCAATAACAGCATGTTGATAATCAACAAAAACTCACCAAGTGGAGTTCAGTAATCTCTGGTGCGGTGTTTTTCGCAGCAGGCCTAGGTGTATCAGGCGTAGTCAGTCGACTCGGCTTCAATGCATCCTGAACGGCGCGGCTTTGCGACTCGGCAGTGAAAGGGGGCACACGCTTTCTTCATGAATATCCAACTCGGCGTAGCGCGTTCGTTCAGTGGGAGGGGGCGCACACGCTTCTTTCGTGAGTATTCAACTCGGCGCAGGGCTTCCTTCCGAGCACTTGGCAACAGGCGTAGTGGCGACTCGGCTTTATTGCGTCCTGAATAACGCGGCTTTGCGACAGTGAGAGGTAGGGGCACACGCTTTATTCACGAGCATCTAACTCAGCGCAGCACGTTCGGTCAGACGAGCCGCACACGATTACTTCGCGAGCATCGGATTGCAGGGCTATATGCCTTGGCAGGGCTTCCTTCCGCGAGCGCGACCCCCCGCTAGGCTACAGCAGCAGCTTCCGGCAACACTATACGAAAGTGCGGGGAGCGACAGTGCGATGACACAGTTAGGCCGGCGAAAATGCATAACCTCCAAGAGCGCTGGGCCACGGTGCATTGTGGGTGGCTCTATCCGCTCGCCTTTGTAAACTCGCTGACCGGCGCGGGGCTCATCGGATCGGCGGCGGCGCGGTGCGGAAGAGGGGCGGGGGAGGGGTGTCCTCCAGAGTGACGAGAAGAGAGCAAGGAGTCGTCCAAATTGAGGTAAATGGAAAGAAATTCACCGATACCAAGAAAATCAAAGCTCTGTATTGCTAGATTCCGCTTCGTTTCTGCGAAGCACGCCGGTGGTGTTCCGTGGCTACGGAGTATGACGTTGGAAGCCGCCTTTATTTCTTTAGCTGCTCCTGTCACCTTTTGGGAGGTATTTGATAAGGGCCGGGAAAACTGCCATGGCCAGGACGGAAGCATTCGATATCATGAAACGCCTCGCGAACTTTCCACTTGGGAAGGGAGCATGCGCTGCCGCATCGGGAAGGAGTGAATTGAACACATTAATGTCTGTGCCATGTTTCATATGAAGTCAATATCGTCCTAGCGACGTTACGAGCAGTTGTGAATACCTTTTGCCGTGACTAGCGCGCACGTAGTATTGAAAAACAAGGTGCAAGGAAAGAGCTCGGCATGCAGCAACATGTGACCGAGCGCTAAAGTGACGGGAAGTCGTTGTAACCGAACGAATTTTGTCCGAAGGACCAGTTGACGTCGGATATAGCTGCCCGGTGACAGATGAACAATAGCGCAAGATATCGTGTGAAGTGCTACACTCAAATGAGTGCAACGTTCGCAAGTCCCCTCTCGTTTATTTATCTGACTTTGAGCCTACGTGGCTCATGTCCGAGCGCATCCAATTGCTTTATGCCTGAGTGACCCCAAAGCAATGGTTACCACGGTGACAAGGCAAATAAAAGACAGCATGAAGGAAAAAAACATTAGAAGTATTTATGCGCAATATATATATATATATATATATATATATATATATATATATATATATATATATATATATATATATATTGTAAAGAAGCTTCCGAACACTGAAATTGGTGGAACTCTCAGGTGCCTTCTAGTGGGTCTACCCAAAAGGGATGCCGCTCGCGCTGAGAGCCCGTGCTTGGCCGTTACTGTCGCCATTGTGCTTTGTGCTTGCTCACTGTGGACCGGCTAATAAACGCCTTAACATTTTGGTGGAGAGTGCTGTGCCCTTCAAACATCATCGGTTCACATTCGATGCCCTTGGAGCTTAGATCCCGTACCGTGCCTTCAACCATGCAACAAGACGCCGCCCAGCAAACGCTTCCTCCTGCGCCGACGCCATGTTCCGGTGTCCCCCGCATCCGCGACCCACCTGTCTTCACCGGCGCGGATGGCACCGACGTCGAGGACTGGCTCGCCATGTACGAACGCGTCAGCGTCCCCAATCATTGGGACGAGGCAGGTAAACTCGGCAACCTGGTTTTCTACCTCGCGGGTGTGGCCGGCATGTGGTATAACAACCACGCGTCTGATTTCGCAACCTGGTCTGATTTTAAAACCGCTATCACCAACGTTTTTGGCCGCCCTGCCGTTCGTAAGCTGCAAGCCGAGCAGCGCTTACGCGAACGCGCTCAGCAGGCTGGTGAATCATTCACCAGTTACATTGAGGACGTCCTGGACCTATGCAAGAAATCCAACGACAGCATGTCCGAATCAGACAAGATCCGGAACGTCATGAAGGGCATTGCCGATGATGCCTTCACGATGCTGCTTGCCAAAAACCCAGGCACAGTAGCTGAGGTCATCACGCTGTGCCAGAGCTACGAGGAGCTCCGTTGGCAGCGTTCGATGACCCGTCGCTCCACACCACGAGATGCAGGGCTTGCAGGCTTGGAGGCGAGCTGTGACCAGGTGGCACTGCTGGCAGACCTCAAGTCCTTCATACGTGAGGAAATCGCACGGCAGTTCTCTCTCCTGCCCTTTGCCCACCCACCGGCTGCTCAACAATCGGCCACTACCATTCCCCCCCTCCGCCGAGCGATTGAGCAGGAAATAGCGGAGGTCATGCCTGCATACCACCCACAACAGATTCCGGCTCCTGTACCCCTAAGTTACGCCCAAGTGGTCGCCAGGCCGCCTCCAGTCGTTCAAGCGCCCGCCCCAATGACTTACGCCGAAGCTGCTGCACGACCTCCATCCTTTGCAGCGGGTATGCCGGCTACGTATGTTGACGTGACCTCTCAGACTCAGCTCCAGCACCCCCTGCAGCCTTTCCAGCCACCGTTCCGTCCATCGGCTCTTGCGTCATGGACAAGACCTACCCCGGCGAACCGATGGCGCACATCCGACAACCGGCCCATTTGCTTTGCCTGCGGTTACGCCGGCCACGTAGCACGTTATTGCACTCGCATACAGACGCCCCATATCTCGTCGCCTGTTGCTGGCCAGATCAGGCGTACCTATTACGAGGAAACGCCGCCTATGCCACCGCCAACTCGCCTAGCTTCATCTTCTCGTAGGTCACCGTCTCCACGACGTCGTTCCCCGTCCCCCATGCGGCCAAGTTCAGCTGCTCACGAGCGGGAAAACTAGCCGTCGCAGTCCCCGAGGCAAGGACTGCGATGCTATCGCATTGTGAAAGCCCTCAGAGCCGCCCATCTAATGTCATTGACGTGCTTGTGGACGGTGTTCACGCATCTGCTCTTATTGACACAGGAGCTGCAGTATCCGTTATGGACGAAAAATTTTGCCGCTTGCTTCGTAAAGTGACGACGCCAATTTCTGGATTGTCCCTTCGTACCGCCGGTTTGCAGCGTATCCATCCTACAGCAGAGTGCACAGCTCGCGTTGTCGTTCAGGACGTTCTGTATGTCGCCCAATTCATCATCATTCCCGCATGCTCTCATGACGTCATCCTGGGGTGGGATTTTCTCTCCCGCAACGACGCCGTCATCCATTGTGCCGCTGCCGAAATTGAACTCTCCCCCTTCTCGCATTTGACGCCGGAAGACAGTTCTTCGAAAGAGAGCAAGATTCTCGTGAAAGACGATACCATAGTGCCTCCAAGCTCCACGATGGGTGTATCTGTCTACTGCGCTGGACTCTCCGACACAATTGCACTCGTTTCGCCATCCGACCGTGCTTGCCGAAGGAAAGGGTTGCTAGTACCTTTCGCGACCGTGCAAATCACCCAGGGCAACGCCTCTCTTTTCGTGACCAACCCATCCCCGTACACTGTTACCTTGGTTCGAGGGGAATGTCTCGGCAGAGTGGAACCAGTGGATAACGCACAAGTCCTGGACGTACCTGATGACTCGCGTTGTCCCAATTTGCGTACCATCACTGCTGTTTCCACTTCTGATTCATCATCTCCTGATGTATTTGGCCCTTACATTGATAACCTCACATCGGTACAGCGTTCCCAGCTTCTGAACCTGTTGCGAGAATATCGTTCTTCTTTCGATGTCGGGCGAAGTTCTCTCGGTCGTGCGTCCGCTGTTACGCATCGTATCGACACTGGTGCCCATCCACCATTACGGCAACGTCCCTACCGCGTGTCGCCTGCTGCACGTCGGGAAATTAACGAGCAGGTTGATGATATGCTCAGACGGGACGTTATTCGGCCCTCGGACAGTCCATGGGCGTCTCCTGTTGTTCTTGTTGCGAAGAAAGATGGTTCTGCGCGGTTCTGTGTGGACTACAGACGGCTCAATAAGACCACTCGCAAGGATGTTTACCCACTGCCGCGCATCAATGACGCAATTGACAGCCTTCACGGAGCCGAATTTTTTTCTTCTCTCGATCTGCGCTCGGGGTACTGGCAAGTACCCATGGCTGATGACGCTCGACCGAAGACTGCGTTCATCACACCCGACGGCTTGTACGAATTCAACGTCATGCCGTTTGGTCTATGTAATGCACCTGCGACCTTTGAGCGCATGATGGACACCGTTCTCCGCAACTTGAAATGGCACATGTGCTTGTGTTACCTCGATGACGTTGTTGTGTTCGCTCCAGATTTCTCCACGCACCTCCAACGTCTGAAAGAAGTTTTTGCACGTGTCAGCAATGCCGGCTTGCAACTAAATCTGAAGAAGTGCCGCTTTGCAGCACGGCAACTCACCATCCTTGGGTACGTCGTGTCCAAGGATGGCATTCTTCCTGACCCAGCCAAGCTTCGGGCCGTGGCCGAATTCCCCAAACCTGCGTCCGTCAAAGAACTGCGTAGTTTCGTGGGCCTGTGCTCATACTTCCGACGCTTCATACGAAACTTTGCCACGATCATATCACCGCTGACGAAGCTCCTTGGAAGTAACGGGTCCCTCAATTCGTGGTCGTCTGAGTGCGACGACGCGTTCGCGAAGCTCCGCCATGTGTTGACGTCTCCTCCCATTCTACGCCACTACGACCCTACGGCCCCGACGGAGGTGCACACAGACGCCAGCGGTATAGGCCTCGGCGCTGTCCTGGCGCAGCGCAAACCCGGATTCCCTGAATATGTCGTAGCATATGCAAGCCGTACGCTCACGAGAGCTGAGACAAACTACACCGTCACGGAGAAAGAGTGCCTGGCGATCGTCTGGGCTCTTACAAAGTTTCGACCGTATTTGTATGGTCGCCCATTTGATGTCGTCACCGACCATCATGCACTATGCTGGCTTTCATCATTGAAGGATCCCTCAGGCCGTCTCGCCCGTTGGGCTCTTCGTTTACAAGACTACGACATCCGCGTGCTGTACCGCAACGGACGCCATCATGCTGACACCGACGCCCTCTCGCACTCCCCTCTGCCTGAAGGTGATATGCTCTGCTCAGTATCCTCGGCTGCTGTTTCTGCCATTGACGTTGACATAATCGCTACCGAACAGCGAAAGGATAATTGGATCGGCCCGCTGATCGACTTGCTCTCTGATCCATCCGCAACGCTATCCACGCGTGCCTTGCGTCGTCGAGCTCGCCATTTCACCATCCGTGACGGCCTTCTACACCGACGCAATTACGACACCGATGGCCGACAGTGGTTACTCGTGATACCCCGCAGTCTGCGGTCAGAGATATGTGAATCCTTTCATTCTGATCCGCAATGCGCGCACTCTGGGGTATTCAAAACCTACCATCGCATTCGGCAACGCTACTTTTGGCGCGGGATGTACCGCTACGTGCAGCAGTTCATTCGCTCCTGCCTCGCTTGCCAACGCCGCAAACCGTCAGCACACACGTTGCCAGCCAGTCTGCAACCGTTACCTTGCCCTCAGCGTCCGTTTGGGCGCATAGGTATCGATTTGTATGGACCACTTCCTCTGACGTCGGCTGGTAACCACTGGGCCATCGTCGCCGTAGATCATTTAACGCGATACGCCGAAACCGCCGCTATCCCTGCGGCTACTGCGCGTGATGTTGCATCCTTCCTACTGCATCGATTCATACTGCGCCACGGTCCACCTCAGGAGCTTCTCAGCGATCGAGGCCGTGTCTTCTTGTCAGAAGTCGTCGAAGCCATTCTCACAGAGTGCCATTCTGTCCACCGCAAAACTACTGCTTACCACCCGCAGATGAATAGTCTCACCGAACGCTTTAACCGCACCCTCGGCGACATGCTTTCGATGTACGTCGCCGCCAACCACACGAATTGGGATACTATACTGCCCTTCGTCACATACGCCTACAACACCGCCCCTCAGAGCACAACCGGGTTTTCACCTTTCTTCTTGCTGTACGGAAGGCATCCCTCACACACTATCGACACAATACTCCCGTACACGCCGGATCCATCTGAATGTGCACCTATTTCTGAGACAGCCAGGCTTGCTGAAGAGTGTCGACAGCTTTCCAAGACATTTACGACGCATGAGCAAGAGCGGCAGAAGAGTATTCGTGATGGCTCCGCCACTTCTGAGCCCACGTTCCCTCCTGGTTCTCTTGTATGGCTCTCAATCCCGACCTCTGTAGCTGGCCTTTCTTCCAAACTACTCCCGAAATACGAAGGCCCCTACCGTGTCATCGAGCGCACATCTCCGGTCAACTATCTGATCGAACCAATTGAACAAACTTCGGACATGCGCCGTCGCGGGCGCGACATAGTCAACGTGGAGCGCCTGAAGGCTTACTATGACCCGCTCATAGTGACAAGCTGTTAGGTCGCCAGGCGGCTCCCTCTTCGACCCCGGGGTAATTGTAAAGAAGCTTCCGAACACTGAAATTGGTGGAACTCTCAGGTGCCTTCTAGTGGGTCTACCCAAAAGGGATGCCGTCTTCAACCATTCGAACGCACAACAAGATTCGACCTCTGACAAAAGACGAAGTGGCACATGAGTTCAGTGGCAGACGACAACGCGTATTTTCGGAAAAACACAGCCATCAAGCGCGCCTCCCTTCTGCACGAAAGTCGGCATTTGCGAAGTCATCGCTTCAGCATATGACCCCAAACGTTGCCCAACAACCTGATGCCATTCACTCTTCGTCTAGCATACGTAGACCACCACCTGGGTTTTCATCACGCGGTTCTTCAAGCGCTCCCAACGCTCACCACTTGTCTTATAAGGACGCCTTGCTCATAGTAGACCAGCTGACGCATGAAGAAAATACCGAACAACGTCATGACTACTCGAAGAGTGAAAATCCTGGTTTTACATCACTTCGCTCTTTCGTCGCTCACAACGCCCACCTCGCGTCTCACACGCCCACTACGGTCGGGATAGAGCTTCGAAACTCCGAATATACTCAGCCAAGTCCAGGGTCAACCGTCCACATTCATGCGTCAGAACAGCTTACCTCCAAAGTTGCGGACACAGAGAAACAGCCCCAAGTAAAATCTGACCAAACCGAGCCTCTCGCAGCGTCACCATCGAGTTCACAGCAACCCGAGAGCCCTACCAACACAGGAGGCTCGGAAGGATCAACTCCGAAGCTCTGCCCTGTGCCAGGAACGCCCATCAAGAATGGTGTTGCAACAGCCTCAGCAGATTTTTCTGCCAATTCTGGCGCACTATATTCATTGCCTGGCTCAAATCGCGACACCCTAACAAGTATCAACTATTTGCTGGTCACGTCAACCCACAAAGAAAAGCGGGCTCATGGTTCCAAAGGAAGTCCACCTCGTCAGACAGTGCAACATCAGCAATGCCAACAAAAGCAACAAGAGGAACCCCAACAGCTAAAACGCCCACACCAACATCGGCAAAGACCAATTAAAACTACATCGCGAGGATACTTGCGGCCTGAAGAGTGTCGTGATCAACATACACTAAAGAAAAGACTGATTCCGCAACTGAGCTACCCTCATAGAAAGAAAAACGAAGGAACTTTTCCGCACCAGCGTTCAAGATTGTGCCTTCGGTCTGAACATCTGCGTCATCACCGTAGTAAACTTCCCAAGAGCCACAAAACAACCGCTTGTGCTCTGAAGGAACACAAGCAGCGCCTAATCAGCCATGATCAACGGGCGCGCAAACTACATGCACAGCGTTTGTATGACCTACGACGAAAAATGCGACGCCAACGAAATATTCAATCCTGCAAGGCGTTCCAACCTTGGTCAGCCCGAACAAGAGTTCTAGCAGTACTATCAGTGTCCACGTGTATCCCGCTCTATCCGGAACGCAACAGTCAGCCTCGCCCACCAGAGTTGTTATTGAGTTCACCGGACTGCTCCCTCGGCCTTGAAGATTTAGTGAGATTGTGGAACTCCGTCGGGACGTGAAATTGCGAATTTGGCCATTATTTTGTTTATTTTGTTTTCAGTTTGTTGTAGTTTGTAACCGGTGCCAGCTTTCGGGGGGAGGGGGAATCATGTGACGTATGAAATGATGGTTGGTAGAAGCAGAGAAGGAAGAAGTCAGAATGGAATAAACATGGCATATGAGCCAGGCCACGTCACCCATTCATCATAGCATCATATATATATATATATATATATATATATATATATATATATATATATATATGCTACACCAATATGACATAGTGTGTGCAGCGAACCGTTGGGATGATCCACACAAGCTCCACCACGTCTCCTTCTATCTTACTGGCGTGGCCAAGACTTGGTTTTTTGACCACCAGATCGACTTTCCCAACTGGAACATCTTCAAAGAACATCTGCGACAAGTCTTCGCTACTCCGGCAGTTCGAGGCAGTCGCAAACAACAACTAGGCGAGTCTTTTACCTCGTATACCGAGGATGTTCTCTCTCTCTGTCGACGCGTCAATGCCTCCATGACCGAAACAGGCAAAGTGCGCCATCTGCTCAAAGGCATAGGGCCAGTTGCCTTCAACGCTTTGATCGTAAAGGACTCAAGTACCGTTGCTGACATCGTAGCTATGTGCCAGCGCCTGGACGAGCTCGAATCCGCACTGCTGCAGCTGGGCAACTCTCCTGCAGCTATCCCTGACAACCCTACTGCCGACCTGTCGTTACGAGCCATGATCCGTACTATGATACGAGAGGAACTGCAGTCGCTCGGTTTTTCAGCGCGTCAGTTTCCTTCTGACACCCCCAGTACGAATTTACGGGACGTCATCAAGGAGGAGTTGGCGGCTATGGCTGGTAACGCGTACACAGACCCTCACGTCTCTAAAGCACCACTGACTTACGCGAAAATCGCCGCCGTTACTCCAGCCTTCGTTCCACCGATACCGCCAATGACAACACCAGTTCATCTGGCGTCCCTGGCACCTAGCACGCAAAACCAAACTTGCTATTCACAACTAGCGCCAGCACACCTGGCTTCCATAGTCCCCAGCCAAAACATCCATCCCTACTATCAATCATGGCACCCGACGAGACCTGCATGCTACTATTGCGGATATCGCGGACACATCGCACGTGTCTGTCGCAAGCGTCAGTGAGACGAGCGTCGTGGGCTTGACACTTACGAATGGGATGACTATGCCGCAGCAACCACTTTCCAGCACCGTCCTTACGCTACGCTTCACGGTAGCTTTTCCTTGCCATCAGTAATTACTGAAATGGCTCCTCGCTACCGTGGTGTCGGGCATCGCTCACCGTCCCCTCTCCGTCGCTCTACGTCGCCACTTCGACCAGCCTCTCAGTTCGCCGACCGTCGCCCGGAAAACTATAAACTACGTAGCTTCTGGGGCAAAAGCTGCATTAAGCGAAGTAGAAAAAATTCCTCCAGAACATCCTCATAACTTGATATCTGTTTCGGTGGAAGGCGTAGGAGTGGAAGCATTAATAGACAGTATTGCTAGTTTCTCAGTCATTCACAGAGATTTGTGTGTGCGTCTCCGCAAAGTTACTACGCCCTACGATGGACCTACGTTGCTCGCTGCTCAAGGGGACGCCATCCGACCTTCCGCCATGTGCACTGTTCAAGTCTACATTGATGGACTTCTCCATTATGTGCAATTTGCAGCGCTTAGTTCGTGGACTCAACAGCTAATAATAGGATGGAACTTTTTTTTCAATGGCGTCCGCGTCCATCAGCGGCCCGCAGCTCGTCCTACACATGAACGATACCGCCTATTCGCTTCATGCAGATGCGCACCACTTCGTTTTTATGTGGCATAAGACACTGAGATACCTCCGCATAGTCAGCGAATTGTTACACTTCTGTCTGATGTCATTGACTACGACGATGTGCTTCTACAACTCTCCGTACGTTGTGTCACCAGAGGAATAGCCTTCCCATCAGGTCTGATACGTTTCGACGACGGCTTCGCATCCGTTTGCGCAACAAACCCGACGCCCGAAAGAATTCTGATTCCGAAGGGCTTAACGTTGCCTTGCGTCACTACACCGGAGCCTTTCTCTGTAGTAACTTTTCAAGACGCTTTTCCTGAAGATCCCCCTGTTGCACGTTCCCCATCCACCTCCACCCTCAAAAAAACTACCGTAAGCTCTGACCTGACCCCTTCTCAGACCCAACAACTGTTTGCCTTGCTGACTAAACACGAAGCTTTCTTTGATGTCCATTCACCCGTATTGGGACAGACGTGTGTCACCACGCATCGCATTGAGACTGAACGTACGTCAATCGTTCATCGTCGGCCATATCATGTGTCAGTAGCTAAGCGGAAGGTTATTGAAGAAAACGTTGACGACATGTTGAGACGGAACATAATACGCCCCTCTGCTAGGCCTTGGCCATCACCTGTCGTGTACTAGTTCGAAAAAAAAAGACGGTTCTGTGCGCTTCTGCGTAGATTACCGGGCGCTAAACAAGGTCACGCGCAAGGATGTATACCCTATGCCACGTGTAGACGACGCTTTGGATTCACTACAGGGAGCTCAATATTTCTCGAGTCTCGATCTATGTTCGGGATGCTGGCAGATACCGATGCATGAAAACTATAAAGACAAGACGGCATTTTCGACACCAGACGGACTTCACGAGCTCAATGTGATGCCCTTCGGCCTCTGCAACGCACCCGAAACATTCGAACGCATTATTGACACCATTTCGCATCGCCCGAAGTGGAAAACTTGCCTGTGTTATTTGGACGACATCATTGTTTTCTCGTCAACCTTCTCTCAACACTTACACCATTTAGACAAAGTCCTCATGTGCCTTGGTACGGCTGGCCTTCAGCTGAACACGAAAAAGTGCCGTTTTGCCAGCAATACAATTAAGGTCTTAGGACACATCGCGAGTAAGGGTGGCATTCGTACTGATCCCGATAAAATATCGGCCGTTCTTCATTTTCCTCGTCCTGAATGGACCAAAGACTTGTGCATGGCTTCATACTTCTGCCGATTCATACGAGACTTTGGCTCGATAGCAGCAACTTTGCACAAATTACTCAGTTTAAATGTTCGCTTTTAGTGGTCTCCTGCCTGCGAATCAGTTTTTAGCATCTCGAAAACTCCCTCACATCTGAACCAGTACTTCGCCATTTCGATAAAACCGCACCCACACTTCTGCATACTGACGCTAGCGGTCACGGAATCGGAGGTATTCTGCTCCAGTGCGATGAATCATCACGTGAAAGGGTCGTTGCGTATGCAAGCCATGTCCTGACGAACGACGAGAATTATTATACCATTACTGAACAGGAGTGTTTAGCTGTCGTGTGGTCGCTACAGAAATTTCTACCTTATATGCATGGCCGTCATTTTACTATAGTTACAGACCATCATGCCTTGTGTTGGCTTTCCACACTTAAGAATTTTTCTGGATGCCTTGATCGATGGATTATACGTCTTCAAGAATACTACTTTACTATTACTTACAACTGTGGTTAAAAGCACGAGGACACAGATGCGCTTTCTCGCTTCCCACTTTCTACGGCGCCGTCCACTGCTTCCGCTACTAACTTCAGCGATCAACGCTTGTATAGTCTTTCCACATCTGTTTCGTCCTTATCCGCCATTGACAAGATCCCCCCTGACGACCACGGCTCCATCATAACGCATCAACTCGCTGACGCTTACTGTAGACGCATCATAGACCGCTTTCAGGAAAAATCACAACCGCCTAATGCCCGACTTCGGCAATAGCTCAGGCATTTCGAGCACGATAACTGCGTTCTTTACCATCATATCTATCACCCGGATGGTCAACGCTGGATACCCATTCTGCCTCGCTCTCTTCGAGCCGATATCCTGAAGGCCTATCACGACGACCTGACTGCTGGTCACTTTGGTTTCCAGGAAACGTATGATCGCATAAAGGTCATTTATACTGGCCAGGGATGTCCGCCAGCGTAGCAAAGTACGTCGCCTCCTACAACCTTTGTCAGCGCCGAAAGCTTCTGACATCACCTCAATGCAGAGAGCTGCAACCAAATCCATGTCCGTCGGCACCGTTTGAAGTCGTTGGCATCGATCTATATGGTCCCCTTCCCACGACTCCCAGTGCCCATCGATGGATAGTGACAGCTGTCGACCACTTGACACGTTACGCTGGAACGTCCTGCATGAATTTGGCCTCCGCTTCTGACGTGGCTACATTTATGCTTGAAGCCTTGATCTTGCGTCACGGTGCTCCTTGTGTAATCCTAAGTGACCGAGGAAAAGCTTTCCTTTCGCAAATTGTGGAAGAATTGCTAAAAGCCTCCGGCACCAGCCACAAGACAACCTCCAGCTATCACCCCCAAACCAACGGGCTCACTGAGCGCTTTCATCGCACTCTGTCCGACATGATAGCCATGTACATTGAACCATACCACACCAACTGGGATGCGATTTTTCCGTTCGTAACGTTCGCTTATAATACCGCAGCACAACGCACAACTGGCTACTCGCCATTCTACTTTGTCTATGGCTGATCGCCACCTTCCCTTCTGGACGTCTCTTTCTTGACAGCCCCGCGGTTACACCATCTGCATCCTCCTGTGAACAATATATGTGTCCCGCCTCCATCACTATCACCAGCTCGCCAGACTCAACACTAAGGAGGGACAACAAACCCGTAAAAATCTGCACGACGCATCCCACACCACTGTGACCTTCCAGCCCAGCGACGAGGTGCTACTCCGGACACCAGTTCGCACTCCTGGCTTGTGCGACAAATTTCAGTTTCGGTTCCTCGGTCCATGCACAGCCTTAGAGCAGACCACGCCCGTTAATTATCGCGTTGAACCTGTGATTGCTCCAAGTGACCGGCGCTGTTGCGGTACCGAGATAGTGCATGTCTCGCGTATGAAGCCTTTCGCAAGGCGTTCTCCACATCTATAGGTTGCGGCCAGGATGGCCGCTCTCGTGCGCCGGGAAATAATGCGAGCATTTAAAGCGCGCTTCTTCATCACCTGTACAAAACCATCATCACCTAGTGTTTTTCATCTTCATCGTTAGTGGATAAGGCTCTTGAGTCGGTTCTGTGCCTCGGAGGTGACTGTTTTTGGCCATGTCTCCAGGCCTAATAAAGGCGTGTGAAGGGCTTCGTCGCAATATATATATATATATATATATATATATATATATATATATATATATATATATATATATACATATATATATATATATATATATATATATATATATATATATATATATATATATATATATATATATATATATTATAATGTAAATGCAAGACGATAAGAGGTAGCAGCGTCAGGACAGAAGCAGCAAGAGCTGGCCGAATATATGGGCGTCGTCGCAGCAGCAATCAGGCAGTCCCAGCTCGCTCCTCGCGCGAACGTGTCGATGTCGCTTGGGTAGCGGGCATTCCTCTTCACTACATATCCTCCCCGTCAGAAAAAGAGCCATCCTGGCAACTCACGGAGAACAGAGTACGAGAGGATCGTAATATGGTTTCAACCGCTGTACGTGAACAGTTTCACGACCCCGAAAGCGCTGGCCTGTGGATGGCGTCACAGGTTCGATGATGTAATTAACAGGTGAAGTCTGCGAGACAACGCGGTAGGGTCCCTGGTATTTTGAAACAAGTTTCGAAGAAAGACCTGTAGGGACGTCTGGAACCCAAAGCCACACAAGGGTGTCCGGAACGAAGTTAGGGTACGGGTGGTTATCGTCACGCCGAGATTTTTGTCTCCATCGGTCGATGGTTGTGAACGACTGGGCGAGCTTACGGCATTCCTCGACGCGGTGGGCAGCTTCAGAGATGGGCGTAGACTCGGAGGAATCAGATTTGTAGGGCAGAATGGTATCTAGTGTGGTGGAAGGGTCTCGGCCATATAACAGAAAAAATGGCGAAAAGCCCGTAGTCGCCTGTGGAGCAGTGTTGTAGGCGTATGTAACAAAAGGCAGCATGAGGTCTCAATCGGAGTGGTCTGAGGCAACATACTCAGATATCATGTCGCCAAGGGTATGGTTGAATCTTTCCGTCAAGCCATTCGTTTGGGGATGGTAGGCGGTGGTAGTCCGGTGAATGATACGGCATTCGTCAAGGAGTGCGTTGACGATTTCAGAGAGGAACACACGTCCTCTGTCGCTGAGAAGTTCACGCGGTGCGCCATGACGGAGAATGAAGTTTCGCAGGAGGAAAGATAATACGTCGCGTGCTGTGGCAGCAGACAAAGCGGCTGTTTCTGCGTATCGCGTCAAGTAGTCAACAGCGACAACGATCCAACGGTTTCCGGAAGCCGTGAATGGAAGAGGTCCGTACAGATCGATTCCAATACGGTCGAAAGGCCTGGCTGGGCAAGGGATTGGCTGGATCGGACCAGAGGTGTGATGAGGCAGAGCTTTCCGTCGTTGGCACTGCGGGCATGACTTAATGTACTTGCGCAGAAAGGTGTACATGCCTCGCCAATAAAACCGGAAGGAAAGCCGAGCGCATGTTTTTAAGATGCCCGCATGTGCGCACTGAGGGTCAGCGTGGAAAGCTGAACATATTGCAGCACGAAGATGGCGAGGTATGACCAGTAACCACTTTTGGCCGTCAGACCTGTAATTCCTGCGGTAAAGGAGGTCATCGCGGATGTCAAAGTGAACCGCTTGACAGCGCAATGTTCGAGAAAATGGAGAAGTCGATGGGTCTGATAGGGATCGCCGAAGAGCGTTGATCCAGTCATCCTTACGTTGCTCAGACGCCATGTCGCAGTTTGCTGGAAACACAACCGTTTCGTCCACGGCAGATAGACAAGCAGACCTTTTCGATGATACGGGTGAACGCGATAGCACGTCGGCATCAGTGTGACGTCGGCCAGGCCTGTAGACAACGCGCAGGTCAAACTCTTGCAACCGCAAAGCCCAGCGAGCTAAAGGGGTCCTTCAACGTGGATAACCAACAAAGTGCATGGTGATCGGTGACTACGTCGGAAGGGTTACCATATAAGTACGGTATAAATTTACCTAGAGCCCAAATATTTTCCAGACAATCTTTCTCTGTTACAGAATAATTCTTCTCCGCTTTGGTAAGGGTACGGCTTGCGTAAGCGACTTCGTACTCCTGGAATCCCAATTTGCGCTGCGCGAGAACGGCGCCGAGTCCAACACCGCTTGCATCGGTGTGCACCTCAATCGCAGCAGTCGGGTCGAAGTGACGCAAGATTGGCGGTGAGGTTAACAGGTGGTGCAACGTTTTGAAGGCATCATCACAGGCGGGTGACCAAGTGTAACTTTTCGAGTCATTCCGTAAAAGTTCAGTCAAGGGTGGGTGGTGGTTGGCGTATGATGACATCTGGTCGGGATGCTGAGAGCCTGCGAACGAAGGGCGCTGTGGCATATAAGAGACAGGTTCGAAGCTCTGGTGGTAGTTCTGCTGATAGGCAGGGACACGCCGGCGGCAGTATCGCGCTATGTGGCGAGGCAACCCACAGGCAAAGCATATCGGCCGATTGTCGGGTGTACGCTATTGTTCACTACTCTGGAGGGACCTTGGCTGAGTGAACCGAGGAGTGGGCACAGCTGATGGTAGTGACCTAAGTGTCTGGAGAGGTGGCCTTGCGGCTGCCTCAGCATAGCTTAGAGGTGCATTCACCTCGGCACAGACCACAGGGGTCGACAACGGCGAAGTGTCACGGGCAGGTGGCAGAGCCGCGCAAACTTGCTCCTGGATGACCTCACGAATGTTCGCTGGCAGATGTGATGGTGGTTGGCCGGCTGTTGATAGCAGCGACAGCTGACGAGCGACCTCAGCGCGAACAAACTTTTTGATCTAAGATAGCAGCGAGTGATGGTCAGAGGTGGTTGTCAAGCTTGAGAGGGTGTCATCCGGGACGTTAAGGTGTCGCGTGAGAAGACGCTGTCGTCGGAGTTCGTCAAAACTCTGACACAGTTCGACGAGCTCCGAGGCACTGGCCGGGTTTTACGAGAGGAGCATTTAAAACGCGTCGTCGGAAATGCCTTTCATAATGTGTCGTACCTTGTCAGTTTCCAGCATCGTCGGGTCAACATGCCGGCAGAGGTCGAGGATGTCCTCGATGTAGCTAGTGAATGTCTCACCAGTTTATTGGGACCGGCTTCGTAGGCGTTGTTCTGCGCGAAGTTTGCGCACCCCAGGGCGTCCAAAAACAGCTGTGATGCAGGTCCTAAAGGTCGTCCAAGTATGAATGTCCGTCTCGTTGTTTCTGTACCACAGCTTGGCGAAATCTGTTAAATAAAACATCACGGTACCCAGTTTCATAGAATCATCCCATTTGTTGGTAGCGCTGGCTCGTTCGTAGGATTCCAGCCAATCCTCAACGTCTTTCTCGTCTGTGCCGCTGAAGATGTCGGGTTCACGCAGGAGCTGGGCACCGGGACAGCCCCTGGGTGGCGAAGCCCGGGGGGGGAGTGAAGACAGCGTCGTCAGGCATAACGGACGGCAGCTTTCGGCTACGCAATTCCAGGGTCGGGGTAAACCGCAGTAGCCTCCACCAAAATATAATGTAAATGCAAGACGATAAGAGGTAGCAGCGTCAGGACAGAAGCAGCAAGAGCTAGCTGAATATACGGGCGTCGTCGCAGCAGCAACCAGGCAGTCGCAGCTCGCGCCTCGCGCGAACGTGTCGATGTCGCTTGGGTAGTGGGCACTCCTCTTCACTACAATATATATATATATATATATATATATATATATATATATATATTGATGGGAGCTGAGCTGACAGCTCCCGTCAATATCCGTTAAACACAACAAGACAACCACGACAAGAACTCTGCATATCAACATACTCCAGGAGCCCCACACCCACCTAACATCACAGAGGAGTTCCCGACGATCGGCGAAACTGTGACTCCCGCGAGATACAAGCACCCCCTCACCATCGTCAACAGCGCACCACTACTAGGGGGGAAGTCTGTTGAACAGACAGCACGCGTCCCTCCATCGCGGATGTCGAGCGAGACCAAAAGCACTACACGACAGCACCACTACATCACTCCTCAGAGGGAAGCCTGCCGATCTACGAAACCGCATCCCTCTATTGCGGACCCCGGAACTGCCTAAGAACACGTTCACCGGGAGCCCAACGCCGAAATTCTCTCTACAACGACGAAGGCCGGGCGGACATAACTACAATCTTTGCACTTAATCAGTGCCATCTCTGCACCCAAAAGAAGATTGACTTCGGAAATGTAAGTCCAGCTCATCGCTTCCCAGTTGCAGTGCCACCTTCCTTAAAGTACGAAAACTTGCTGACAAACGAGTTAGACATGAAATGCATAAATCAACATTGCATGTGTACCTTCGTGCTAGAATAGCCCCCAAGGGTATGACACTCTCCCTCACACCAGCCGCTACAAACCTAGACGAACACGACCAAATAACATGAAAAAATGTCCTACTTGAAGCATCTCTTAAATTAATAGAAATCGCTCTTAGAGACAGTGATAAGCAGGTAAATAAACTGGTCGCTATGACCAACACCATTCACCGCCACAACACTTTATTGAACGAAGAAATCACCCGATTAACATAGTTTGAACAGAATGAATACCAAGCCATCATGACCACGAAAATTCATAAACTCAAAAGAGACCATGTGCCCAACCCCGCGTTCCCTGATATAGTGTCTTATCACTACAACACCACCACCCAGGAAACCACTAATGGTACAAAGGAGCACCCATCTATGAACACACCCTGTGACACTGTGGTTGTAAACCTATCGGACACGAGCTTGTCACCTGTTGAAGAAAAACTGCTATCTAAAGGACTAAGCTTCTGCCTGACCACAAAATTTTTCGATGAATTCCACTTGCTCCGGGACCTCGACAACTTCGTTGAAGCTTAAGGTTGCGTGAATATTTCTTCGGCAGGCCTTCTAACCACGAAACCATTCACCGTCGTAAAACAAAGGATTGAACACCGAACAGTAATCGAGACAAGTGCCTGGACCTTTATATAACCGCAGTACAGAAAGATATAGTACACGAATACCACAGACAGAAAGGAAACCGAGCAAACTTGACAAAATCTGAAAAAAAATGAGTATGAGAAATCTGGCATCTAGGACAGACATAACAATAAAAATCGCTGACAAAGAAGGAGCAATTGTAGTCATTAATACAACCAACTACTTACAAGAAGCATACCGCCAACTAGACGACTCAAGATTTTACGAACGCCTCCCAGGTGGTCCGACAGACGAATACAAACGTATCGTATCAACAGAACTAAAGGAACTGTTGGATGCAGAAAATATAACCAACACTGACCACAAATTGATGCGAGCAGCATATCCTCGTCCAGGTCGCTTCTACATCGTGCCAAAAATTCATCAACCCAGTAACCCAGGTCGACCAATCATATCAGGCATCGGTACAATAACTGAACCCATATCAGGGTACGTGGACAAACTAATAAGCCACATTCTATGCACCCTAGCGTCGCACATAAAAGTCACCACACATTTTCTTCGAGACATTGCAGGTCTGTGTGTGCGGAAAAACTTGTACTTGGTTACTCTCGATGTCTCTTCATTGTATACAAATATTCCTCACGATGGCGGCATAGCTGCATTACGAAACATGTACACAAACCGTAGACAATCTAACACTCCAGATTTCTCTGCCATCGCAACTTTGACGAGGATGGTCCTCGAAATAAATTCGTTCGAGTTTAACCAAGAGTATTTTCGACAAAAAAGCGGGACCGCTATGGGCACCAAAATGGTACCCAATTATGCCAACATATTTATGGGAAAGCTAGAATCAGAATTTCTAGCACTAAGTTCCTTGAAATCAATGTTATACAGAAGATACATAGATGACATCTTTCTTATTTGGACCCACAGCGAGGACGAACTTCTCAGCTTTATCGACACTTACAATGCTATACATTCGAACATACACTTCACACACACATACTCGCAAGTAACCGTAAATTTTCTTGATGTCACCATAACGATAGAAGAGGACAAGCTCTCCACAACCGCGAACCAACCGATCAACAACAATACCTCCATTACCAACGCGATCACCCGCACCACTGTAAAAACAATATCTCATGCAGCCAGGCTCACCGGTTTAAACGAATCTGCTCAAGAGACGCTGATTTTGACACGAGCTCATAGAGGCTAAAACCTGTGCTCGAGAAACAAAAATATCCCCCACATGTAATTGATGACGCTGTTCAAAAAGCGAGGAAACTGAAGCGTGATGACTTACTTATGAAGTGACCACCGCAAGAGGACCCACAACGAACAAACCTCTGCTTCACTTACAGTACAAACTTCCCCAATGTAAACAAAATCCTTAAACGACATTACCACATTCTGAAACAAAGTGAACGTCTGAAACGCGCATTCCCATCTGCTCCAGGCGTCGTTTATCGACGACCACGCAACCTCAAAGACACACTTGTCCACTCTCAAATCAGTACCTCACCCCCCAATAATTCATGCCAACGTTGTTTAAAGTCACGATGTCTTGTATGTAAGGCGATGCGAGAAACACACAAAGCAACCAGCACACAATCCAAGGTTTCGATTAACATACGAGGAAACCTAACATGCGATTCCTCTAATGCGGTATACCTACTCAAATGCAACGTGTGTAGTAGGCAGTACATCGGACAAACAGAAACACCATTTAGGATTAACTTCAATAGTCACAGAGCACATGCGAAATCAGCCCCAAATCTACCCCTATCAAAATATCTTAATCTTCCCGACCATGCATTCGACAAACTATCAGTAACGCTCTTAGAGACGAGATTTAAATCAAACTGAGAACGTGAACAACGAGAGTCACACCTTATCCACCGATTTAACACCCTCGATAGAGGAATAAATGAGAATCCTGGTACACTTGCTGCAATTAAAGCATTAGAAAACAATAACGGCCATAATGAAAATAGTAACTGAGTTCACGACACTGCAGCTGCGAAGGGCACTGGACAACTCAAAACAATTCCAAGTGTATCTACTCTACCAAAGTACAGCTGTCGTCTGTTTTCTGTTTTATTTTTCTACCCAATCAAGTGCGCCATGCATGATATGCCCAACAGCAACCCTGTGCACAGCCGGGAGGCCCCTACTGCACGCGTAATCCAGAAGCGGGCAAGGAATTCGCATTGCGCCCGCTTACCAGCCTCTGCCGAAATACGCGGCACCCCTCTTTCTACGACAAAATGTTGACGGGGCGCCGAGTAGTTAAAGGCTTAAACTCCTTAAAAAAACTCTTTTTTGCCCCACACCGAACCGCCAAAGCCAGGAGGCGCCGTCTAGTCGGGAAGAATGCATTAAAGGAAGCATACACAGACCGCTTAGATCAGAAAGGTGAAGGGGAGAAGGGGGAGAGAGATGAAAGGGGAAGTGGAAGGAAGAGTAGAAGGGGGCGCCCGGGGGGGAGGGAGTCCACCTTATATTCTTTTTTCGTTTTTTTCTTTTTTTTCCTTTTTTCTTTTCTTTTCTTTTTCTTCTTTTTTTTCTTTATTCTGTCTTTTTTCCTCTTCCCCTCTGATTTGAGATTGTATAAAGCTCAGCACCAACAAACTGTACCTTTAATCCTGATGAAGACCAGACTCTAGGCTGAAACGTCGAAATAAACCACGTTGTGACCGCTCACGGAGGGTCTACTTGACTATATGCAATGCTACGGCCACTCAACCACCATTCCTCCCTATATATATGTATGTGTCTCTCTCTCTCTATAAATATATGTATATATATATATATATATATATATATATATATATTACGATTTTGTTTGCTAAAATAATCAGAGCGCCCCTCAATCATCCGCTGAACCTCCCGGCATTAAAAAGATCTCTTCTGCTCTGCACTGAATGGTCTTAACAACGGAGTGAGAGATCCATTGTATACAAACCATTGCTTTCACGATCTTTCTGCGCATGAACACACGTGCCCGCTGTTGGCAAAAAATGTGTTTATAATAACTGTTCTATACAGCATTTCCGTAAATTGATTATGCATATTCAATGTTCAAAAAGCATGTTTATTTTCACAATTTCAAAATTTTTCTTCATTATTTGCTAGTGCCAAATCACGAGAAGAATACCTAGCAGTGTATAATATCCCAGTTCGTTTGAGTTCGTCCTGGTTTGGAGTCAATATCGAGGTCCCGCAGAGCTCCTGCAATCAACTTTATATTTGGCAGAATGAAGCAAATCATTATTGAGAACAATAATGTCACTTGGTTGTATTCTCGCTGAATGAGCGCTGCGAATGCCAAGAACGTAATCCACCTGAAGCAGATGCTTTCCATCATTCCTATCGCGGCTGAAAAGTCTGGTGTCTAGCCTGTTGGTACATCGCTTGGAATGTAGTCACCCAGCGTTCATAAAACACATACACAAAAAGACAAAAAAGGCAACCACACAGGCTGGGGCTTGTGGTCGTCATGTGTGTGTGTGTGTGTGTGTGTGTGTTTGTGTGTGTGTGCGCGCGCGCCATGTGTTTGTGCTGATCTACCAACTAGGCCAACAACACGTAGTTCTTATCGCGTAGACACTCGCGTAGACACTCGCGTAGACAATCGCTCCAGATCCCACTCTAGATTTTGTGGCATTAAATTTTACGCTGAAGCTGTGGCCTTATCAATCTGCATCAGCAGTGCGCTTGCCGGTCACCAAGGATACTGTGATGTGAAAACGCCCGCGGACTTTTATCATTTTGGGGAAAGTGGGGACGACAGAGGGCACCTTGGGGACGACCGGGGTGGCCAGAGCCTTCAGCATTGTACGTGCGACTTTACTGCGTGGGTTTAGCGCATTCACAGCAGTGCCGTGATTATATATATATATATATATATATATATATATATATATATATATATATATATATATATATATATATATATATATATGGCGCAAGCATGCAGGGATGGTTAGGAGAGGTAGATGAGGAAGAAGTGCTATGGAATAAACATGGCATATGAGCCAGACCACGTCTCCCAGTCATCATAGCATCACGCGAGTCGACAGGATGAAAACCTGGCCACCGCTCATCAACCTCACATAATTCACGAAGCCACTGGCAGTACGCCTCAACTGAATATCGACCACAGAAGAGGTGTTCTCAGGCGCATGAGTTACCGGCATCAGTGACAGAACCATTTGCTGACGTTCCCATCCCCAAGTACACCGGAGCAGCTGACGATGGACCTGTACAGGACTGATTCGACCTGTTCGAGCTCCACGCTGCCGCCGCCTCATGGTCGGAACGGGAGATGATCATCAACATTACCGACTACGTTTCCGGTGAAGCTTTCAATTTCTACCTCACCCACATATTTCAGAACCGACGAGTCATGGAAAAAGATCAAAGAAGAAAAGATCATTAGATTTAAAGAATACAGTGACGACTACGACGAAGACTCGATTATAACCCACCATCTGCAGACAATTGCACTCAGACGTCAATTTCGCAGGCAGTCTTCAACCATTCGAACACACAACAAGATTCGACCACTGGCACAAGACGAAGTGGCACACGGGTTCAGTGACAGACGATAATGCGTATTTTGGGAAAAACAAAACCATCGAGCAGGCCCCTTTTCTTCACGAAAGACGGCATTTCCGAAGTCATCGCTCCAGCATACGACACGAGACGTTGCTCAACCACCTGATGTCCTTCACTATTGTTCTCGCATACGTGGTCTACCACCTGGGTTTTCAAGAGGCGGTTCTTCATGCACTCCTAATACTCAGCACTTGCCTTATCAGGACGCCGTATTTATGGTAGATGACCTGGCGCAACGGTAAAATACCTTGTCAAGCCACTGCCATTCCGAAAGCCGTTGTATTTCTGGAACGCGTAGCTCAATTCTCCCGCAAATAAACAAACGTACGGAATCGGAACCACGTCAAGCCATGTTTGCGGTGATGTCATCCTCGGGAACTAGACCAACCCAAAGTTGAAACAGTATGGAGTCACCATTGAATGCAAGTCTCGTTGACAAAACGAAAATGTATATACTGCTTTCCTTGACACAAATGATGCTTGCAATGCACTCGTAAATAATTCTGGTACTACCAACAGCGTCTCCTCATTCAACGAAGATGACCACCCGCAATTTTCTCAGCGCCATCACCACACCAAGAAAAGACGACGATGAACAAAAACTTCAAACCATCCACAGACAACCGCACTCAGTCGTCACAGTCAAAAGCAGTCTTCACGCACTGACCAACCTCCTGCTTTTCCATTGCGCGGATCTTCGGTGGCTCACAACGCCCACCTCGCGTCTCACACGTTCACTATGGTCGGAATAGATCAGAGAAGCTCGGAGCATACTCAGTCAAGCACACGACCTACAGTTCAGTTCCATGCGCCAGAAGAGCTCGCATCGTTCATTGGACAGAAAGACAGTCATTCCCAACTAGAATCTGACCAAACCACGCCTAATGCGGTGTCGCCATTGAGAGCACATCTATCTGAAAGCCCAAACACAGGAGGCTCGAAAGCAAGTCTTACAGGTTGCCAGGTGTCAGAAGCCTACGTAATGAATGCTGCCGCAGGCACCTCTGATGTTCCTCCAGTGAAATCTGTCCTACCAATTTCACTGCCTGAAAAGTGTCACAACAGCTACCAACTGAACACTACGTCAAAATGCCAAGAAAATCATTGTCCTATTAAAAAAAGGCTGCCACATCAACACTTTTCGCAACATCAGCAAGGCCAGAACAATGAAATAGGACAGGTTAAGCGTCTTGCTATTCGACACAGACAACTAGAGATGTCGGAAGAACACACACGGCGTCAAGAAAGACGTTTACAAACGACTCAATCAAAGCGACAACATATTCAAGATGTTTCACTCGAGACAAAGAAAGCATCGAATCCCAGACATTTTCCCAAGAGACGTCAAGTAAGTTTTCTCCAACAGAGATCAATACTCAGACAACATGACATACGATGACGGAAAAGGCGCAAACCAACACGCTGTATTCCGGACGGACGCGGAAGTCACCGCAAACACCTTGGTCAACAAACACGCACACGGGTGGCGCTGCATGTGTACCAATCAAGGCATAGAGCACGACGCCTACGCAAATCAAGCTGCTGGTGCTCCAAAGTTTTCACACTACGTTCATTTCTTGCCAGAATACTAATAGGTTCATCATCTGCAGTTTCCACGTTCAAGGTTTACTTGTATTTTACAGTACGACACAGTCAGCCTCGCCCACCAGAACTCCAGGACTTACCGGACTGCTGCACTCCCCTGTGAAGCTAGTGTTTACGGAAACTTCCAGGGACATGGAACGATCTTCTCTTTTTGACTGTGTTTACTTCTAAGCCATGCATGCTTAGTTTTCGTTTCTGTTCGTCTGACGTGACTTCTTTCCGGGGAGGGGGAATCCTGTGATGTAAGAAGGCAGGGATGGTTAGGAGAGGTAGATGAGGAAGAAGTGCTATGGAATAAACATGGCGTATGAGCCAGGCCACGTCTCCCAGTCATCATAGCATCACATATATGTATCACAAAGAACTGTGGCGCGCCGGCTCCAGGCCGCCTTCATGGCTCGGCGGCGTGCCCACCCTGAAAATTCAGCGGCGGCGCACAGCTATACTGCTGGGTATGCGCTCTGAAGAAATCACCTTGGTGGGCATCATGCCGGCACCGGTACCATTTATTGCTGTTTAAGTCAGAGACGCGCTGCTTATAGCACTGTAATTCCTTTGACGTTAATGACTAATCTGGCATCATCATTGCGATTTCATGTGTGCCAATTTAACTTTGAAATAGTTTTAAATCTATACAAACACACAGCACGACCACGCCGCCCGACGCCGCCGTATCAGATGATGGGGCCGAGAGTAGCGCAAGATTAGAGATGCCCCGCCGCGGTGGTCTAGTGGCTATGGTACTCGGCTGCTGGCCCGCAACTCGCGGGTTCGCATCCCGGCTGCGGCGGCTGCATTTCCGATGTAGGAGGAAATGTTGTAGGCCCGTGTGCTCAGATTTGGGTGGTTGAAATTTTCGGAGCCCTCCACTACAGCGTCTCTCATAATAATATGGTGGTTTTGGGACGTTAAACTCCACATACCTATCAATCATTATCAAGATTAGAGATACTGTATATTCTGCCTGGAGGAGGAGGAGAAAGCAACAAAAGGGAGAAGGCAGGGAGGTTAACCAGAAAGACATCCGGTTGGCTACCCTACACTGGGGCATTAGGGAAGGGGACAAGAAAGACGAGAAAGGGGGAAGAGGGGGAAAAGAAAAAAAGGGGTGGAAGAGAGACTGACAGTAAATTCACTGGAGCGTGTAGAACTCTACCGCATGTTAGTGGCGTTCACACAACCCTCTCTTTCTCAGGAAACACAGCAGGGCTTTCACTGCCTTGTGGGCTGTCGAGGCATGTGGACGTTGCTGTAATACCACCTGCACAGAAAGAGGCCGATCATCCAGTCGCCGAATTGCGTTGGCAAGTACTTGTCTATCTGAGGAATCGAGGACAATGGCACAACAGGTGTTCGATATTTTCGTCGGTGCCGCAAACATCGCACGCCGCCGTGTCAATAATTCCGATTAACGTGGTATAAAATTTTGTGAAAGCAAATCCCAGCCAAAGGCGATAGAGAAGCGAAGCTGCACGTCGATGTAGGCCGGAGTTGTAGTGAAGGGTCGAGCTCGTGCAGTCTTGTACGTCGTTTGCTTGGTGTGTTCCACTCAGTCAGTGTGTGACTGCGGGCCAGTTGACGAATCTGCCTCGGCGCATCCGCTCTTGAAAGCGGAATTGGAACGCTGTTCGCTTCTTTAAGTGAAGTGCGAGCAGCATGATCTGCAGAATCATTGCCGCCTATACCACGATGCCCAGGTTACCACTGAAAGACGATGTCGTGGCCTTTTTGTATTAAAAGCTGGTGAAGTTTCACGGTTTGGTAGGTCAACAGGTCGTGGCATCCGCGTCGCAGAACTGATATCAGGCACTGTAACGCTGGTTTTGAGTCAGGAAACACAGCCCATTTACCTGGTCTTTCTTCTGAATTGATGAGTTCCATTGCATTGCGCCGAGCCTTGAGTTCTGCCGTCGCTGACGTTGTCACATGTGAAGTCTTAAAACACCGAGTTACCCCTTGTGATGGTATAACCACTGCTCCACCTGAACTAGACGGCGTAGTAGAGCCATCCGTGTAAATGTGCACGTGGTTACTGTAGTTTTGTTCCAGTAGGAATAGACTCAATTGTTTCAGCGCATGTGTCGGTAAGTCCAATTTTCTCCTCATTCTGGAATCATTAAGTGAACTCGTGGCCGGCTCAAGCTCGAAGGAGGAAGCAGTGGCTTTGACGCAGGTACGCACGTCTCAGTAAACGATGAACGATGCTTGTAGACAGTAGTGCCGTATGTCGTGCGGGGCCTTTCAGCAGCTAGGCTCGCCAGGTGGTGAGAAGGGGTCCTGGCATAATGCCTGAGGTGCATGCGCATTGTCTCGGAAAATATATGCGTCTTTATCGAGTGATCATGAGCGATGGCAATGGTTTCAGCCGTTGAAGCACTGCAGGGTAATCCAAGGCATATGTTAAGTGCTTGGGCTTGAATGCTCTGAATTGCGCACGGGTTGGTCTTGCCAGTGTTAGATACTGCAGGTAAGCTGTACAATAAGAATCCAATAAGCAGCACTCTGTACAGTTGTAGCGTCGATAATATGGCCACTTCCCAATTCTTTCCTGCAAGGAATTTGAACATGTGGCATGTTGTGATCAGCCGCTTCTTCACATAGTTCACGTGTGGAGTACACGACAGGTTTCTGTCTGTTATGACTCCCAAGAACCTATGGCTTCTGCTGAGCGATATGTATTCTTCATTAATCGATATGCTGTAAGCCGACATTGGTTTCGGCGTGAACGCTACCACTGCACATTTTCCGCGGGACACCTCGAGGCCTTTTTTAAGAAGGTAGCATGACGTCGTTGTAGCAGCCTTCTGAAGGTGGGCGCGAAGCTGAGGCCTTGCCACACCTGATGTCCAAATGCAGATGTCATCAGCGTAGACATAAAGTTCTACAGTGCTATGTAGCTGTGCGGCTAGACCAATAAGAGTGAGGTTGAAAAGTGTAAGGCTTATTTATGACTCCTCCCTGAGGAACTCCTCGGCTGCTGTAATAATCAGGTGTTGGGCCATTCGCTGTCATCACGTAAAATGATCTCAGCTGTAAGTAGTTATACACCCACATATATATCTTGCCACCATGACCTACTGTTTCCAAAGCACTAAGGATGGCTTCATGGGTGACACTGTCGTAAGCCCCCTTAACGTCTAGAAACAGGGCGGCGCACAGTCTCTTGCAGGCTTTCTGGTGTTGAACATATGTCACCCGATCAACAACGTTGTCGATTGACGAATGGCCGCGCTGAATCCGGTCATGGCTACTGGATAGATTTTGTAGTGCTATAAATACCACTTCATTCGTGTTAGAATCATTCGTTCCATTATTTTTCCCACACAACTGGCAAGTGTGATAGGACGGTATGAGGCAATATCCAAAGGAGATTTACGAGCCTTTAAAAGTGGAATGAGGCGACTTGACTTCCATGCCTGGGGAACCGTACCAGTCTGCCAGGAGTCGTTGTATAGGCGTAAGAGTGCCTTCAGAGTTTCGTCTCCGAGATTACAAAGGGCACGATAGGTAATGCCGTCAGGTCCGGGTGCTGAAGAACACAGTGCCAGTGCCAGGGCTTCTGCACAGTGCCAGTGCCACCTCTAGCTCATCCATAGAAAACTGGCATTCCATACGGGGATCACGTGAGGGCGGTGGGTTGTCAAATGTTCCCATTCTTGGTACTGTGAAATCGGAATCACCGGCAACTCTTCTACAGAAAAATTCTGCGACGTCAATCTCTCTGCATTGAAGGTGAAGTGCCAGAGATGCAAACGGGTGTCGCTGACCCAAGGTTGTGCTAAGACTCCGGACAGTTCGCCAAAACAGTGATAGGGGCTTTCATGGATCCAACGACTCGTAAAAAGATGCCCAACGTAGCCTAGCCAGTTTATTCATGTACCGCTGCATTTTCTTTTGAATGCATCTAGCCAGCCTCAGAGCCGCAGAGCATAACCGCAGAGCCAAACCACGAGATTGAAGTAACTAGAAGAATAAGAATGGGGTGGAGCACATTCGGCAAGCACTCTCAAATTATGACAGGTAGATTGCCACTATCCCTCAAGAGGAAGGTATATAACAGCTGTATCTTGCCGGTACTTAGCTACGGAGCAGAAACCTGGAGACTTACAAAGAGGGTTCAGCTTAAATTGAGGACGACGCAGCGAGCAATGGAAAGAAAAATGGTAGGTGTAACCTTAAGAGACAAGAAGAGAGCAGAGTGGATTAGGGAACAAACGGGGGTTAAGGATATCATAGCTGAAATCAAGAAGAAGAAATGGACATGGGCAGGGCATGTAGCGCGTAGACAGGATAACCGCTGGTCATTAAGGGTAACTGACTGGATTCCCAGAGAAGCGAAGCGGGTTAGGGGGAGACAGAAGGTTAGGTGGGCAGATGAGATTAAGAAGTTTGCGGGTATAAATTGGCAGCAGCAAGCACAGGACCGGGTTAACTGGCGGAACATGGGAGAGGCCTTTGTCCTGCAGTGGACGTAGTCAGGCTGATAATGAATGAATGAATGAATGAGCCAGCCTCAAATCATCCATGCACTTTGTCCGTCGGTACCTTCGTTCTGCACGACGGCGTATTGCGCGAAGATTCTCAAGCTCAATGTCGAAATCGGTGCACTTGTGACTAGTCAACAGTGAACGCGTGGTATTCTGCAGGACATCCTTTATCGAGTCTTCTAGGTTATATGATGAGCCGTCGGTACAACAGTCTTCTATTAACATTTTGAATTTCGACCAATCGGTGTATTTGAGGCCTTTTGAGGACTTGGAGCTGGTGAAACCTTCTATACACAGGTAAGTTGGTATATGGTCGTTGCCCGGCGTTTCCAGATCCGAAAACCAGTGCACTTTACTGGTATGTGAGCGAGAAACCAATGTAAGATCCAGGCAGCTGCTATAGGCTGATCCGCGTAAATATGTAGGGCTTCCATCGTTACAAACGCAGAGTTTGTACTCCGAGGCTAAGGACACCAATTTTCTTCCTCTAGAGCTGACCCTGGAGCTTCCCCATAGGAAATGATGGACATTGAAGTCGCCAGTGATCACCCATGGCGTTGGAGTCGATGTCAGAATACCGCGTAAGCGCTCGCAGTCAAGGCGGCTTGATGGAGATAAGTAAGCTCCGATAATCGAGAAAGCAACTTTATCCTTCTTCACAGTAAGGTACACATACTGATTCCCTTAATCAGGTGAGACCCTGTGGTGAACGTAAGTGAGGTCATGGCGCATGAATACAATAACTTTGCTGCAGCCTCTCTGAGTGGAGGACATAAAGCACTCATATCCTGAAAGCTTTATTGAAGCAGACAGGTTGGGCTCACAAATCACGATAATGGCGAAGCGGTTTACAAATACAAACTGTCTAAAGTCAGACATGCGCGACTTCAGTCCTCTGGCGTTCCACTGAAAGACAGATGCATTCTTGACTTCCGCTCGAAACGACGGTGCCTCGCTGGGCAAGGTTTTACCTTAGAGCTGCAAACACCGGACTCAGGGTGTCCAGCACATGCAGTGCGGTCTGCGCAGCCGAAGTCTTCATATTACTCAGTAGGACACTCATGGTACTTATCAGCGATTGCAGCAAGCTTATCACTTGATCTTCATTCATCGCATCACTGGTTTGAGGGATCGTCGAGGGCGGCGGGATTTGATGCAGCTCCGAAGTAGGTTGATTTCGTGGAAGTTAGGACCACTGTTCGGAAGGTGCGACTGCTGCCCCGTTCTTCTGTTGGGCAGTATCCGTCTTCAGTGAGCTCAGGGTTTGTGGGTCAGCCTCTTTGATAGGGGATAACATCTCTCTTTCGGTAGAGCAGTTTTTCCGCGATGCTCTTCGCCCACGACGCCGTCGTCGGCGTAGTGTAGAGGCAGCTTCCCTGTGCGTTGAATTGTCCCGCACCATACGCCTGAGTACCGCGTGCGAGTACCCCGCGGGCAATCTTTGGGCGAGGCCTCATGAGCGCCGTGGCAGTTTGGACATCGTGACACGGTGGCACCGCAGGCGTCTTTTGAGGGAGATTCAGCGCACCGCGGACACACAACTTTGTTCTCACAGACACCTTTTACGTGTCCCATCTTGAAGCACGTGTAGCATTGCAGTGGCTTCGGTATGTATGGACGCACTGAGTGGCGAACATGGCCAACTTTGACATACGAGGGAAGGCTGTCACCCTCGAACACAATCCTCAAGCAGCGTGAGTTGCCGAGTCTGGTAATGTGCGTGATGCGGGTGCCTTCTGTCGTGTTGCGCCCTAGCGAAAGGGCATGCGCGTCCGGGCCGGCCGCAGGAGCTGAGAAAGGGACTGAGCCGCTTCCAATGGGCGCGAGATAACGTCCAACCTTTATTCCATGCAACCAGCATACATATATAGCAGACACTCATGTGACCAATGACGTCACGTACAAACGACACTTTACAATTGCGAGCGACAGCGCCAGATAACGCGGACACTTGACGCGCCTGGGCGCTATCACCACATCTCCCCTTCTTTAACAATACGCTGACAGTTGCAACAAACTTCGCAGCACTGCCAGCGAAAGAACACTTTGCAGAAAACAAAAAATGCGCAAGAACAATACAGTCAATTACTGAACCCGTAGCGGTCCGGCCGTCGAACAAGACGACCAGATCGCGTTTTGTATTCAGGAAGGTCAGTTCCCGGCAAGGAAGGGCTAGATAGATCGTCAGGCGCCATGCTGTCTGTAACGCGATTAGAATTCTGTTCCGTTTCTACCCGACTATCATCTGCCTGAGGAAAATCATCGCTATCTGCCTCATCCTCACCTTCTTTTGGCTGTGAAACAAAGCGCACCAAGGATTTCCTGTTTCTTTCTAGAACTACACCAGTGGAAGTTCTAACCAGATACGACCTCGGCCGCTCAGCAAGTCGCAAGACTCGCGCTTTTGCTTTCCAGTCCGTCACCCAGACTTCCGCGCCCGGTTAGAGTGCTCGCAACGAAGTAGCCCTATGACGAAGGTTGAAGTTCCTACGCTGCCGCTGTCGGGCGGTCGTATCATGGCTTCTGAACTCTCTCAGGTTCACCGTCTGAGGCAGAAGGCTTGTGGGATGGACAGGCACCGTTGTGCGTAGCCGCCTGCCCATTAGAAGTTCTGCAGGGCTTTTCCCAAGTGGCCCCGGAGTGTCCCTGTACGCTAGGAGAGAAAGATATGGGTCCTTCGCTTTTGTAATGAGACCTTTGATTGTCTGGACCATCCTCTCTACTTCGCCATTTGCCTGGGGGTACCTTGGGCTAGACGTCACAGCGCGAAACCCGTAGTTGCGAGCGAACAACTTGTATTCCTGCGACACAAATTGCGCTCCGTTATCAGACATAACAACTTCTGGTATGCCATGTCTTGCAAAGAAACTTTTAAGGTGCGTAATGACAGTGGCACTCGTTGTAGATGATAACAAAGCAATCTCTGGGTACCTAGAAAAATAATCTACGACTACCAAATACCATTTTCCTTGAACATGGCAGAGATCAGCTCCTAGTTTTTGCCAAGGACGCTGTGGAGTGGTTGTCGGGATCATTGGTTCTGGCTTTTGGTGTCTGTGCTCGGTGCATACGCGGCAATCGGTAACCAAAGCTTTCAGCTGATAACTCAACCCTGCCCACCATACCGACTCTTTGGCTCGAGCTCTGCATTTTTCGATTCCCAGGTGACTCTCGTGCAAGCGTATCAAGACCTCTGCGCGCAATTTTCGAGGAATGACCAACCTCATACCTTTAAGTAGCACGCCTTCAGCAACTGTAAGCGTGGCTCTTTCCTGCCAATATGGACGCAAGACCATCGGAAGAGATGAGAATTTTGGCCACCCTTTCCGGCTGAATTTTACGAGTGCTTGACAAACTTCGTCAGCAGCTTGTTCTGCTTTCACTCTCTCGAAGAGGCTGGCCTTGACCGCGTTTGACAAGCATCCTGAAACGTGCTTGCTGACGTCACTAATAGACAGTGCATTATCAGTTTCTTTTCCCCGAATCGGGTCCCTCGACAACACATCTGCAGTAACTAAGCTCTTGCCCGGGACATGCACAACTTCATAGCTGAACCGCATGAGCCTCATGCGAAAACGCTGAATGCGAGGTGGTAAAACATCTAAAGGAGATTTTCCCAGCAAGGTTACAAGAGGTTTGTGGTCGGTTTTACACACAATTTCAAGACCTTCGATGTACCCATCGAATCGTTCTGCCGCCCACGTCATTGCTAGTGCTTCTTTTTCAATCTTGGAATATCTGCTTTCGGCAGGCGTCAACGATCGTGATGCAAAGGCAACGGGTCGTTTTTCGTTGTTTGGTTGAACTTGCATCAGTACCGCCCCCAAACCGAATGACGACGCATCGGCTGAAAGAATCGTAGGGTACTTTGCATCATAGTTAGCCATGACGCGCGCCGAATCGATAACGTCTTTAACGTACGACAGCGCTTGCTCTTGGGCTGGTCCCCACGTCTATTCAGAACTCTTCAAAAGCAAGTGACGTAACGGCGCCGTTTTTGAAGCCAAATCTGGTATGAATCTTGCCAGATGATTAGTCATACCGAGCAGCCGTCGAACGTCACACACGTTATTTGGCGTCGGCAGTTCTTTGATGGCCCGGACCTTTTCAGGGTCCGGCCTGATTCCATCTCGACTTAGAACACAACCAAGAAACTTTATCTCGGTTACTCCAAAACAACACTTTTCTTTGTTTAGCGTAACACCAGCACTCATGAGACGGTCTAAAGTAAGACGCAGACGCTCATCATGTTGAGCTTTGTCGCAGCCATAAATGAGCACATCATCCATCATGTTTACCACGCCTGGGATTCCTTCCAGAATCTGCGACATTTTCTTTTGAAAAAACTCCGGTGCTGACGTTATTCCAAACGGTAGCCTCTGAAAACAGTATCGCCCAAATGGCGTAATTAAGGTAGTCAACAATTGGCTTTCCGGCGACAACTTTATCTGATAAAATCCAGAATTAGCGTCCAGCTTCGAAAAAACCGATGCCCCACTTAACAGACCAAAGCTATCTTCAACCGTTGGCATAACATAGCGCTCGCGAAGTACACTTTTATTTAGTTGCGTCAAGTCCACGCAAATACGAACGTCTCCAGAAGGTTTGAGTACTGGTACAATACCTGCGCACCATTCTGTTGGTTCGCCTACTTTGCGGATTACGTCATCTCGCTCCATACGCTCGAGCTCCTGCTTCACTCGGTCCCGCAGGTGTAAGGCAATGCGACACGCAACCGGAATAGCAAAGGGTACCGAGTTTGGCTTCAGTCTGATATTGTATTCCCCTTTCATAGCTCCCAGACTACCGAAAAGCTGAGGGTAGGAAGCTTCGATGGCTGTTGCGCTACTGACCGAGTCAGCAAACTTGATCAGTTCAAGGGCTTCGAGCGCTGGGAGACCCAAAAGTATCGAGCGTAAAGGCGAGACTACGTACACAGTTTGTCGGACAATGCGTTGTCTCCACTGTATAGTGGCAAGAAATTTTCCGAGAACATGCAGTGGCTCATTCGCAGGGCCTGTTAAGGTTAGGTCGCACTTGTCTAATTTGGTAGGCAATCCCGGAAATGTTGAGGGTACAACGGACACTTCTGCACCCGAGTCAAGTTTAGCGAACACCAGAGTGCCGTTAATGATAACTTGAGCATACCGAGAATTGGAGTGCTTCCCAATTACCGCGCCTACGAAATATGCCCCTTTTTCCCTATGGAGAGAAGAAATCTGTACCTTCTTTCGCTCGCTTGCAGCCTTTTTCCGACACACCACTGAAAAATGTCCGGAACAACCGCAGTAGTTGCATTTCGCAGCTCGTGCCGGGCAGGAGGTCCTCGGGTGCTCTCCTTGACCGCAGTTGGGGCATGAACTGGGTGTGAGAGGTCGGTAGGACTGTGGTCTGGTGCGTTGACCTTGTGTGACCGGTGCACTGGTCCTTGACGAGGTGCCGGAATGCTGTCCTGAAGAATTATTTCGGGGCTGCCGTTGTTTGTTGACCGCGTCCAGGTTGCTGGCTGGCGCTGCCGAAAATTCGTCGCTGGTTTCTCTCAGCTGTTGCTGCTGTCGTTGGACGGTCTCCTTCAAGCGAGCTTTTGCCAAAGCGCTGGCGAGTGTAAGATTTGCATCCATTTGCAGAGACTCCGAGAGCTTGGAATCACTGAGGCCGACTACAAACCGGTCGTGGATCATGCGTTCCTTTTCCTTGTAGTCGCATCGGTCCACCAGTGTGTGCAACGCGGTGATGAATTGGTCGACTGACTCGCCTGGTTGTTGTATGCGTCGGTGAAAACATGCGCTCTCGTAAACGAGGTTCCGTGCGGCCACGAAGTGATCGTCGAACTTTTTTCTGACGACTTCATACTGCTTTTGCTGTTGTTCAGATAGTGTGAAGGTCGAAAAGATCTCTCTCGCTTGCCTGCCCATTGTGTAGAGTAGAGCCCGGACTTGCGCTTCTTCACTTCGCTCATTTAAGCCAGAGGCAAAGCGGTAGTCGTCGAATAGTAGAATCCAAGAAGGCCATTAGGATGTTCGGTCGAAGTCAAACGCTGGCGGAGCTGTAACCGCGAACATGCCGTGAACTCGCTTGACTTTTTTGTCTTCTGACATGGCGCCGCTTGACGAAGAAAGGTGCAACGCCCCTCAAATATCAGAAGAATCCCACTTCTGACACCATGTCGTGTTGCGCCCTAGCGAAAGGGCATGCGCGTCCAGGCCGGCCGCAGGAGCTGAGAAAGGGACTGAGCCGCTTCCGATGGGCGCGAGATAACGTCCAACCTTTATTCCATGCAACCAGCATACATATATAGCAGACACTCATGTGACCAATGACGTCACGTACAAACGACACTTTACAATTGCGGGCGACAGCGCCAGATAACGCGGACACTTGACGCGCCTGGGCGCTATCACCACACCACTGTCGCTGGCTTTATTAGTATTGGTGGGTCATTAGCTGGGATGAAAAGATCCACATCATAAATGACGCCTACAGTGCCATTACAACGTGTAGTGACCATTGGCCAAATTTTCACGTGGCCGATTTCCGTTATGTGCCGAAGGCTTTGCAGTGCGCTACGGTGCATAACGTCTACAACAAGGACATTCTTCCGTGCATTGATCCTCACGTCTTTGATCTCATTTGGCGCGGTTTGCTCGAGAAGCACAGAAAGTACTTGGCTGTTGAGGAGTCGCAAGTTAGATGCAAGGTCTTCGGGCATGAACAGCATGGTGTGTGGTCACCGCTGTGGTGCAGTCTTAACGATGGAAACACCGTTAAGACTGCTACCTAGAGAGCATATACAGTAACTCTACGCACGATCAGACTGCAGCGCTGCTAGTTCTCGCGACCGCTGTTCAGCCAATTCTCCTCCGCTGGCGGAGATAAGGAGCCGACGGAGCTCTGAAACCACGGAGGAAGGAACTGAGTTATACTCTAGTGAGGTTGGCTCAAACATGGAGGAAGAATTCGAATTTCTTAATGGGTTAGAACGTTAGCTAACTCCCGAAAAAGTGGGCCAACAGTGTGTTTGAGTTTTGGAACGCAGTAACTCGTAAAATTCAATAAATCTGGTCTGGATATCGTTGCAACTGCCGTCATAACAAGCGTATGCTTTCATCGTGGTTTTGATACTTCACTCTTTCTAGTTCGCAAGGAGCCACTCATGTTGTAGCGTGGCTTAAAGCGCTGCTTTCAAACTGCACAATATTGAGTGAGCAGCTAGGCGGATCTGTGAAAAGTTTAATTGCACGTCATTTTTTTTTCTTTTGCGGGTTGGCAGGTGATGTATCGTGCGTCGGACGCGACGCACGGGGAATGCGAGGCCCGGCGCCGAAAGCGCGAGCCGGGAAGGAGAAAGTGGCACAGCCAAAGGATGGACAGCTGATGCAGGCATAGTGTTGTTTGGCCCGCTAGAGGGCGTTGTACACACACACGCACAACACACACACACACACACACACACACACACACACACATATATATATATATATATATATATATATATATATATATATATATATATATATTGCCACTTGGCCGCTAGTTACGGCGAGCGCAAGCCATGGCTGCCCGCGAGAATGTAAGACGATGTTCTGGGGCAGCGCGTGCTCTGGACAGTTGTTTTTTATTGAAGCAGCCATCTTGCCAGTTTCGGTGCGTCTACCCGCCGGCTCAGTTCTTCCTAGTTGAAGACCTTTTGCAGCACGTGACAACTGGTGGAGGTGCTGGGTAACCCCCAGCCGATGTTCCAAACGCCTCCAGGTAGCCCTGTACCTGCAGTGACAACACCTGTCCACCGCTCAAGCCGAAGACTCCGAGGACTACCTCCTGAGCGTGGACCTCTTCCTAAGACGACGTCTGTCACACCCCCGAACGCTGTGGAAGGCGCTGCAGCCTCCAACGCACAGGAAGGCGGTGCGACCACGCATCATACGCTGTGGAAGCCACGTGTGCCGAAGGTGTTCCACGGTTCTGTCTTGGAGGATGTCGAAAACTGGCTGGCCCAGTTCGAACAGGTTTCGGATTACAATGATTGGACCGACTTCGACAAAATGAGGAACGTGTATTTCAGCTTGGAGGACGGCGCTCGTACTTGGTACGAAAACCGTGAGCCTTTTCCCTCGTGGAGCGTCTTTTGTCGATACCTGCTGGCAAGTTGGGCCAATCCCGATCGCCGCGAACGAGCCGAGCGAGAGATTCAGTCGCGCCTCCAAATACCGAATGAAAGCGTCATGATGTACGGCGAGAACATGACGAGCCTCTTTCGTCGAGCTGACCCCGACATGGCAGAAGAAAAGAAGGTCCGTCATTTGATGCGAGGAGTGAAGGAGCAGCTTTTCGCTGGCCTCGTTCGCTGTCCCCCAAAGACCGTGGCGGAATTTTTGACCGAAGCCACAACCATGGAGCAAGTGCTGCAGCAGTGCTCTACTGTGTACGACGGGCAAGTGAGTGCCGCTTCGTCAATAGGTCAGATCAGAGGTGCGGAAGGCAACATCAACAACGAGTCTCTTTGCGATCTTATTTGATCGGTGGTGCGCGACGAACTACAAAAGATTCAGTGCCACTCCCAACCTACTGCAGGGTCTATTTGCAGCCTCGTCAGAAACGAAGTATGACAGGCTCTCCAAGTTCCGCTTTCCAGCTATGTCCCACCTGTCCCGGCGGAGCCACATCGTTCATCATACGCAGAAGCTGTAAGCTGATATATTCCTGCTTCACCGCGCTTCGTTAATCCTATGCATCAGGATGCACTTCCTTCGCTGCAGCCAACTCAGCACTTAGAAGATCGGCAGCCGCTTCCCAGAAAATCCGACGTATGGCGCACACCAGACAGACGGCCACTGTGTTACCATTGTGGTGAAGCTGGACATGTGTACCGGGAATGTCCCTACCGTCGCCTCGGACTACAAGGTTTTGCCGCCGACGCACCACGGCCGAGATTTGGCGAAAGACCGAGAGCTATTCAAAATTACCTCTCACAGCAGCGCATGCCACTGCGGCGGCAGTCACGGTCTTCATCCCCAAGGCGATCTTCTCCGATTTTACGGAGCCTCCCAGGAGCAGCGCCGGCGCGCTCGCCAAGCCCTAGGCGGGAAACCTAACGACAGCGACCTTCGGGAGCGAGGCTGCTGACACTCCACGCAAGCAAGGCCTCCTACCGACGCAAGCACGGGCACGGAGCGATTCCCCGACGACAGCGACGAAAGCCAGAAGAAGATTTTCTCTGGATATACATGTAGTAGTCGACGGTCACCACGACGTTAGTGCGTTATTGGACACAGGTGCGGACTACTCGATCATAAGCGGGAAACTAGCAGCGCACATAAAGAAAGTTGTAACGCCTTGGTACGAAGCACAAATTCGTACTGCCGGTGGGCACGTAGTCACCCCAATCGGCATGTGCACTATCAGAGTGAGCATTCGGGGACGTACGTTTCTCGCCAGCTGCCTCGTACTTCGTGACTGTTCCCGAGACCTAATCCTCGGAGTCGACTTTTTGTGTGAGCACGGCGCTATTATCGATCTTCAAGAGCGTACCGTGACGTTTTCGACAGCTGGATCCTCCGACATACCTGACGACATCCGTGACAGCACGCTTCGCAGTTCTGCCGACAGCATCACGTTGCCTCCGCGTTCAAGCGCCCTAGTTGATGTGGTGTCTGATAAGTTACGGGATGGTGAGGTTGTCGCCGAAGGCAACTTGACGCTTTTGTTCGCGCTAGGTATCTGCGCTGCACGCAGCCTCGTCACGCTTTATGACGGACACTCTGCCCTACTTGTGACTAATTTTAGTAACGAGTACCTGCACCTGTTTCGTGACACCACCATCGCTTTCGCCTACCCTATCGCAGACGTTTCTGAATGCTTCGCATCTACATCAGCCAACGACGGGATTCGACCGACACCAAGCGACGTGATTTCACTACTTGCAAAAGTCGATGTCAACTTGACCCTCTCGGAACAACAACAGACCGAGCTACGTGAACTGCTATATCAATTTAAAGAGTGCTTCGCGTCCACCACGAAGGTTCGTCAGGCACCGATCGCCAAACATCGAATAATTACGTATACCGACGCCTCGCCCATAAAACAACACCCTTACTGCGTTTCGGCAAAGGAACGTGACGTTATTAATACTCAAGTCAAAGAGATGTTGCAAGATGACATTATCCAACTTTCGAAAAGTGCCTGGTCATCTCCGGTCGTGCTCCTGAAGAAAAAAGATGGATCACTGCGCTTCTGCGTGAACTACAGGAAACTTAACAGCGTGAATAAAAAAGACGTCTATTCGCTGCCTCGCATCGACGATTCCCTCGACAGACTGCGCGGCGAGCATGTATTTTTCATCGATAGACTTGAAAAGTGGCTACTGGCAGATCTAAGTTGATGAACGAGATCGTGAAAAAACCGCCTTTGTTACACCGGATGGCCTATATGAATTCAAATTGCTTCCCTTCGGCCTCTGTTCTGCACCTGCGACATTCCAGAGAATGATGGACACTGTTCTTACCGGTCCAAAGTGGCACACGTGCTTAGTTTACCTCGATGATGTTGTCGTGTTTTCTTCCACCTTTGAGGAGCACCTGAAGCGTCTGCAGACTGTGCTGGAAGCGCTCCGCTCTGCTAACCTGACACTGAAGCCAGAAAAATGCCATTTCGGTTACAAGGAAATTAAGTTTCTCGGCCATGTTGTCAGTGCGGATAGTATTCGACCAGACCGTGACAAAAGTACCGCCGTGGCCTCGTTTCCTGTTCCACGTGATAAGAAGGCAGTGCGTCGCTTTCTGGGGCTCTGCGCGTACTACCGCCGCTTTATAGCCAATTTTTCCAGGATTGCTGAACCACGCACTCGACTCACTCGTGATGATGTTTCATTCGTCTGGGAGGAAGAACAGGACGCAGCTTTCTCTGAACTACAGGAGCATTTGCAGACACCACCAGTCCTCGCTCACTTTGACCAAGACGTTGATACTGAAATTCATACTGACGCCAGCAACGTGGGTCTTGGTGCTGTCCTCGTGCAACAACAAGAGGGCACAGAGCGAGTGATAGCGTACGCTAGCCACACTCTTTCCCACGCCGGGAAAGACTGTGGCTAGCGTATATATATATATATATAATATATATATATATATATATATATATATATATATATATATATATATATATATATATAGGGATGCAGATCAATGAAAAGAATAAAACATTAGAAGAAAGGGAGCTCAGTGGCTGGAAGAAGTACATAAACAAGATAGAAAGGCAGCTGCGAAATTTTGGAACCATCTAAACTCCCTAAGAAATGAGACGAGCCTGGAGCATCAAAGTGCTAGGTCAGAAGGGGACGAAGCTATTGAATATATAAGAACAAGGGTGACAGAAAAATTTCAACAAAGAAGCACCTTATGCACCACAACAGGCAAGGATGAATGAAGTGGCGCAATGGCTCCATTTTCACAACGATGGTGTGAAAAGGCTGAGAAGAGGGTTCCTAGTAGTGCATCAACAGGCCCAGATGGCATTCCAATTATGCTGATAAAGACATTAGGTACGAAGTCGAAGCAGGCTTTGAGAGAGGCAGTAGGCAAAATAATTATCGATGGTGAAGTTCCCGATAGATGAAAACTTAGCAGGATCAGCATGATCTATAAAAGTAAGGGGACAAAGCTGACATAAACAACTACCGTCCTATAACAGTGCCATCAGTGGTCTACAGGCTGGCGATGCAGATTACAAAAGACTGCAGGCATGAATAGAGCATGAGGGGGTGCTGAGAGAACTCCAGAGTGGCTTTCGGAAAACACAGGAGGTTGGAAGACAATCTGTTCTCACTGACGCTGTGCATCGAATTAGTAGAAAAGAAACACAGGCCCCTGTGGCTAGCATTTTTGGATATTAAGGGAGCATATGATAGCGTGGTTCAAGAGGACTTGTGGGGAATACTGGACGCACTAGGTGTGAAAGATGGAGTCATAAATCCTTTAAAGGATATGTATAAATTTAACAAGGCCGTTATAAAGTGGGAAAAACACCTATCCAAGCCTGCAGAGGTAAAACGGGGGCTTAGGCAGGAGTTTCCTCTGTCACCCTTGTTATTCGTTCATTTTTTATTTTATTTATTTACAGTACCTCAAAGGCCCCAATGAAGGGGTTTTACATGAGCGGTGGGCTATTACAATCGGTTAAAGGAGTAGATGCTCGATCGCTGCTTTGAAGTTGATGATACTGGAGTGGTGCGCAACGTGAGGAGGAAGGCCTTTCCAATCTTGTGCGGTCTTGACAAAGAAAGATGAAAGGTGCGCAGTGGTGTGAGCTCTTGGCGGGTAAACAGCTTTCCTGTGATTGATGCGGTCTGAAAGACGATGGGCTGGCTTTATGGTGGGAGTACGAGGCGATCCATGATAAAACTCTAAAAACAGGCACAGACGAGCTATACAGCGGCGTGACGAAAGGGTAGCGAGGTTAGCACGAGATTTAAGTTCGGTTACGCTTGACTGATATGAATAATCTGAAAATATGAATCTTGCTGCCCGGCTTTGCACTGTTTCAAGTGTTTTAGTATTGTTACTCTGATGAGGGTCCCAAATAGCGCATGCGTATTCAAGTTTTGGTCTGATTAGTGTCTGATAAGCGAGTAGTTTGACAGGGGTAGGAGCTAGATGAAGGTTTCGGCGCAGACAGCCAAGAGCACGTATTGCTTCGTTAGTAATGTGCGTTATGTGAAGGGACCATGTTAAATCAGAAGGAAAAAGGACACCTCGATACTTGTATGTAGTTACGCATGAAATTTGAGTGTTGTTAATGAAGTATGCTGGAGATGGGTAGCACTGTCGGCAATGGAAAGAGACTAGTGACGTTTTGTTTGCGTTAAGGGACATTAACCACGTTGTAGTCCAGATTTCAATTTTATGAAGGTCAGATTGAAGTTCATGAACATCTGATGTGTTGTTAATTGGGCGATAAATGACACAATCATCGGCGGAAAGTCTGATGTTAGAAGAAATATTATTCGGCAAGTTGTTAATATATATGAGAAAAATTGATTGATTGATTGATAAGTGGGGTTTACCGTCCCAAAACCACTATATAATTATGAGAGAAGCCGTAGTGGAGGGCTCCGGAAATTTAGACCACCTGGGGTTCTTTAACGTGCACCCAAATCTGAGCACACGGGCCTACAACATTTCCGCCTCCATCGGAAATGCAGCCGCCGCAGCCGGGATTCGAACCCGCGCCCTGCGGGTCTATATATGAGAAAAAGCAAAGGTCCTCATGATGATGTAGCTACAATGATAAGCTACAAGCTACATGATGTAGCTAGATAGATTAGAGGCCAAATTAGAGGGAAGTGGACTGGGCTTCAACCTCCATTTCGTCAAACAAGGAGAACTCATTGAACATGCACTACCAGCATTGATGTACGCAAATGCTATAGTACTAATGGCCGACAACAAGGAAGATTTGCAGAGATTGATGGACATCTGCGGTAATAAGGGAGATAGGTAAGATTTCACATTCAGTAAGAAAAAATCAGCAGTCATGCCTTTTAATGACAATGAAGGTAGTGAGATTAAAATACAGGAAGTCACGCTTGAGATAACAGATAAATACAAATATCTGGGCGTATGGATTAGCAATGGGGCCGAGTACCTAAGGGAACACGAAATATACGTGACGACTAACGGTAACAGGAATGCAGCGGTGATGAAAAACAGGGCACTGTGGAATTACAATAGCTATGAGGTTGTGAGAGGAATATGGAAAGGGGTTATGGTTCTTGGTCTGACGTTCGGCAATGCGGTCTTGTGCATGAGATCAGAACTTCAAGCAAGATTAGAAATTAAGCAACGTGGAACAGGTAGGCTTGCCTTAGGAGCTCACGGGAATACACCAAATCAGAGAGTACAAGGTGATATGAGATGGTCATTTGAGGGCAGGGAATCTAGCAGCAAAATAAAATTTGAGAGAGAGAGAGAAAGAAATTATTAGAAGGCAGAGAGACTGGCCTGAGCTAGTTCTCTCTGGCCTGCTACTCTACACAGGGGATAAGGGAAGGGGGAAGGAAACAGGAATGAAGGGAGATGATGGGGACAAGAAGAGGTGGTGCGTGTGTACAGTAGCCACTTAGCGTAGTACCCTACAGTCTAGTATCCGCTGCTTTTTATAAAGTCCATAACAGTTGTAGCAGTTTGTAGCAGTTTTGTCACTGTTTGGTCGTTCATTGCTGATTATATGTGGCTTTCACTTAATGGCGTTCGTCCGATAGTTGCCAACGTTGCAGTTAGCATTTTTTTGCGCCACGTATGATACACAGTCACAAAATATGTGAGCTAAAGTTTCGCGCACTTGGCAGCGCTCACGATTTGGGCTGTCCGCGTGGCAGATTAGGTGGGTGTATTGGCGAGCGAAGGCGACACCCAGGCGAATCTGGTGCAGTATATTAGCATGTCTTCGGCGTATTTTATCTGGAAGGCAAAAAGTCATACCGGGGTCTGTTTCCCGCAGACGCTTGTTCCGGTGATCTGGTAGCGACCAGTAAGTGGCAGCGCATTCGCGCATGAGCGATCTCAACAATGTGTTGACGTCACTTCTCGAATAGGGTACTTTGGCGTACATAGGAACGTTGTATATTGCCACTCTTGCTTCGCTATCGACTGTTTCGTTGCCAACCAGGCCGCAGTGTCCAGGAATCTGTTGGAGTTTAATGAAGTGACCGCTCCTGTGTGTTACGTTAAATACTTGGACGATTCCTAACGCTAACTCGTGAAATGGGCCTCTTCTTGAGCAAGAATGGATAACTTGAAGCGCTGATTTCACATCAGACAGAATCATCCATTTACGCGGTGCTTGGTCGTTCACAAATTTCATGGCTTCCTGTATAGCAACAAGTTCTGCAGCTGTCGAAGGTGACCTGTGATCTAGTTTATACTGTCGCGAAATACCGAGTTGAGGGATCACGAAGGCTGCAGCTGAAGCGAATGAAGCTACGGATTGATCGGTTTAAATGTGCACAGAGTCGCTGTATCGGTCCTCCAAGTGTGCCAAGGTGAGTTGCTTGAGGGCAATGTAAGAAACACGGGACTTATACGAAATTCCACGTATGTGAAGGCACACCAGCGGTTTAGTCAATGTCCATGGAGGCACTGCAGGGATTACGGCAGGTGCGAAGCCTGAAGGGATCATATGTCTATGCCTATTGAGGCATCGCGAATATGTACAGCCTGGTCGGTCCACTTGTAGCAAAGACAATTGTTCATGTCGGGTCAGCAGATCAAGGTGCACTCTAAGAGGCTCACAGGACGTGTAAACCTGTGCAGGGTAGGTGCGGGACTCCATTATAGTGCCAGAGGTTGACGTGCACCGTGGCAGGCTAAGGCATATTCTCAGTGCTCGTGTCTGAAGGCTCTCTAAAGTACGAAGGCACGCTGCCCGCATGCTGGAAAGTACAGGTGAGCTGTACCGCATATAGCCCACAAACAATGTCTTGTATAACTGCAGGAGACGTTTCTCTGAAGGGCCCCGTCTCAGTCCTGCTATAACATGAACAACCTACACAAAACTGATAAGTTTGTTCCACAGCACATTCCCATGCTTTGACCAGGACAGGTTGCGATCAATGACGACCCCTAAAGAGCGGTGGTGCTTGACCGCGGGAATCACTGCTCTGTGAGCTAAGATTGGATACCGTGACATTAATTTCTTCGTAAATGCCAATGCAGCACATTTTGCTATTGAAAGTTCCAGGCCCTGACGACGCAAGTACTTAGATGTTATTGATTTGCCTTGTTGTAGCCTTGCTCGCAGTTGTGGTCGCGTTGCTCCAGATGCTCATATGCATATGTCGTCCGCATACGCACTGATTATGACAACGTCGGGAAGCTCAGCTTCAAGGCCAATGAGTGCTATGTTAAAAAGCATGGGGCTCAGGACGGCGCCTTGCGGAACTCCACGGCTTATGAGGTGGCTGGCCGTGTCACCGTCAGATGTCGACATAAAAATGGTACGTCCTCTGAGATAGCTCACTATCCATGCGTGTAGTCGGCTACGTACGCCGATGTCTTCAAGTGCGTCAAAAATGGCCTCATGGGGACGCTATTGTACGCGCCCTTTATATCTAAGAAAACGGCCCCTACCAATCTCTGACGTTGTCTTTCCTTTTCAACAGACGAAACTAGGTCTATAACACCGTCTATAGATGATCGACCTCTACGGAAGCCATTTACAAAATCTGGTAAGCCGACATTATTCTCCAGCAGCCATTCCAATCTTGCCAGCACCATGAGTTCCATCACCTTACCGATGCAACTGGCTAGGGCAAAGGGTCTATAAGAAGACAACTCATGTGAACACTTGCCTGTTTTCAGTAAGGCCACTATGCGTCTGCACTTCCAACTCTCTGGGACTGTCGTTGTTTCCCACGTAGAGTTGAAGAACGACAAAAGAGCCTGCTTTGATTTCTGGCTGAGGTGATATAGAGCCGAATAAGTAATTCCGTCAGGCCCTGGTGTGGACGACCGTCGGGACGCAGAAATCGCAGCGTCGAATTCGTGCATTGTGAATGGTAAGTCGAGGCGATCGTCGCTCGATGGTGGCGAGGCTAAACACGAAGGTGATATCGAGGAGGAGGACATATCTACGAGTAAGTGGCAGTAATCTTCTGCAACCTCTACTTCTGGTCAACCTTGCTTTAGAGCCAAAGCTCGGAAAGGGAACAACTGTTGCGTGGGCGTCTGAAGGCTTCGGACAGTTTGCCATATTCGAGACAGGCGTTTTCTGGGATTAAGAGAGCCACAAAATATCCTCCACCATTGCCTATCGAGCTTATCAAGGTGTCGCAATACATGTCGTGGTGCTTCGCGTACTGTAGATAGGTCAGATGGTAATTTCATCCTTCTGTATTTTCTCTCTGCCCGGTGACGGATTGCATGAAGTATATTGTGCGTCCAGTTGTGATCTTAATAGTGATACATTCACAAGTTTTGTATGCGTTGTTAAGGCAGATGCGATGAGGCTTTCTATTTCAGATATAGACTGAATGTTCCCGCACTGAGCATTTACAGAAGCTTGGAATCCTGGCCAGTCTACGCTTTTCACAGGCAGGGGAGCTGAACGACGGAATTCTTTTAGCTGTATATATGTAGGGAGATGGTCACTTCCATGTGTTTCAACGCCTACGAACCAACAGGTGGTAGGCAAGAGACTTCTGCTCACAAAACATACGTCCAGGCAGCTGCTGTACGATGCGCCACGGAGGTAAGTAGGTGAGCCATCGTTATTGGACATCAGGCCCTGATTGAGCGTAAAATCGGCAATGTCCCAACCACGGGTGTTCATTGAGGCCGAACCCCACATGGGATGATGTGCATTGAAATCCCCAACTAATACATTCGGTCCAGGGCAAGCTTCGGAGCACAGACAAGAGATGGGAACAGCCCACGTGGCTTCTAGAAGAAATGTATCCACCAATGGTTGATATTGAACGTCGCTTGTGCTTTATAGATAGGCAAATATAGTCTTTAGAAGCATGAATAGCCACGGCAAGCCTCACGTATGCTAAATCTCGACGTACACATATAATTACTGTTTTTCTATTTTGGAAATTTGTATTTAAACATCTGTTGTCGAAAGTCAGACAGTCGGCTTCGCAAACCTCGTGCGTTCCACTGCATTATAGCAGAGGTGCGCACACATTCACCGAAGAAATTCGCCATATTGTTTATAGAAGGGCCAGCAGTAGCGGTTCCAGCACGTTGAGGATCTGCAGTGCTGTTTTCGCACCTCGCGTGTGTAGCTCGTCGAGAATGGCACGAATAGATTTTAGTAGATGCTTCAGTATAGTTTGGTTCTTCTCAGTGCCTTGCGTATCATTTTCAGCCGTCTTTGAAGTTGCAGCCCATGATGTGGTCTTTTTATTGCTCCGGTCGGTAGCGAAGGCCCATCAATATCTGAAGAATTGGCGTGCAACGCGAGCGTTGGTCCACCTTCTGCATCCCTGGGACGTGGCGCGTACAACATGGGTGTACGCGCCTGATAATGCGCACGCCTATGTTCATCTGCTGCTGATGGTGATGCATCACTTCTATGTGCACTATGCTTTCGCTGGTGCTTGCATTTTGAACGACGTCTGTGTCAGCGGATGGACGTGACAGCCTCTTTTTGTGTCGAGTTGTCTCTGACTATCTTCCGCAGGACGCGAGTTTCTTCTTTGATCTTCGAGCACTCCTTTGACGTTCTTCATGTGCACCAGAGCAGTTTGGACATTTCAATGGAACAGCAGTATCGCAGTTTTCCACCTCATGAGATCCGCCGCACCGCTGGCAAGTTGTCTCACTTTTGCACACTGCGCTGACGTGTCCCAACTTGCAGCACTTGCGACACTGCAAAGACCGTGGCACGTAAGGGCACACGGGATGTCTCACGTATCCAACCTTCACGCTAGGAGGCAGAGTCTCAGAATCATATACTAGTTTGATGCAGAAGACTGCCGAGTGGCGTATGATCATGATTTTGACTGTCAACGTCACAAGATTTTGGAGGTCAGCGTGTGTGATATTAGCGTCGACGTCATTTATCACGCCAGTCGTTGTTCCTTTCCCATCAGCGAGGAACGCGCGAACTGAAATACTTCCGAGCTGCGGGAAGGCCTTCAGTCTATCAAGAATGGTTTTGTTTGTCACATCAACTGACAATATGTTTTTCCAGCTATTTATGCGAATTTCATTCACTTTAGCAGGTGCAGCTCGCTCAAAATAATTCGTCAATGACTGCCTGTTGAGTGAGTTGAGGTTGTCTGATGTAGAGATGGGTACATACGAGATGGTGAAACATCACTTGCCTTTGTCTAGCGCCTGTTGTGGCTCCGCCGTTGATGACTTGTTTCGAAGCTTCCTTTTCAACCGGCGGGTATGGAAGGTCCTGAAGTCGGCTTCCGATTCCATCTCTTCCACTGATGAGCTGTCGGTAGAATCATTACAAGAAGCAGATGCGCCAACGCGGTCACCCACCTTCGGTTTATCCTTAGGCAAACGGCTGGGGCCCGCGGTCTCGTTGGATAGATGGTCCCCCATACCGGGGGGTGACGTCCTCCGTTCCGCTTGTTCAGAGAAAGTCAGGAATTCCGACAGTTTAAGAAAAAACGAAAGTTGTGCAAGGCAGGATTATGTCCGAACCTGAAGGTAGTGAACCCGATTACATTCGAAGGTAGTGAGCTTAGGATACAGGAGGTCACGCAAGAGATAACAGATAAATACAAATATCTGGGCGTATGGAGAAGCAATGGGACCGAGTACCTAAGAGAACACGAAATATACGTAACAAATAAAGGTAACAGGAATGCAGAAGTGATGAAAAATAGGGCACTGTTGAATTACAATAGGTATGATGTTGTAAGAGGAATATGGAAAGGCGTAGTGGTTCCAGGTCTGACGTTTGGCAATGCGGTCTTGTGCATGAGATCAGAAGTTCAAGCAAGATTAAAAATTAAGAAACGTGAAATAGGTAAGCTTGCTAGGGGAGCTCACGGGAATACACCAAATCAGGGAGTACAAGGTGATATGGGACGGACATTTGAGGGCTGGGAAGCTAGCATCAAGATAACATTTGAGAAGCGATTAAGAGAAATGGGGAAGGAGCGTTGGGCTAGGCAGGTATTCAGCTACTTGTACATGAAGAATGTCAATACAAAATCGAGAAAGCGAACCAGAAAATTGACGGGTAAATACTTAGAAAACAGCAGGGACCAAAAAGAACTGTCGGTTGAGAAGAAGGTGAAGGAAACGGAGACTGACATGTATAGAATTGGAATGATTAGGAAGCCCGCACTAGAGATCTATCGAACTTTTAAGCAGGAAATCGCCAAGTAAAGGATCTATGATAATACTCGGGGTAGTTCTCTACTGTTTAGAGGCCAGGAGAGGAGTATTGCGAACCAAGACATATCGGGCCAAATACGAAAGGGTAGACATGGTATGCAGTGCATGTGGAGAGGATGAGAAAGAGAGAGAACTTTTTGCGCATAACGCGGGGCATTTCAAATGGTCGGGCCCCTATTCCAGGGCTCCGCTGGCCCTAGCCATCATCTGAACCTGTTGGAACAGCGAGCGCTGATCAACAATGGCCGAGCTGGACAGCAGCGCCTCCCATTGTTCCTCTGTGTTGTTCATGTTGTGGTGTTCTTCATTGTGATGCGTACACTCCCACGTGATGTGAAACAGGGTTGGTGTGGCCCCACACCACGGACATATATCTTTGTATGCTGTGGGATAGAATACATGCAGCCTGTGTAAGTTCGTGTATGTGTTTGTTTGCATTCTGCGTAATGCCACCGATTCCATTGCTGTGAGTTTCTTATGCGGTGCTGGATACACTTTTTCATTGTCCCTGTAATACTGAAGAATTGTGCCAAAGTTATGGTCTAGGGGCATTGGATCCTCTATTGCAGTGTGCAAGGAAGCTCGGTAATTTGTGAAGCCTCGAGCCGCCTCATCCGCAAACTGCTTCCCGGTGACGCCCTCGTGCCCTGGCGCCCAGATAATGGTTTGGGTGCATTCAATGGGGACGTCCTTATGAGATTTGGTTAGAATTTGGAAGGCCTTCATACATATTCTACCTTTTTCGTAATTTCTGCATGCAGCCTTCGAATCTGTGATTATTGTCATTGGGGCTTTTTGCTCCCTGCCCTCCTTGATTGCGAGCGCGATCGCTATCTCCTCCGCTTCTGTGATAGAGGTTTGGGCTATGGAGGCACAACTTGTGACGTTTTCTTTTCGGTCTGTGACCACGGCCACCATGTTCTTTGCATTTGACTGATATGGTGCAGCGTCAGTATATCTCGCCGTATTCAAATATTGTCACGCAGCCGTGACGATGAAGGAATGTGCATGACAGGATCAGGAGCAAGCCGCAACAATCTTTTATTTCACTGGGCTGACCTGCGCCCGAAAGAAACAAGTGAACCGCCGTACAGATGGCGAATTACTACACCGGTGCCCACGGCTGCCCTCGGCTTATTGGCGAGGGGCGTTTCCCGATAAAACGCGGCACGAAGATAAGTTCACGGATCGCGCCTTCATACAAACTAGCCACGTGCGTCACAAGCAAAGCGATAAGGATGGCAAGTGATTGCGGCATTACTCCCCGTGTACATAAGCATTGGGCCGATGCTTAAAAGAGCAAATATTGAAAACCGAGAACAGTGTCATAAGAACACACGAGAACAAGAATGAAGATCAAAATTCGCAGTTGACATTGCAAACTGTAAGGTCTATTACCGCGTGTAATAAGCTTTAAGGCGCACGACATGCACAAGTTCTGGGTTAGCGCAGCGCCGTTGAGGTGTCGTCGCGCCATCGGGGACAACTTCATAGTCCAGTTCACTAACACGACGTATGACTTTGTAAGGTCCAAAATAACGGCACAACTTTTCGCTGAGTCCTCGGCGGCAAGTGGGGGTCCAAATCCACACACGGTCACCGGGTTTGTATTCCGTATGGCGGCGGCGTAAGTTGTAGCGCCGAGTGTCGATGGACTGCTGTTCTTTCATCCGCAGGCGTGCAAGTTGTCGGACTTGTTCTGCACGTTGAAGGTAGGTGGCGACGTTGTGGTTCTCTTCTGTGACATCTGGGAGCATGGCGTCCAACGTTGTAGCTGCCTCTCTGCCGTAGACGAGGCTAAATGCGTCATGCGTGTGGTCTCTTGTATTGCAGTGTTATAGGCAAATACGACGAATGGAGGGATGCTGTCCCAGGTTTTGTGTTCTGCATCGACATACATGGCAAGCATGTCAGCGATAGTTTTGTTCAGCCATTCCATGAGGCCGTTTGTCTGCGGATGATACACAGTAGTCTTCCGGTGGCTGGTTTGACTGTGGTGCAGGATAGCTTGCATTAGCTCTGCCGTGAACGCTGTTCCCCTGTCCGTGATGAGGACCTCGGGGGCACCGTGTCGCAACAGGATGCAGTTGACAAAAAACTTTGCGACCTTCTCTGCTGTTTCGTTCGGCAAGGCTTTTGCTTCGGCATAACGGGTGAGGTTGTCAGTTGCTACGGTTATCATTCTTTTGCCAGAAGTTGATGTCGGAAAGGGACCGAGAAGGTCCATTCCAATCTGTTGGAAAGGCTTTGCTGGGGGTGGTATAGTGTTCAGCAGCCCGGCTGGCCTGGTCGGTGGCCTCTTTCTTCGTTGGCATGCACGGCAAGTCTTACGTACCGCGCGACGTCGGTGGGCAGTCGTGGCCAGTAGAATTTCCCTTGGATTTGGCGAAGAGTGCACGCATATCCAAGGTGTCCAGCAGTCGGTTCGTCGTGGGAAGCCTGTAGAATTTCTTCTCGAAGGTTGCTGGGAACGACAATAAGATACGTAGTCCTTATTGGGCGCAAAGTTCTTCTTTACGATGATGCTGTTTGAAAACAGAAGGATGAGAGTCTCCGCTTAAATGATGCAGGGGGTGATTGAAGTTTTGCCTTCCAGGTATTCATGGAGACGCTTGAGGTCAGGGTCCGCGCGTTGCTGTTGCGCGAAAGTGCTGCTACTGATAGATCCAAGGAAGCTGTCATCGTCGTCATCGTTCTTTGGGACTTCATTGACAGGGGCCCTTGACAAGCAGTCTGCATCCGAATGCTTCTTCCCAGACTTATATGTTACGGTGACATCAAATTCCTGGAGACGAAGACACCATTGAGCGAGGCGGCCGGAGGGATCTTTCAAATTTGCAAGCCAGCAGAGGGCGTGGTGGGTTCACTCACAACCTTGAATGGTCGTCCGTAAATGTAAGGACGGAATTTCGATGTCACCACAAATGATTGCGAGACACTCCTTCTCAGTAGTTGAATAGTTACTCTCCGCCTTCGACAGCGAACGGCTAGCGTATGCGATCCCTTTCTCGACCCGTTGCTTTTCTGGACAAGAACCGCGCCTATGCCCACGCTGCTTGCGTCGGTTTGAATTTCAGTTTGGGCATCTTCGTCGAAGTGTGAAAGGATGGGAGGGGACTGTAAATTACGCTGGAGGTCCTTAAAGGCTTTTTCTTGCGGCGCTTCCCATTGAAAATGTACATCAGCCTTTGTTAGCTTCGTCAAAGGTTCAGCTATGCATGAAAAATTCCTCACAAACCTTCTGTAGTAAGCACACAAGCCAAGGAACCTTCGTGCGTTCTTCGTCTGTCGGCCGCGGAAAATGCCCGATAGCGGACGTCTTCTGGGGTCGGGTCGTACACCGTCTGGGCTGATAATATGGCCAAGAAATAACAGCTCATGATATGCAAAGCGGCACTTCTCAGGCTTTAGGGTAAGTCTGAAGACTTGATTGCAATGAGTACGGCCCTCAGTCTTCGCATGTGTTCGTCAAAGGTTGCCGCAAAACTACGACGTCGTCGAGATACACGAGGCAGGTTTGCCATTTCAGGCCTGCCAA
>WOVY01004791.1:0-54028 GCA_013436015.1 Rhipicephalus annulatus
TCTCCGGATTTAAAAAATTGGCACTATTTTAGAAACTTTCCATCCGTCAGGAAACGCATCCTGACTGAATCGATTGCTGGAAAAGGCATGCAAAAATGGGAGAAATAACAGGTTTAGTTAACTTTAGCAGTTTAGGACAAATACCATCTGGACCAGGAGCAGAGCTGCTAGAAAGACGATCAATAGCAGCTTCGATTCCCTTTTCAGTGATCACGATGTCCTCCATGATGGAGGGTAACGGAGCCGAGGTGAATATTGTCGGTAATAGGAAGCTCACGAGAAAAAACAGAACAAAAGAAGGAATTGAACGCAGTAGCGACTTCAGAAGGCGGGAGGAACTCGTTGCCTTGCATTATCGATATGAAACATGAAGACGACGGCTTGGGTTTATTACTTTCCAGAATTTTTTTGTGTTGGACAGTTAACATGTTGGAGATGTCATGATTGAAAATTTGTCTTTTGCTGCCTCAATTTCGGTTTTGCATAACTGCGACTGTTCGCGATAAGCCTTCCAGGCATCGTCAGATTGCAAGGTTTTAGCTCTTGAATAAAAGCGCTTCTTCTTGTTAATGCATCGCTTCACGTGGGAGGTAAACCAAGCGCTCCCTGTAGACACAGATATGTGTATTTTTGGAATGTATTTTTCTTTGAGTTCGATTAGCTTGTGACAGACGATCATCCAGTTCTCATTGCTGTCGCGATGCTGCATGCCGTTGAAAATTCTACGCAAAAGGACGAGAGTTCGCTATAGATCATTTCAACATCTGCACGTGCGTAATCATAAATTGTTTTCTTTTCATGCACGCTTTCTTTACGCGTTAACTCGAATTCACAATGGATGACATTATGGTCACTGATGCAGTCTAACACATTAACAGACATGTTTGACGGTTCGGTGGTAAGCACAAGATCCAAGATAGCATCCCCCCGTGTTGGCATAGAAACTATTTGGCTTAAACCGTAAGACGAAATCACGTCAAGGAAGTCCTTACATTCAGCTTTCCTTGCGCCGTTATCGGCTGTGCCCGTCCGCCAGTTTATTCCAGGATAGTTAAAGTCGCCCGCGAGAATCACAGGAGAGCCAGGAAATCTGTCATATACGAGGCTCAATGATTCGTTTAGGCAATTAACGAAGGTTTCTTTTGAGTCAGGCGGACGGTAAACAAACCCCAACGGCACAAGTTACACATGAAAGCTGGACCAATACCCACAAAATTTCAATACAGGAACCCGTATCAAGCAGACGCGCTTGAAGTTCTTTTTTTACTGCAATCATAACACCACCTCCTCGTGTTTCCGTTCTGTCCTTTCGAAACAGGATAAAGTTTTTAGTAAAAGACAATTCATGGTTACACACGTCACTCGTCAGCCATGTTTCAGTTCCCACTATGATGTCTGCCGAGCAGGATTCGACAAACGCACAAAGGTGATCTTGTTTTCGAAAAATACTTCTAAAATTAGCTATAATAATAGATAGCTTTTTAACTTCGGTTGCAATGGGGCGTCATTCATAAATCGCGGGAGCGTCTTGTCTCGGGATGGGGACCACTTTATTGCTCGAGGAATCGACGGTGAAAATTACGTTGCCCATTATAAGCTTGTCAAACTGCAACTTATACTTCTCATTTTTCTGTCGTTTCGCACGCGCGAAATCACGAAGCGTTTTTCTAATTAGCTGCACACGAGGTGAAAAATCCTCCTCGATCCACACTCGCGGGGTTGCCAGGTCTTTCAGCTTGAACGCATTTTTCAGAATATTGCTTTTGTCCTTGAAGTTTAGGAATTTGACAACAACAGGTCGAGTGCGATCGGGTTTGCGTTGCCCGACCCGATGGGCTCGCTCAATTTCACCTGGTTGAATTCCCAAGTTTTCCGTGACGAATTCATGAATGAGTTTTTCTGTATCGCTCCATTTTTCAGCGGCTTGCTCAGGAACACCCTTGAACACGAGATTATTGCGCCTCATTCGATTGTTCAGGTCATCTACAACAAGGTTGGCTTGATGGGTCTGTTTTTGCTCAATGGTTTTCAACTGTTCCTGAGACTCTTGCACAACAGAGCCGACAGCCTTGACGCTTTCACTTAAGTTGTCAACGCTCTCAAGACGCTCCTCTATTTTGGAGAGCCGCCTTTTGAGGTCTGTTACAGTAGTGTGAATGTCTTTTAGCTTGTTCGTCACTTCCTTTTGAAAACGTTCATTTGAAGCAGTGAATTCCTTTACCAGTGCCACCACTTGGTCAACCTTGTCAGGACCTGGATTAAGCTCAACGTCGCCCGCACAAATGAGCAAATGAGCAAGCGAAAAAAACACAAGCACTAGGCGTCCACCCAGCAAGTGACGGCGACCTAATGAACACGGACGGAGCCACAAAAGATTACATGGTCCCGTATTTTTTCTTGGCTGAGTGAAACAGCCGATGCGGGCGCGGTAAGTGCACAAATCAATACCCATACTTAGTCATACATGGACAGTGTGCAATTGGGGGATATGCAGCCAGTTAGAAGTTCAGCAAGGGCAAGCAAGTAGCTACACACTCACCTAGAAAACAGCACGTTATTAGCTTGAGGCTTTGGCTGCAAATCCCCACTCGGTCGGCGTGAGCGATCCTTTTTACGGCGGGGCTGAACTGAGGGTGCTTGAAGCACCCTCAAGCGATGGGCAGTCGAAGCGGTAAGCAATGGCAGCGCCGGTGTGGTGCTGATTGCCTCAGATGAAGTGGTGATTGCCAGTCACGGTGCAAGGTAAAGGGGGACGCCACGTGTCCGGTGGCAACTGCGTCCGGTGGCAACTGCGTCCGATGACCTAGAAAACAGCACGTTATTAGCTTGAGGCTTTGGCTGCAAATCCCCACTCGGTCGGCGTGAGCGATCCTTTTTACGGCGGGGCTGAACTGAGGGTGCTTGAAGCACCCTCAAGCGATGGGCAGTCGAAGCGGTAAGCAATGGCCACGTTCAAGTTCCGCTCGTTGTTCAAGTTCCGCTCGTTCTTGATCGGCTATCTGTGCTTTCTGGTACACTACCTTCTTCTCTTGGACTTTGTTGTGGCCTTTAGGAGAAGTTATAGTACTCCGCGAAATATGGTGAAGTATAGAACAAAAAAACCATCAAAGGAAGTTATAATATAATATATCAAGCCTAGACCTGCTCTGACGCACGGTGACTGAGTGTCAGCTGGAGGCGCAACACGAGCTAGAAAAAAGTTTATGCTGCAGCTCACTCAAAAGGAGATGTTAACCCTTATATGTATGTCCGAAGTAATCAACCTGGTGAGTTTCCAAGACATTTACTGTTTCACTATTACGTGAAAATTCGAATCAAATCTTAATGAATATTTTTTCATGAAACTTTTCTTACTATTTATTTGTATGTAGGGCTGTGCATTCAAGCAGAATTTTTGAAAATGAGCCGCAACTTTTTGTAGGCACGTTGTGTGCAAAATGACATTACCAAGTGTCAACTTTTTCAGTCTTTTTGCGATAACGTGCCGTAGCTTCGAAATGTGGCGATCGTTGAGGTTAAATGCACAGGTTAGTGTACTCACTAGGAACATGCCAAGTCGCGTTTGAATCACACCAATAATGTTGCAGTAATAATTGTTGGCGCAACACGCATATTTTGGCACACTTTGTTAATGCTTTTTTTTAATTTTTAACAGTTTGATCTTTGCAAAACTTACATTTACCTAGGAACTACAATATAAACAATAAATGCACTTTTTTACGGAAACTCTCAAGCTTTTTGAAGGGTGTTAGAAGTAAGTATGGTAAAAAGAAAAGAATTGGGACACGGTCGAAGGAGTGCGAGGACAGGGCACCGATTGGCGAGAGCTACGCTGGCGGCTATAGGAGATCGCGAACTATACACAACCTTTCTGCACGGAATACAACAAGGGAGACCTGGAAAGAAGACAGAAAATAAATAATGAAGCAAAATCTCAAACAAAGAACGAGTGCTACGCACTCGCACATATATCAGGCAAGCGTATGCACGAAGAATGCTGCAGTATTCCTCGCGCATACACTTTCACGCAGACGCCCCAACCCATGCCGGAAACAAGGCCGTGAACTATAACAAGATGAGACGAGTTTGTGTGGGAGCAGCTGGTTGTGGGCTCCCTTTGTGCCTTTAGTAGATGTTTTGTTTTATGAGTGCGGGCTCATATACGCATATATAGTAAGCCAACTCCGGCAATCGTATGGTATTGCGGGAGTGTGGGCTGGTTTTTGAACCCCCGAAGACCCTCTTCTGTCCTCTAGCTTCATTGGAGGATGAAATGTGACCTTTAGTTCGTGCCCAAATCACTTTATTTTGGCAAGTTCTTTCTAAATTTGCAGTTTATAGGACAGCTTCCACATGTGTTGACCCCACCGCGGTGGTCTATTTAGTGCGTAAGGTACTCAGCTGTTGACCCGAGGGTCACGGGATCAAACCCGGCCGCGGTGACCGCAATTTCGATGACGGTGATAATGTTTGAGGGATTTGTACTCATCTTGAAATGCACGTTAGAGAACACCAGGGGATCGAACTTTCCGGAACCCTCCTCTATGGTGTCTTTCATGATCATTTGGGGTTTTAGGACGTCAAACTCCAATTACTAACTCCATGTGATTTGGACTCGGGTCTACTGGTTGGTCTGATCATCCAAACCTACGAGCTGTTGATTCTGTCCACCGCATAGAGTCTGTCTCAAGGCTCTGTGTCCACTCCTTCGTCTAGGAGTATGCTTTTCACTTACGACTCAAGAGGTCCCGTGTTTCACCAGCCCTCTTTTTTTTATTTGTCGAAGGATAAAACGTGAGCTTTTGTTCGTATTCCCGACAGCTTTCTTTTACGCAGTTCCTTTTTCTAAATTTCCGGTTTGTTAGACAACTTTTATGTGCGGTGGGGTCAACTGGGCGATCTGACCTTCCAGATCAACGAGCCAAGAACGCTCCACACCACATAAAAATTTGTCTCAGGGTTGTGCGTCGGCATGCAGGTCTAGGAGTACAATTCTCCTTTAGAGTATGAGAGGGGCTCTGTAAATAGGAGCGCGCAAGTCGTTTTAGTTCGTTTCGGTATTAAAAAATCGGTAAAAAAGATGGGCTATAAAAACATAACTACTTTTCTAAGTTAGTGACTTGATTCCTGTTGCTGCGTGAAAAAAATAATGGTTTTTTATGATGTGTTATCCAGGCGGGGCTGGGTGATACGATGTCAGATTTCATTGTTACGTCATGTGCATCACCAAAAGGAACCTGGAAAGTGTTTTGGTATCAGATAATAATTGCTAATCGGTTCCTGAATGCGCTCTTCTTTTTATGATATTTGGCTAGGTCACAATTAAAAGCTATTGTACAGAGGTTTGGTTGATGTTATGTGTTCGCTTCTGTGATGCCTGCCGATATATGTATTGTGGAATGAGGAGAATTTTTCAGAAAGTGTAGAAAGAGTGCCAGTGAAGGCTGCCATAAAGAAGTTTTTCTTCTTGCTGTGCACGGACAGGCTTCCTGTCAAACTGTGGCTAAAGAGAAGCGAATATATCTGCTTAGGGTGCAACTGCTTCATCAGCAAAACAATGGAAAGAACAGAACACATTTTTCTGGATGAACATAACTGATCATATTTTTTTAGGCACGGAGTTTTGGCAGATGTGATGCGAATCAGCTTATGGCGGAGTTCGATCCAGTGTAGTGCGGCGTCACCACCCCTACTGCGCATGTGCGAAAGCTGGCCAAAGGACTGCATGTACGCGTTCACGCGCTAGCACGTTCGAGCCTGTGTAAGCGGCTAAGCTACACGTATGGCCTCTCTCCTTGGCGCTCCCACGGTAATCATGCGATGGCGTCGGGAAACGAGGTTCTGCAGACGTGCGAGGAACCAACGCGTTGTATCCTCGTTAGGACGTGCTGGCAAGCGTTAGCGCGTTCGGCCCTGCATAAGGGGCTGTGCAAGTGGCTGTGGCCCTTACACTGTCTTAGTAACCATGAGATGGCGTCGGGGAACGAGGTTCTGCTTACGCGCGATAGACTCCCGTGCTCCGGCTTCGTGTGGAGATGAAACCGCGCGGCGTGCTGCAAGAGGAGTCCGGGACGAGTAACAGCAGCAGAAAATACAGTGAATCCATGGTGTCCTCCACTTGCAAGGATGCGCTATCATCGGTCAAGGTGTCCGGAATGAGCTGAACATTAAGTAGACCCATGCGCTGCTTCGCATGCTACTCATGGTGGTCTTTAATGGGAGATGGTGTAAATTATTGTAACATTACTTTCCTTGACCCCAAAATAAACCGGACGTACAAACAAAACGGCACGTTGACCTAACCTAATAGTCCAATTGCTGGCGAAAACATCACAGCATATCCATGGAGTGAATTATGATGAGTGGGGTGAAGCGTCCCTCTGTCCGTCTTTTGCATCCGGACAGAAGCACGGAAGGACGGACGGACTGACAGACGGATGTTAACAAAGCGCTGACAGCAGAATTGTGGTACATACTCTCGTTTAGTCCTTCGATTTTCCGCTGAATGGTGGTACTTGTATATGATAAAAAAATTGCCCGCAGCTTCCCTCGGGGGAACACTGAGGAGGATGCGGAGCATATAATTGGTTAACAGGGTGTTAAAGTGCGACTTACTTGGGTCGATGGCTAAATTGGTTAACGTGGTTGTGAAATGGGGTGTTAAATTGCGACTTACTTGGGTCGATGGCTAAATTGGTTAACGTGGTTGTAGGAGGGGGTGTTAAATGAGTGAACACGTACACACGTATGCGAAAGGGCGGCGCTGGTCGAAGGGACGTCGATCATTGTGTTTGTGGATTCGTTGGAATTCATTTCACCGCGACCTTGGACGTCGACGCGCCGTACAAACCAACCGACGAGCGGCAACTGAGCGAGCGAGCGCCGACCTTGAGAATATATACAGCGCGACGGCGCCTGCACTGTCAGCTGTTGAATGTTCTCGAAGCGCGACGGCGCATGCGCGTCCACTGGAGAATCAGGAGAATTGTAGAATGTTCTCGAAGGGGAGAAGCGCGCGCGGCACAGATGGTGGGTGACGGTGCATGCGCGCGTCAGCTGTCGAATGTTCGAGAAGGCGGAGAAGCGCAACGGCGCATGCGCGCGCGTCAGCTGCCGATGTTCTCGAAGCGTGACGGCGCATGCGCGCGCGTCAGCTGCCGATGTTCTCGAAGCGTAACGGCGCATGCGCGCTACATTATACAGCTAGCGAATGTTCGTGGAGAGGAGAAGCGCACGCGGTGTGTAGAGGAGGAAGGGTGCACAGATGGTGGAGGAGTGAAGCGCGCGCGGTGTGTAGAGGAGGAAGGGATGCACAGATGGTGGAAGAAGGAGGAGGAAGCTTGCGGACGGCGCCGCACTACAAGCCTCGAGTATTAGATGCTCCGCATCTAAAAGAAGCGAGATGACGGTACTTGAAGTGCTCACCAGAAGGACGGACGCACGCGCGGACGGACGCATGGACGGACACACAAGCAGATAGACAAGCAGACGGACAGAGAGACAAACGCACAAACGGACGCGCAGTCGGACGCACGTGCGAATGGACTGACGCACGGCACATTGACCATGCATGGACGCACAGATGGATGGACGTAAGTACGGACGGATGCACACATGGATGGATGAATGCACATGGACGAACACTTCGCTCGACTCATCATCATTCACTCTTTGGATATGCAGTGACGCTGGCTCTGAAAATCACCAATAGCATTTAGTTATATTATTCCCAAGGACATATACACACAACACAAACTATCGCAAGGCTATGTTGCTCGCAGAGATCTAGCAATAACCTGTCGTTCATGTCTGAATATCCGTCAAGGTTCTGTATGTGACCATTCATGTCTCCTATAAGGATTATTTCGGCCCCATGACCAAATTCTTTATTATCGGTGCGTATGTGATTCACTATCTCCAAATTATTTTCCTTACAGCTATTCCCCGTCCACAAGTAAGCTACACCTAGCCACGTTTTCTTTCACCCTACTGTGCCCGAAACCCAGAGGTACTCTGAACACGTCTGCTTCACTCTATTCCATTAGGCTTTGCAATGTATTAGCATTCCAACACTCCTACCTTGCCTTTCTGATATGCTCCTGTTCCATCCTTCCCAAGTATAATTCAGATATGTGGTGGCTCTTCCAAGTCTTTTGAGGTGTGTTTCTGTAATTGCACACACACCTATCTGTTCCTCGTTTAACTGCTCCCCAACTTCTAGCCATTTTGCCTTTTTTCTGCCACCCTGCACAGTGGTATATCCAGGTCCCCCCCCCCCCCGACATTTTTCACGTGAACCTTTCTCCCCCGCCACTTAGCCACCTTTTTTTGTCGTAACTTTGCGCTGACATGATTTAGAAACGAACCGGTGCTACTATATATCACAGTATCATTCCTGGGCGCTTTGACATTGAATAATGTCTGCACAAGGGAAAACGTGTCGTGGTGTTTGTCAAGGCTTTGGCACTGCGTGAGATGCCGGGCAGGAATCTCGGCCGCGAGCATTGTAAGTTGGCTCAGAGACGGGATTAATACTGCAGCGGTGGTCATGCGCGTACCCACTTAAGAGATCTTGCCGGAGTCGATCACTACAATAATTATGATTAGGCGGAGATTTCTTTTGATGGTAAAAGCCAGACAGTTCCAAAATGCGATAGGCCTGGTTCAAGCATATTGATACGCAACAGCCGGCACAGCCTGTCCGCAGGAAAGAGAAAGACGACGTGGGTGGCTGGTTGTTGATGAACTGTCGCCATCTTGTTCGCTGAGCACGGTGCATCGTATTTAATTTATTAAATAAGTTACCCGTAACATTATTGGTGGAGGTGCGGGGTATCGATCCCAGTACCTCTCGCACCTGGGCTTCTCCTGTCGTCCTGATCAGAAAGGATGGAACATGGCGCTTTTGTGTAGATTATAGGCATCTCAACAAAATTACGAAGAAATATGTTTATCCGTTGCCTAGAATCGACGATGCCTTAGACTACCTTTACGGTGCTACGTATTTTCCACTATCCACCTTCGATCTGGCTATTGGCAGATGAGATGGACCGTGAGAATGGACCGTGAGAAAGGTGGATGAGATGGACCGTGAAAAGACCGCATTCGTCACTCCTGACGGGCTTTATCACTTCAAAGTTATGCCCTTGGGTCTCTGCAATGCGCCGGCCACATTCGAAAGAATGGTGGACTCATTGCTCCAATGGTTTAAATGGTCAACCTGCTTATGTTATTTAGACGACGTTATCGTTTTCTCGCCCACATTCGACTCCCATCTCAAGCGTTTATCGGCGATTCTTGAAGTTTTTCGTCGAGCCGGGCTTCAACTGAACTCGTCGAAATGCCACTTTGCTCGTCGTCAAATAACCGTACTTGGCCACATCGTCGATGCCGCAGGAGTCCGCCCGGATCCCGCGGAAATTCGCGCCGTCACGGACTTTCCTGCTCCGAAGTGAACAAAGTACGTTCGCAGTTTTGTGGGCTTGTGCTCCTACTTTGGACGGTTTGTTAAGGACTTCGCCATCATTTCACGCCCACTCACAAACCTCCTGAAGAAGGACACCCCGTTTTTCTGGGGCGCTGATCAAGCCTCATCTTTTTCCCAGCTCACGACGCTCCTTACAACACCGCCGATTTTAGCCCATTTCGATCCATCAGCTCCAACCGAGGTTCGCACTGACGCTAGTGGGCATGGCATCGGGGGAATGCTAATGCAACATCAACGCGGACATGACCGTGTTATAGCATATGCAAGCCGCCTGCTATCTACAGCTGAGCGCAACTATTCAATCACGGAACGTGAGTGTCTCGCTCTTGTGTGGGCAGTCGCCAAGTTTCGCCCATACTTATACGGGCGTCCATTCCGGGTAGTCACCGACCACCGATTGGTATGATGTGTTGTCCTGTGATGACGCAAACAGTTCCTATGAAACATTTCTCGCCATTTTGAGCTCTATCTATGAATCTTGCTTTCCTTATGTGCATGTTAAAAGACGTAAAAACATACGGAAACCATGGGTTAGCCTTGAGCCTATGAAAAGAATACGAGAAAAAAACAAGCTCTACAGGCAATTCATTAAATACAAAGACCCAGACTTATTTCGAGACTTCAAAAAAAATTCGTAACTGCCTCGACAAGGACTTAAAAAAAGCGAGGTGTGACTATTACTCTAACCAATTTGAATCTGCTGACGGGCGCACCCATCTTATCTGGAAAAGATTAAATTCCATCTTAAAACGTAACATCCCACCTGATAAAGTGAGCAAAGTGATTGTGAACGACGTACAGCTGACAGGGAAGTCTTTGGCAGACGCGTTTAATCAATACTTTGTAGGGATTTCACAGCCTGCTACAGTGCAGAATGACGTTGAAAATATTGCGCATAACAGCAGCTCTATTTTCCTGAAACCAGTTATTGAGGCTGAAGTAGTAAATATAATTCATAACTTAAAAACCAGTACGGCTAAAGATATCGATGGCTTCCAAATTAAACCCATAAAGTACACCTCCGATTTGCTCGCACCCATACTTACCCACATTTTTAACCTATGTTTGTGCCAGGCTGTTTTCCCCCGTAAAATGCAAGTAGCCCGTGTAACAGCCTTACACAAAAAAGGAAACAAAAACGACATGGCAAATTACCGTCCCCTGTCTATACTGCCGGTCATGTCAAAGGTGTTAGAAAAAGTTATTTTAAATCGTCTTACAGATTTTGAAGAGAAGCACAGTCTCTTAAACAGCTCACAGTTTGGCTTCCGCAAAGGACTTAGTACGGAGTTCGCATTGCTAAAACAAAAAGAGTCACTTTTGGCAGCGCTAGAACAAGGAGAATTGGTTCTTGGGCTGTTTATTGATTACTGTAAGGCTTTCGATCACATAAATCACCAAATTCTAATTAAAAAGCTTGACCGTTACGGTTTTCGAGGGAATGCCGCGCACCTAATTACGTCTTATCTGGAACATCGGAAACAAAGGGTTCATATCGACGACTGTTTTTCCGATCTATTGCCTTTATCTTCTGGTGTACCACAGGAGAGCATCTTGGGACCATTTCTTTTTAATATCTATATTAATGACGTGGTCAGCATTAGCCCTAGCACTGAATTTATTATTTATGCTGATGACACCAGCATATTTTTACGAGGAAATTCGGCGGACAAATTAGTTGGTGAAGCAAATTTTGTACTGGAAAACCTAAATAGCTGGACTGAGAAAAACCATCTTAAAATAAACACGAGCAAAACCAAATCTGTAATATTCAGAAGTAAAAAATAAGAAGGTAACATTGACGCAACAAATACTGCTGAATTCGACCCCGGTTGATATTGTACCCAACATTAAAACACTAGGAGTGGTCTTCCAAGAAAACCTTTCTTGGAACGAGCACATCGACACAATATCAAGTAAGTTATCTCAAATAGTGGGACTAGTCTACCGGAATCGCCTGATCCTTCCGAGACATGTAATGATATTAATTTACAACTCTTTATTTTCCTCAAGAATTAACTATTGCCATCTAGTTTGGGCATTCACTAGTCAAGAAAACATACACAAATTGTATTGTCTACAAAAAAGATTTCTACGTGCTGTAGAGGACGTGCCTTCACATTTTCACACCTACCCGTTGTTTGAAAAGTATAATGTAATGCCTTTTGAGAAGATGTATAACTTTAGATTAACGAAAGCCTATAAACAAGAATTAAAGGGGAAACATGTATTCTTGACTGAACTTGCCAACCTTAAAAGAAATTGTCAGCCTTATAAAACGCGAAACTGCGAAATTTGGACTGTTAAAACTTGTAGAACAACATATGGGCGACATACGTTAGGAAACAGACTTCCGAGGCTACTAAATGCTTTATATGAATTTAACTTTCAGCTGGAAACCAACACTTTCAATGCAATACGTTCCTTTCTTGCAAATAATTACATTGACACTATATAATATCTCGCGCATGCCTATGAGTGTCAGCTATAGAGAATATGTCGGTGTACGCTAGGCATGGCGATTTGTAACCACCTCATATTTTCTCATATTTTCTCATATTTTCTCATATTTTTCTTCGGTCGTGTATTGAATTATTTGTGCAATTATATATCTATAGTGTACTCTATGTAAATTACAAAGTTATGTTAATCTGTATGCATGTATTATGAAGGTAATCTATATGTACTGAGCTATTTAGTACGTCCGTTGGTGTATATTTTATTTTGTGTATGGTTTGATGGTTTGTACGCAAGACGTGGTTATTTGTAGTGGGCTCACATTTTCCTTCGGGTCCTGTACTAAATGATTTATCTGTTCAGTTGTTGTTATTGTTGTTGTCTGTTTATGTGTACTGAGAACACCATTGTACGCTGGTGCCAAAACGGGGGCCCGCAGCTTTGTCAAGCTATCCTTGCGATGGCTTTTTCTGTCGGCCTCCGGCATTCTGTACGATGTACATGATGTCAATAAAGTTCACTGTTCACTGTTCACCACGCGCTCTGCTGGCTGGCCTCACTCAAGGATCCCACAGGACGCCTCGCTCGTTGGTCCCTACGACTATAAGAATACACGTTCACCGTAACTTACAAAACAGGGCGGTCACATCAAGATGCCGATTATTTATCACGCTACCTTGTGGAAGAGGCTGCCCATACTGACACCTTTCCAGACCTTCTGTCTGTGACGCAGCTACTCAACCTTGGCCACGAACAACGCCGGGATGCTTCCCTGCGAACCATCATTAACAAGCTTGAGTCAATGCCTCGCGACGCATCTCTACAAATGTTCCTGGTAAAAGACGGTATCCTGTATCGCCGTAACCTCGATCCATATGGCCATGACTTGCTCCCCGTCATACCAACACACCTTCGTGCGACTGTTCTCAACCAACTTCATGACGCTCCTTTGGCGGGCCACTTGGGCGTCTGTCGTACATACAACCGTGTACGTCGTCGTTTCTTTTGACCTGGTCTTTCCCGCTCTGTTCGACGCTGCGTCGCCGCTTGTGAGCCCTGCCAGCGCCGCAAAAAGCCATCTTCCTTACCAGCTGGATTCCTTCAGCCGATCGACATTCCCATTGAACCTTTTTTTCGAGTTGGCCTCGACCTGCTTGGCCCATTCCCGATCTCCAGCTCAGGCAACAAATGGATCGCTGTCGCCACTGACTATGCGACACGGTACGCTATCACACGAGCACTTCCGACGAGTTGCGCAACCGATGTGACGGACTTTCTGGTATATGATATTATTTTAGTACACAAAGCTCCACGCCAACTTCTCACTGACCGGGGCCGGACCTTCCTATCAGCTGTCGTTGATGAAATCCTGCGCTCTTGCTCTGCCAAGCACAAGTTTGCCACTTCGTACCATCCGCAAACGAACGGTCTTACGGAGCGCCTCAACCGCACCATGACCGACATGCTTTCTAAATACGTAGCGGCCGACCACCAGGACTGAGACGTTCATTTGCCATTTGTGACGTTCGCATATAATTCATCACGTCACGACACTGCCGGCTATTCACCATTCTATCTTCTATACGGCTGAGAACCCGCCCTACCATTTGACACCTTGCTGCCCTCGGTCACTGAGTATGCCGGCGAAGCCATCGCGCGAGCCGACCACGCACGCCAACTCGCCCGAAGCCGCCTGCAGGCTTCACAGGAGCACCAAAGACAGCTTTAAGATTCCCATCATCGAAACTTGCACTTTTCACCGGGTTCCTTTGTCCTCCTATGGTCCCCCACTCGGCGTGTAGGGCTTTCTGAAAAACTGCTGTCACGCTACACTGGACCATACCGCGTCGTTCGCCAGGTGACTGACGTTACATGCGAGATCGATCCAGCCGATTCAACGTCATCATCGTCACCTTCGAGTGACATCGTGCACATAGCTCGACTCAAGCCTTATCACCCTCCTTCTACCGCATCCGAGTTGCTCAAGCACCGAGACGGTGCTTCTACCGCCGGGGGGTTATGATACACAACAGACGGCACAGCCCGTCTGCAAGAAAGAGAAAGACGACGTGGGTGGCTGGTTGTATGAACTGTCGCCATCTTGTTAGCCGAGCACGGTGTATCGTATTTAATTTATTAAATAAGTTACCCGTAACATTATTACAGTGTGACTCTTCATATGTGAGCAACGATTTACTCCAGCGAGAGACAACTATTTTTATTGAACCTTCGCAAGTTCTGCTAATTTCTAAACACACACACACACACACACACACACACGCGCGCGCGCGCTCGACAGATGTTTTGGTTTGTCCAACAAACTTCTCTTGTATGAGAGTGTAGGGTGTACAATATAATACATATCTTTACTATGCCTTAATAGCAATAGGCACTCTGAAGTGTTGTCTACTGACGAATGTACAACGCAGGAAAAAGTGCATGCCCATCACAACCTTACAAAGGAGGCTGACGTACTCATCATCAAACTTAAGCTTTTTTAACATTAAAAAGATGGTGGTCATAAACATAAAGCAGCGTAAGGAGAAATGCAGATTGGGCAGCTGTAGTGAGCACAAGTTTTATTGTACAGCAGTGTGGCAAACAGCGCAAGAATGACATACATGGTGCTGAAACTAACATACGACAAATTAAAAATATATATACTGAGTCACTTCATCTTTTCGTTCCTGATTGATTGATTACTTGCTTGATTGATTGCTATGCGAGGTTTAACGTCCCAAAACAACAATATGATTATGAGAGACGCCATAATGAAGGGCTCCAGAAATTTTGACCACTTGGGGTTCTTTAACGTGCACCCAAATCTGAGCACACGGGCCTACAGCATTTTCACCTTCACCGAAGATGCAGCCACCCCAGCTGGGATTCGATCCCGCAACCTGTGGGTCAGCAGCCGAGTGACTTATTAGCCACTAGACCACCGAAACGGGGCGTCTGTTCGTCTGTTTACACTGACATCATCAATATAGAAGGGCAGACCAAGTGATTTCTGCAACTAGCGACATAACGCAGAACAAGAAATGCGCAGCATGTAGAAGCATGGGTGGACAGGTTCTTATGTGAAGTTAAGAACAATATACATAGTAGTAATATTTTTTACAAAAAAAATGAAATAAACTCTGTGCAAGCAATGTTTGACGCAGCAAACAGACACATGAGATAGCGGAATACTACTGATTATATTTTTCAATTGATGCAAATATTCTCTTGTGCACTACATTTCATATTATATGCCACATATGTTAACCAAAATTGCGAGAATTGTTCTTTGCGTACAAGCTTGCGTAGTTGCATTGCCGTTCACACCTTTCGTATCCGCGAACCACGCCTGCAAGAGAATGGTGCCACAGGAAAGCAAGAAGTATACGCAATGGGAGAGTGGAATCCCACTCCCACGGTATGAAAGTAATTTTTAGCAATATATCTGAATCAGTTGAACTTGCTCCCTTACAGCGAGACAAAAAGTAGCGCTAGTGATTTCACCAAAACCGTCTTTTTATTGCGATAGTAATTGAATGGGCAGTCCCGGCTGGTTTTAACTGTTGCCAAAACTGCCTTCATGCACCGCATATGTATACGTATGGTTATATATAGGAAAACCCAAGAAAGAAAAAAACTGACAACACATCCAGGGAAAGAATGATGGTGAGTGGGGCGAAGCATCCATCAATCCGTCCGTTCGTCAGTCCATTCGCACGTGCGTCCGTCCGCACGTCCGTTTGTGCGTGTGTCTGTCTGTCTGTCCGTCTGCTTGTCTATCTGCTTGTGTGTCCGTCCATGCGTCCGTCCGCGCGTGCGTCAGTCCATCTGGTGAGCACTTCAAGTACCGTCATCCCGCTTCTTTTTATCATATACAAGTTCCGCCATTCAGCGGAAAATCCAAGGACTGAACGAGAGTATGTACCACATTTCTGCTGTCAGCGCTTTGTTAACATTCGTCTGTCAGTCCGTCCGTCGGTCCGTGCTTCTGTCCAGACGCAAAAGACGGACAGAGGGACGCTTCACCCCACTCATCATCATTCACTCCGTGGATATGCTCTGATTTTTTTGCCAGCAATTGGACTATTAGGTTAGGTCAACGTGCCGTTTTGCTTGTACGTCCGGTTTATTTTGGGGTCAAGGAAAGCAATGTTACATTAATTTACACCATCTCCCACTAAAGACCACCATGAGTAGCATGCGAAGCAGCGCATGGGTCGACTTAATGTTCAGCTCATTCCGGACACCTTGCCCGACGATAGCGCGTCCTTGCAAGTGGAGGACACCATGAATTCACTGTATTTACTGTTGCTGTTACTCGTCCCGGACTCCTCTTAGAGCACGCCGCGCGGGTTCATCTCCACACGACGCGGGAGCACGTGGGTCTATCGCGTGTATGCAGAACCTCGTTCCCCGACGCCATCACGTGATTACTAAGACAGTGTACGGGGGAGAGGCCACAGCCACTTTCACAGCCTCTTAGGCAGGGCCGAACGCGCTAACGCTTGCCAGCGCGTCCTAACGAGGATACAACGCGTTGGTTCCTCGCGCGTCTGCAGAATCTCGTTTCCCGACGCCATCGCATGATTACCGGGGGAGCGTCAAGAAGAAAGGCCACAGCGTCTCACCGAGCCCCCTTACACAGGCTCGAACGTGCTAGCGCGTGAACGCGTACATGCAGTCCTTTGGCCAGCTTTCGCACATGCGCAGTAGGGGTGGTGACGCCGTACTACACTGGATTGAACTCCGCCATAAGCTGATTCGCATCACATATGCCAAATCTCTGTCCCCAAAGAAAATGTGTTCAGCTGTGTTCATGCAGGAAATGTGTTCAGTGCTCTTTCCGGTTTTTCGCTGATGTAGCAGATACGCCCCCAAGCAGATATAATCGCTTCTTTTTAGCCACAGTTTGCCAGGAAGCCTGCCCGTGCGCAGCAAGAAGAAAAACTTTTTTATGGTAGCATTCATCGGCACTCTTTTTACACTCTTTAAAGCATTCTTCTCATTCAACAATACACATATCGGCCGGCATCATCGAAGTCAACACATAAAATCAACCAAGCCTCTGTACAATCGCTTTTTGTGTGTGTGTGTGTGTGTGTGTGTGTGTGTGTGTGTGTGTGTGTGTGTGTGTGTGTGTGTGTGTGTGTGTGTGTGTGTGTGTGTGTGTGTGTGTGTGTGTGTGTGTGTGACAGAGCCGAATATCCTAAGGAGAAGAGCGCTTTCAGGAACCGATTAGCAATTATTATCTCAAACCAAAACACTTTCCTGGTTTATTTTGGTGCTGCACATGAAGTAGCAAGGAAATCTGACATTGTATGACCGAGCCCCGTCTGGATGACACATTATAAAAACCATTACTTTTGTCACGCAGCAACATGAATCAAGTCACTAACTACTTGGAAAAGTACTTCTGTTTTTGAAGCCCATCTTTTTTTACCGATTTTTTTATACCGAAATGAACTAAAACGACTTGCTCGCCTCTTTACAGAGACCCTCTCGTACACTAAACGAGCATCCTACTCCTAGACCTGCAAGCCGAGACACAACCCTGAGACAAATTTTATGTGATGTGGAGCGTCCTTGGCTATTTGATCTGGAAGGTCAGATCGTCCAGTTGACCGCACCCCACTACACATGAAAGTTGTCTAACAAACTGGAGAGTTAGAAAAAGGAACTTCGCAAAAGAAAGCTGTCGAGAATACGAACATAAGGTCACGTTTTATCCTTCGACTAAAGAAAAAAAGAGGGCTGGTGAAGCACGGGACATCTTGAGTCGTAAGTGAAAAGCATACTCCTAGACGAAGGAGTGGACACAGAGCCTTGAGACAGACTATATGCGGTGGACAGAATCCACAGCTCCTTGGTTTGGATGGTCAGACCAACCAGTAGACCCGAGCCCAAATCACATGGAGTTAGTAATTGGAGTTTGACATCCTAAAACCCCAAATGATTATGAAAGACACCATAGAGGAGGGTTCCGGAAAGTTCGATCACCTGGTGTTCTCTAACGTGCATTTCAAGATGAGTACAAATCCCTCAAACATTATCACCGTCATCGAAATTGCGGTCACCGCGGCCGGGTTTTGATCCCGCGACCTGCGGGTCAGCAGCTGAGTACCTTACGCACTAAATAGACCACCGCGGTGGGGTCAACACATGTGGGAGCTGTCCTATAAACTGTAGGTTTAGAAAGAACTTGCCAAAATAAAGTGCTTTGGGCATGAACTAAAGGTCACATTTCATCCTCCAATGAAGCCAGAGGACAGAAGAGGGTCTTCGGGGGTTCAAACACCAGCCACACTCCCGGGATATCATACGATTGCTGGAGTTGGCTTGCTATATATGCGTAAACGAGCCCGCATTTATAAAACAAAGTATCCACTAAACGCACAAAGGGAGCCCACAACCAGCTATTGCCGCACAGAGTCGTCTCATCATGTTATTGTTCACGGCCTTGTTTCCGGCATGGGTTTGGGCGTCTGCGTGAAAGTGTATGTGCGAGGAATGCTGCAGCATTCTTCGCGCATACGCTGGCATGATATATGTGCGAGTGCATGGCACTCGTTCTCTGTTTGAGATTTTGCTTCTTTATTTATTTTCTGTCTTCTCAGGTTTCTCTTGTTGTATTCCGTGCAGAAAGGTTGTGTATAGTTCGCGATCTCCTATAGCCGCCAGCGTAGCTCTCGCCAATCGGTGCCCTGTCCTCGGACTCCTTCGACCGTGTCCCAATCCTTTTCTTTTCACCATACTTACACAATCTTCTAAAAAAGCTTTACAGTTTCTGTCAAAAAGTTTTATTTATAGTTTATCTTGTAGTTCTTAGGTAAACGTAAGCTTTGCAATGATCAAACTGTTAAAAATTTTAAAGGAAAGCATTAACAAAGTTTGCCAAAATATGCATGTTCCTTACCTTTCCTTCCTCCGTGGCTGGAATTTAATGTCGCTGCCCAAACACTGTTTATTTATTTATTTATTTATTTATTTATTATACCCTCAAGGCCATGGGCATTGAAGAGGGGAGTGGGAGTAACAAGATGTACAAAACATAGAAAAAACAGAGCATGTGTTTAAATAGAAAAAACATACATAGATTATACAATATTAGCTAATGCTTGATGAAACAGGTGATTAACGCGTATGGAAACAACATCGGCGGGAAGGTGGTTCCACTCTCGGGATGTTTTTGGAATGAAAGACTCAGCAAAATATTTAGTGTTAGATGAAACAACTCCAACTTTATGATTATGGTCAATTCGACATGATATGTACTGAGGTTGTGAAAGCAGTTCAGCATGGAGAGAAGCATGGTAATAAATCTTATGAAATAAAGTTAGGCGGAAAATGCGACGTCGTGATGCTAAGGATGGGAGGTCAATACTACTTTTCATTGCCGTTACACTTGCCGTTCTGTTGTAATTTGATAGTATGAAACGGGCTGAATTATTCTGAACAAGTTCAAGTGCGGTGAGTAAGTTGTCGTGGCAAGGATCCCATACTGGTGTTGCATACTCTAGTTTTGATCTGATTAGTGTTTTGTATAGAAGAAGTTTTAAAGAAGACGGGGCTGAAAAAAAGTTTCGACGTAAATAACCTAGCATGTGGTTTGCCTTGTTAATAATGTATTCGATGTGTTTCGTCCAAGTTAAATTGTTGGTAATATGAACACCTAAGTACTTGTAAGAGGAAACGATTTCAAGTGGTGTATTGTTCAGGTAATATATAGGCATACAACTAGTAGTTCTCGATACACGCATTACTTTACATTTAGTGACATTAAGTTCCATTAACCATTCTTTGCACCAGTTGCTTACACTATTTAGATCTGACTGGTGAGAGTAGGAGTCGTTGTCAGCAGTTATTTCGCGAAAAATTACGCAGTCGTCGGCAAACAAATGAACATTAGAGGATATAAGAGAAGGCAGATCGTTAATGTAAATAAGAAACAAAAGAGGTCCAAGAACAGATCCCTGGGGGACACCAGAGGAAACCTGGCTGAATGAAGAGTTATGATTATTAGCTGAAACAAATTGCGAGCGATTTTCAAGGAAACATACAATCCACTTCATTATGGTGTCATCGAGTTGGAGTTTGCTTAGTTTGTGTAGTAGCAGCTTGTGGCATACCTTGTCAAAGGCTTTGGAAAAGTCTAAATAAACACAGTCAACTTTTGATGATTGGTCTAAAATGCGATGCAGCTTGTGAGCTGTTGATTAAGTCTAGTAACTCACATCTCACATAAAACTAGTGCCATTATTCTGTGCTTTTTTTTGTGGAAGTAATTTTGACCACAAATTCTATACAAGTGCATTGAAGAGAAAGGTTTCGTTTATTCGAGGATGATCGCGCAAGCCTACAGCGTAACCAATCCAAGCCACGCCAGTTTCGCTCATGGCGGTTTTGTTGGATTGTGATTCCGGTAGCTTCATATCGCACAACAAGCTTGTAGAAAGCTGGTACAGAAAATGCCGGCGCTCTGCAAAAGGCGATGTTATTTCGATTAAGCTGAAAGACGCCTTATTCGATGTCAGAACTCCAATGAGGATGGACTCGGCTGCCGGAAAGCTGGTGGCGGGAACAATGCGCCGGGTGAGTAAGCAGGCCGCTTTTTGTGATCAAGCATGTTTGTTTTGAGTGGTGCAACTCGTGACAGCAACGAAACCGTCATGGGAATTACTTTACAGAAATCCAAGTGGCGAAGTTCAGATGACGATCCACTGACCGATTTTGTTAAGGTAAGCGATATATCTATATATATATGTATAAACTTCGACAATTGTGCAGTATAGGAAACAAAACAATAAAATATTTATTTAATCTTAAGAGTTTCGGCTGGTGGACAAGCCTTCTTCGGAGGATCCAAGCGAAATAATACAAGTTCTTGTAGCAGAGGGCCACCCTCACAGTTTGGAGACCCCCAAAACGAAAAAGAAATGAGGTTACGATAGCCAGAAAAAAACTAATCATATATATATATATATATATATATATATATATATATATATATATATATATATATATATATATATATATACTGGAGAACGACGTGCAAACCCACGACACTATTATGAAACTACGCCGTTGTGCGTGCCCCGGAAATTTGGACCATCTGGGGCCTTTCAACGTGCACCTGAGTTTCACAACACGGGTGTTCTTGCTGTTCGCCCTTATCGGAATGCGGCGGCTGTGGCCAGGAATCAAATCCGTGTCCTCGAGCAAATACACTAATATTTTAAGAATATATTTCATGCGCGATGTATCAATAAAGCAATCGATTGTAAGCGTCTGCCATACTCAAATTTGTTTCACATCAGAATCACGCTACACTGTTCTGCGACTTGTGTGGCTTCTGTCCCAGCACTGTTACACAAACTTACTTGATCGTTATCTCAATTTAGCTTTGGCCGATAGTAATTGATAAGGGGCAGTAGCTGTAGCTAGCTGACAGGCATGCTACCTTGTGGCGTATTATCTACTGATTACGCAGTATTCACCTCTTGGAAGTTATAGCAATGGAAAGAAACCGCAGGTAATTTACATACAAATGCCTTTTATGAAGGCTAATGGCAAATGGGATAACGTTCCGAGAGCTATAGCTGTAATTGACTTGTGGAAACTTCGCAGCACACACTTCCACAAGATTTGTAATCTTTGCAGACATCTGCATCGCCACGGAGAAGCGCCGTGGCCACGAGACCTTGTTTCCTTACACATGTTATCCATATGTATTGTAAATGCGCGATGTTTGCGTTTTAGTGAGGTCGGGGCACAATTAAGTGCATATAAATGAAACAGGAGAGGGAGAGTAACACTGCAGATAAACAGAAAGGTACAGGCGTGAGCATAATACCCGTGCCACACGGGCAGAAAAAATGGCATTTACCCCCGAATGCCTTCAGATTTATTGCCATTCGCGCGGTGCCACACGGGCGAACAAAATGGCATTCGGCATTCGAATGCCATTCGCCACCAACTGCCTTCGCCAGAACTCAGTTGACTGAGAAATGCCTACTCTCGACGACACAGCTCGCGAAGTGCGATTTACCTGAAAGTATATAAAACAAATCATATTGAGCTAAAAATGAAATTTCCCGTCTTTTATTTGCACTAAAGTCTTAAAAATATGCTTTGAACGTTATACGAAAAAAATAAAGTATTGATAATGAAACGCTTGTCAATTTTAGTGTCTATTTACGCTGTGGATCTGACTAGTGTTGGCTTAGGTTGCTACGGTCGGCTGCAACGTTGTAAAACAAAGCAAAAAACTAAAACTTAGGACAGCGTAATACGCTTATTTCTACATTTGATGATTATCTGATGTGTATGAAGCTTATAAATGCTTCTTAGTTTTTTTTTATTGCTATTCACTCAACGCTCACTTGGAAGGTGCTGTGATCGACATCATCAAGTCAAATGTCATTCGCTTTGGACGTGTAGCAGCGCCGGCGAAACGAATTTCATTCGGGAACTGAAGGCCTTCGCCACCAAATGTCATTTTCTATGCCCGTGTGGCACGGGTATAAGTCTGCAGACGACGGGATTGCGTGGTCGAACGCACCGACGCGCTATCTAGTGACGAGACGTCTGCTGCGGTGCACACGATCGTCTCGTCGTATCAGTTTGGTTTTCTCCGTCGAGCTAGTAGCCAAAACGACACCTGGGTGTCGCTGTCTTTGCTGTATCGAAGGAAAACTACAGGCACTACCAGCTTTGATGTATGCAGATGATAATAGTGCTAATGGCCGACAACAAGAAAGATTTGCTGGAATTGATATGCATCTGTGGTAATGAGGCAGATAGGTTAGATTTGAGATTCAGTAAAGAAAAATGAGCATTCATGATTTTTAATGATAATGAAGGTAGGGACCGAGTACCTAAGGGAACACGAAATATACGTAATGACTAAAGGTAGCAGGAATTCAGTGGTGATGAAAAATAGGGCATTCTGGAATTACAATTGGTATGATGTTGCGAGAGGAATTTGGAAAGGGGTCATGGTTCCTGGTCTGACGTTCAGCACTGCGGTCTTGTGCATGAGGTCAGAGGTTCAAGCAAGATTAGAAATTAAGCAACATGAAATAGGTAGGCTTTCTTTAGGAGCTCACGGGAATACACCAAATTAGGAAGTACAAGGTGATATGGGATGGACATCATTCGAGGGCACGGAAGCTAGCAGCAAAATAAAATTGAGGAGCGATTGAGAGAAATGGGGGAGGAGCGTTGGGCTAAGAAGGTTTTCAGCTATTCGTACATCAGGAATGTAGATCCAAAACAGAGGACGCGAACCAGTAAATTAACGGGTAAATACTTAGAAAACCGCAGGGGACCAAACCAAAAAGGACTATTGGTTAAAAAGATTGTGAAGGAAACGGAGATAGATTGATATGTGGGGTTTAACGTCCCATAACCACTATATCATTATGAGAGATGCCACATTGAAGGACTCTAGAAATTTCTACCACTTGGGGTTCTTTAACGTGCGCCCAAATCTGAGCATATGGGCCTACAACATTTTGGCCGCCATCGAAAATGCAGCCACCGCAGTCAGCAAACGGAGACCGACATGTGGAGAATTGGCAGGTTTAAGAATTCGGCGCTAGAGATATATCGAACTTTCAAGCAGGAAATTGCCAAAGAAAGGATCTATGATAATACTCTGGGTAGTTCTCTAGTGTTTGAGGCCAGGACGGGAGTGTTGCGAACCAAGACATATCGGGCCAAATACGAAGGGGTAGACACGGTATGCAGCGCGTGTGGAGAAGAGGAGGAAACTGCTGAACACTTGATAATATTCTGTAAAGGGCTTCATCCTATTGTTCAGGATGATGGCGCAGAGTTTTTCAAAGCACTGGGGTTTAGGGACAGGGAGGGCAAAATAGACCTTAAGCGGGTAGAAATAACTAGAAGGAGGTTATCTGGTTGGTGGCTACAATCAAGGCATGAGTGAAAATTAAATCCTTCATTGCAAATGCCAGTTCTTAACTTCACTGTTTAAAGGGGAACAAAAGAGATAAATAAGTTTTTGTTCACTAAGTATTACGGCTAGGTGACGTTAGCTGCCGCCTGATTTAAAGGGTACAGCCATATCAATCCATCCATCGAATTTGTGCTGGTTTTTCAAGTTTTTTTTTTTTTTTTTTTAATGTAGAGGCTGCGACGGTGCTGGTCCCTGAGCTGGGATCGCTTAGTTATTTATGCCGGTTGAATCATAACTAAGCGTAGCCAGTCTCGCAAAACTTGATGAGGCCAAGCACACAAAGTTAAATTTTCTCATCTCAGCTTGCCTTTGTCGCGTTAGGCCAAGTTGAACTTAAATTAACCTAGTTAAGTGAATGTAAGTGTAGCTGATTCTCGTCCAGCCTAGTTGAGCGCGACATAACGTGGCAAATTTGGGCGTAATCAAGATGAAGCCTAGTCCAGGTTGCTGTTTTTATGTTAAGCGTAGTAAAGCTTCGATGCGCCCAGATGGGTCGAGAAAAGTACACGTACAGCTCAATTCAATTAAACATAGTTGATCATATCATTTTGTTTAGCCGAGCAAAATTAGCCTAAATAAGGCAAATCCTATTGTGCCCAATTAATTGACATCGACTTCCCCATGAGCGTACAGGTGCCAAACTCTGCAAAATACTAATTAATCCTTTCTGACACTACATTAATCAAGCTAATTTACATCTAATTAGTGTTAGTTAAGATGCATACTATTCATAGTTGATTGATTTGATATACAATCATACAGGAAACATACTGTAGTTTCATGTGATATAACTAGGCTAATTATGCATAAGTAAACTAATGAGGCAGCACCAAGGTAAGCATAGAAATATCTAAGTTTGGTTGATCATAGCATCATCAAACTATTCTGATTATATTTAGGTGTAATTAAATAAGTTCTCATAAAACACAATGAAGTAATTAAAGTTGAATTTGCATGAGCTCAGAGATTCCAAGGTGAGGAAGATACTATTTACTTATGATTGAGTCTAGTCTCATTAAGCTAAATAAATCTAGTTAGCCTTAAAACTAATTATGATTATGTCTTCGTATTTATTGCACTTTTTACATGATAACTAGCCTCATTTACGTTTAACTTGGCTTAACGCAACGAAGGCAAGCTGAGAAAACTTATTTTGTGTGCTTGGCTTTAGGTTTGGGAGGCTGGCTATACCTAGTTATGCTAATAAACCGGTATAAACCACGTACGTTAAAGAACCCCAGGTGGTCGAAATTTCCGGAGCCCTCCACTACGACGTCCCTCACAATCATATTGTGTTCTTGGGACGTTAAACCCCACATATCAATCAATTATCATCGGTATAAATCACGACGTGAGCCCGGCGCTGCAACCGGCGTCGTTGCAGCCACTATGTAAAAAAAAAACAACTGCACAAATTTGTTGGAGAGAGTGACATAAGAAACCAACTCATACGACGGGACGTGCATGTGCACTACACTGTCTCGTCACCAGATAACGCATCAATGCCATCGGCCACGAGATCTCATGATCTGCACGCTTACGCTCACACCTGTACATCCTGATGGCAAAAATTAATCCGTACGGCAACTTTTGTGTCATCGTTTCTGCTGTAGCACAACGACAAGGTGGGAAATACTGTCATAAATAGACAACTTGCTGTCCATTGTAAGAAATATAATGTGAAGCCACTGTGTCTTCCTCTTTTTAATCAGACAGTATATCCAAGGTAGCGTAACTTTTATAGAAGCCCATGTATTCGGTAGCTGGCGGCTCATTGCCACCGTTGTCATATACGTATGGAGGGACAACTAACACTAAAAAATAAACAAAAAATAATAAAATATGACATCGAAATTGGAAAAAATGGTGACATCGTGTGTTTGCTTTAAATGGTCCAAAATTAAATATTTTCTCAATTGCCAGCATCTTATGTGCCTTTTTATACATTCGCAATTTCATTGCGGCTTTATGGCTGGCAATTTGGGCGCGAGAGAGAAAAGGAAGACCAACAAGAGAGATTGAGAAAGCAAGGTTGTTTTATTAGCCAAATAGTGTACTTTAAATATGACACCAAAAACCTTGTAGATAGAGAAATTGTGATACAACATAATTCACAAGCATAATGGCACAATAGTTAGAAAACTCGCGTTGCCTAATTTTGGAAAACCACTGCAGTGAGACAGCAGCTTTGAGAATATCACTTTAGGTCCTTTTGTCGCTTAGCGTGTCGCATTCACCGTCCCGGAAGATGAGGGCACACCGGCCGTGCGTCAGTGAAGGCAGTCGTCGGCAGTCACAGGAGTGGCTATGTACAATTTCTCTGAGCTAGTTCAGCGCTGAAATGTCATGCTAGTGAACAGCACATAAACAAACACATAAATCACCAAAAGTATGCACAAAACCACCGCAGAAAAGTGAGAGATGCCTCGTTGACCCGTCAGTGCACTGAACCGGCCCGGACTAAACACAAGCCTCGATGGCAGATTGCCTGGATACAGCCCATTTATGGCACTGGACCAAAAATTAGGCAATTAACCATTTAGCCATTTGTCAGATAAACCATAAATTAAATTTACAGTTAATTTTGGCATATATAAAATTATGGCTGTTTAACAAAAAGAATTCTATTAAATTTTTGGTTTTTGATATTTGTCCCCTCCTTACTTAGTCGGGCTTCAATCGTCCACGGGCATTGATGCCTGTGGCGATAGGTTTTCGACACTTTTCGTTCCAAGTTTCGCGACCTATATAATTTGATCATGGTATATCTGTCTTGCCATTTCAATAGATGGCTTGCATGTGACGTCACGGACATAGCTTCTTAAAAGAACTGGGACTCCACAATGGCGGCTTTGATGATAAACAAGTGGAGTTTGTGTGAAAATGCTCTGGCAGGAACGTCTCTGTGCGGGAATGATGAAATAACCTGCATGTGAGTCTGTTGCTGGGCCTATTGGTACATACTTGAAGAAACGAAAAAACCAGCTTAGGGTGCACGTGTCTGAATAAACGAAAAAACAGCTTACGGCGCACGTGTCTGTAGTCTTCTCTTCTTGTATATGCGTCCGTAAGCTGGTTTTTTTCATTTCTTCAACCTGCATGTGATGTATCAATAATATGAAATTAGGAACCTCATGTTCTCACATGTTGGTGCTCCAACACAACGGTTTCAGTGATGTCAGTGCAAGCCATCTATAGGATTACTAGCAAATTGTAGAGACGTTCAAGATGTATAGCCAGGCCAGGAAATGAATGTGTCAGCACACCGTCTGTTCTTTTATTTGATAGTGTGCATGCATGTGTGTGTGTGTTTCATACCCCTGTTACACGGCAAACCTAATTCCATTTACAACAAATGACATTAAGCGGACCTAATGTCATTTTACCTCCATGCTATCACGCGATGTCTTTTTGAAATGATGACCATGACCTCAGCTCTCCTGAGCCATAGATTCTAAGATAAATAAAAATATACTGAAACTTGCATGCGATATGCGTGTATCCACAAAAATAATTTTTATGGGTAAAAAGGTGCCCCTAGAATATAAACGCAGATGTTTTACACAACTTGCCACAGCTGCACGACACACTCGAAAACTAACGTGGCCGTTGATATGCGCGATTGGGTGCAAGTACAGTCAGCTGAAGCGGGGTGCGCAACTGACTTCGCAAATGCAAAAATTAGACAGTGAGATTTCATGTAGTCACCACTTCGGTCACCACAACACATGCAATCGAACGATCAACATGCGCTAATCAGGCAACAACGACAATAGAGCGAAATTTAAGCATGTCGACATCCAGCCGCTGTAGTCAAGAGAAGCTTTTTTTTAAAAACTTCTGTATATGCTATTACGTCATCAAGCCAGTGATAAGTTGACCTAGTAAAGAAAAAGATATTTACAAATGATAAAAGTTACGTATACCCAAGTAAACAGTCATTCCTCTAAAAGTCCCTGGCGTAGAGACTACTCATTCGGTCTGAAATCATTCATTCTCATTCGACCGAAAATGTCATTCTCATCAAGTTTTCATCAAATGACATTACTTTTCCCATGTGACAGCAAACAAATGTCATTACAAACGAATGACATTCGCTGTAAATGACATTATATTCGACATGTGACAGGGGTATAAAAAGACACGTGTCCATTTACCTTCCTTCTTTCTGCCATTTGTTTCCTGTTGCGATTCAAATGCATGTTCATGTTGTCTGCTGTTTATTTAGTGCGCAATGGTTCACTTACATGAATGAAAGGACAGCACGTGTTACAATCAGCCATGCAGCTGGATAGCAGAGGCGAGTGAGCGCATCGTACGAGCTGCCCTGGATGCTGGCCACCTGGAGCCGGGGCTGGCCAGTGACGAAGAGGTGCTTGAAAACAATCGCACAGCGCGAGCCGCAGCTGCCGACGCCCTGGCGGCTGCCTCTGGGCTCGATGCCTGTCCCTCTTCGCCCGTGGGATGTTCGGCACCTCACGCCAGGCACGTGTTTTTTCTTTAATCCTTGCATTCATTTGGGCATTGGAGGCAAGAAAAGAAACCTATAGAAAAGAGAGCGCCTACAGCGTCCACACAAGCCAACCACTTCCAAAGCCGCGTGCTCATGCCCATGGTAGAATTTCCATCATGCTCCGGATTCAGTTTTAACCTTTTTATCTCGTCTGCAAGATTTTCACATGGTGCTATCATCTAACTTTTTTTTCTCTCTTTCTTTAGGCAACAAGAATATTTAATTTCCCACTAACTCGGTGTTTGCGCTCACTTTCTTGTCCACAGTGCTCAAAAATTACAAAAGCCAGTTAATACTCCAAATGTGCTTGTTATGCCGCAAAGGGTTACACTGTTTTGACTTGTAGCTGCAAAAAGAAAACAAAAGGTAGGTGGGAAAAGAAGAAAGCGTGGCTTTTTGCAGGATTTTGGCTGACAGCAACGATTAGAAAGCACAGCTTACAAACATTGTTAAAAATCCACTCAATTGGCGTTAGATCATTTCGGAAAGAAAAAGAACGACAGGCCTGTGTAGAATGCGCATCACAGTGGCAGCGAAAACTGGAAGAGCAGCCTTTTAGAGCCTTTTTTAAACACTCTTTAGGTAAACGCTAGAAGCACACTTAAGTGCTGGGTACCTACTAGTAACTAATTATAATTCTGTGTAGTATTAGGCTGGCATTCTCTATGCCATCCTTCGTCATTTTTCAGAGGCATAATGTGCGCTTCACCCTTGTAAAGACTTTTGTGCAATTTTTTTATGCGGTGGCTGACAACAATGAAGAATTATGCCTGGATCTTTAGTAATGGGTTGTAGCATTCAATGACCCACTTGTTATGCAATTCATATTGTGTGACGCCTGGTTGTTTCTTGGTTGTTGTAAAATGCTTTAATACTTATATTAACGCGATTCCTTTGCCGACATCAAGCCTGTCTAGGGTCAGTTTGGAACGGAGTTTCAATTGGCACAGCCTTGGCTAAGTGGTAGAGCAGTGGGCTGGCACATAGGGGACCCTGTTCGAATCCCGTCGTGTTCTTGATGCTTTTATATACTAAGCTTTTCTTCTTATTTCATGTGATAGTTATTACGGACACCGGCGGTGGTCGGTGGCACCCGCGACCCTTGTGATCTCATAACTTTCACTGTAAAATAAGGGTATATGGGGAGGGACAAACTGCTTTTGGGCACTGACCTTTCATGGAAATCTTCAATGTATCTGCTTTTTTTCCCGCCAGTTTGTTTTGAAATATTCGTGTGCATACTTTTTAGCAACTCTCTTGTTATTTTCCGCCTTGGTACTGAAATCGCAAAAAAAAAAAGCAAAGGGTTGAAAATTTCACATGCAGGTTTCGCATGCACACATACAAAGAAACAAAACGAAAGAAGCCATCTTCTATTTCAATCAAATTTGTCCATGGTTATCTATTCAAATAGATTATTCAAATCCTATATGCAAGGTTGCATAATTTTCTTCTAAGTAGAGAATATTGTGCTGGTCGTAAGGAATAGGGAACACCATATTCATGTTTAATCAATGGAGACTGGAATATAGGCAAATGCCTATTTTGTTTTTTGCATTCCTATCGGGCCATTTTGACATATGAGCATGAATTAGAGGGTAAGAAGAGCTTTTATAGTGTTTTTATAGAGCCTATAAATGCCTATTTTGGGCATTGGTGCCTAAATTCCTATAGGTGCCTATAAATGCCTGTCTTTAAAATTGGTGTCTTTATAAACACTACTAAACTTTAAATTTTGCCTTCAAGTTCCGCTGGAGTCTGGTATTCATGTTACTCGGCCAAATTGAGCTTTCGGAACACTGTGGGGTGCAACCTATACTCCATCTCACAAGTTACTGCGAGACCTTTCAGCCAATAGCCTACAAGGCCTTTTAGCCAATAGGAAGGTCAATTAGCCTCTACATGTATTAATTCGTGTCGCGTCGTCGGCTCGGCATTTCTCCAGCGTCTGCTCACTTGCGTAGGGAGCAGGAGGTGCTTTTGTGCAGCGGCAGCACGGTTAACAAATGCGAAACCGCGGAGTGTTATCAGGGGAAAGTAAAGTGTAGATAAGAAAAACAATACACATGTGGTTTTTGTTTTATTTGTCATTTACTTCTTAAATGGCATTTCATTAAGTCACATGAGAAATTTTACTTAGACAGTGGAAATGAAACAGTGAGACAATGAAAGGCTTTGTATCACTAGAATTTTATAATTGGTTCATTACAAGCTGTGAAAGCATGATGTGAAGATGTGAGCTTGAAACCTTCACTACTCACTCGATGTAGAATTCGCTAGCCCAATTCCTTGCCTGCCTTATTTGATAATGGAGCAACTCGGATCTGGAAGATGACGACGCAAACACATCAGCACGTCATGCGTGCGTAAGATACCTTCACATGACATGCCCTTGCCAGGCAGTACACGCAAGCGGTGTTCTGTTGTTTTGATGTTCACTGTATTGTACTGCCTGTTTCTGTGGGATAAATCCTGCTGTGCACGCACATTTGGAGAGGCTGGCAGGCATCACGTGCCCTTACCACGATACATGTCGCACCACTGGAACTGTTCTAAAAGACAATGCACAGAAAACACGCCGAGCGTTGTGAATGTTGGCACTGGTACGATGCGAGAACGGCGAGAACACCAATGCAAACGAAATGAAGACAACTTAGTCTCACATCTCGCTCGATACGAAGTTGAAAAAAAAAACATGCATAGATTCCGTCTGTGTGTTTTGATATTTCTTTCAACCTTCATACTTCTATTCTGGCATCAGATTGCACAAATTACACACGTCGTCTTGAATAGTTCTCGCAGTGTCACGTACTACTTTGATGTACGCAGGATCATTCCTTGTTGTATACATCACCTTCATCATGTTGGGGCGCACTCTCAAGTGGTGTTCAGTCTGACATTTCACCTCTTTATGATGTGCGTAGCACTGCAAATCTTGGCATACGAGATCGTGAGCGCCCAGTGCATGCATTCCTCTTGGCTTCTCGAACTTCTCAAACCTGCATAAGGGCCCTTTAAGGTGTTCACAGACAGAAGAAAAAATGAGCCTCTGTGATTACACCAAGTTAATACAAAGCAAAAAGATCCTTCTGGCCTATTGCGCTTGGCTATTTGTACCTGTGTAGCCCTTCTCAGCTATGCCGAAAAGAGGGAGATTTAGAAGCATGTCCATTTGACAGTGGACACTCAACTCACCATGCTGAATTAGAAATGGCGAGACCGTATTCTCTGAAGCCTGCGAGAAAAAAAATGCATGGCTGTGCTAAATAATTACGCCTTTCTACCATCATAAACTAAAACATTTTGTTTGCTTTCCTGTCGTAGACACAGATCCCACAAGTATTTCTTAGAAATTTTGAATAGTGTCAAAGTTTATTGGGCCTATATTTACGATTTTGGGAGCCTAAAACACTGTTTTGCCCGCCTACTTTTGACCCCTAAAATCCATTTTTTAGTGCCTATAAATCTGGCCTCTATTGACCAACGATCTCCTGTAACGCACCAATATTAGCGTGACCTACTGAATTGCAAATGATACATTTCCTCTTGAGCATTTAGTCTCACTAACACTTTCGCGCTTGCGAACTGTGTTTAGCCGCTAAATACCTTTATGTTCACCCTCATATTGCTAATGACTGTACAGTAATATAGCCCCGCCGCGGTGGTCTACTGGCTAAGGTACTCGGCTGCTGACCCGCAGGGCGCGGGTTTGAATCCCGGCTGCGGCGGCTGCATTTCCGATGGGGGCGGAAATGTTGTAGGCTCGTGTGCTCAGATTTGGGTGCACGTTAAAGAACCCCAGGTGGTCTAAATTTCCGGAGCCCTCCACTACGGCGTCTCTCATAATCGTATAGTGGTTTTGGGACATTAAACCCCACATATCAATCAATCTGTACAGTAATGTATATGAACTGCGGACGTGTTCTTGTTGCACACTCTATTGCCTACGATTAATTTTCCCACTGCAGCGCCGGATCGCATCTTGCGTGTGTTTTCTGATTACCATTTCGTGCTGCAGCGACTATCCGCACAACGCACTTGTGTGTTTTCAGAGAGCGTGACCCCATCTTTCTCTCTGTTGTGCGTAGGTGCGTGCGCAAAGGTGGTGTGCTTAATTTCGCAGTATCGTATTCTACCAACCAATTCTCTCTCACATTGCCTTATTATTAGTAATGCAAGCCTTCAAACAGGGGCTTCCCTTCCGCAGGGTCTTTCACCGCAATTTTTCTAAATGATTATCGGTTGCAATCTATCCGACTAAAGATGTCACACGCGTGTTACAGCGTTAGCTTGCTACACTGGAGGCCCTATGGAGAGTCGATGAAGGGCAGTGACCACTTTTGTCAAGGTCACGCAGTGTCCCCATTGTAATACTAGGTCGAAATGGAATGCATACTGAAGAAATATTGTAGAATACAATTGTGCGTGACTGTAACGTTATATAGTTGGAAAACACGGGTTCAGACTCTTTCGGCGGCAGCCTTGTTCTCATGGGGGCAGAATGCAAACGCTCACATCTAGTCTACATTAATTCGGAACCTGCTGTTGTGTGTCTCTCAAATTCCAAGAGCTATATATATTAAGACAAACTAGCAGCTACAAGCATCCTTGCCACCGCCTTTCACAGGTTTGCCGCTGCAAAGGCTTGCTATTGCACAGGCTTGCTGATGCGCCCATTAATTTTTTTTCTTTTTCTCATGCGAAAATGTTTTGTGTGCCTTTTCTATGCCTTGTTTCACACTATTCTTGTACTGTAGTGAAAACTGTGCGATGCTTTTTGGTGCAATGAACTAGGGCGTTACAATTTCGAGGACGCCGTATACTAGAGACAGAAAAGTCGAGGTTAAATCGTGCCGCCAAATGTCTACAGATGCCAGCTGCATATACATGTTGTGAAACGGAGACTAACTGATTCTTACGAACATGCTGTCAAACATATGCAACCGACATCGCATGTGGAACTCATCTGAATCATCTTGTCCTATCAATGACACTGTGCAGTCGAATTACGTGCGAGTTGTTCATGTTGTTGTTTCGCATTGTTGCGTGAAAATTCAACACTGCAACTCTGATGAACCCTTGCAGCATATCGACACTGGCAGTTGCAGAACATGCTTGATTTTATCTACTCTAAAAAAAAGAGTAAAAAGGGTGTATTTTTGTCCCTCAATAATAATCACCTTGCGGATTCCTTGCACTTCCTGTCATGAAAACTCTGAGCTGGCCACCATACTATCAAGAAAGCTATGTCGCGCTGATAACGCCTGAAAGTGACCTGAAAGTGCCGGGTGTGCGGCGATAGTGCAAAGAAAGAGTGTAAGATAGATGGCGATTATTATTATGGGACAAAACTATGCCCTTTTTGCTCGATATTTTCTTTCAGTGTACGTGTTATACTCTGTGCGCTGACAGACTGCAATGCATAGATCTGCGTTATAGACACAATGAAGCAGAAAACAATAGTCCAAATGCTTAACTCGCAACTTTTGTTTTATGTAATACAACGTGAACTGGTTCACACGGCAGGAAAAAAACAAAAAAAAAATGTACGCGATAGACTGCAAGATCGCTATCCCACAAAGGCCAGGAAAGCTAGTCAAGGTAGTTCGATCTAACTACTAGTACAACATTTCATCCACTGCGATATAGACTGCTGGCTAACTCATGCACGAAATAAATATGTTTCTTGTTGCTCTGAATCGCTTGACGTGCTTTTCCTGGCGTACCTTGTAGTGATAAGCATTGTGGTTCAGCTCTTTTGTTTCTTTTTTCTTGCATATATTCAATGTAAATGAAAACATAGAAGCAGGCAATATCTGCTTCACCAATATTCACGGGTTAAGGCAACTATAATATGAAACAATAGATGTATTAATACGTTACGCAAGATAGCAGTATGAAAAAAGTCAGTAATAGAAAAAAAGTGCACACGATAACCTGGGGTACCAAGCCTTTTTCAGGAAGAATCGACTATCCTGTTGTAGGGCCGTTCGTTGGGCGTATGCAGGAGAATAAGTTATGCTGAAATGAGGAGCGGCTGACATGTGTGTACTACACGAGGAATAATAGGTCAGTTCTGTCCTGTTTCCACGAACAGAATAAAAGGTTGGTAGCCGGAAAACTACTTTTGTATACAGGTGAAGATTGCAGCAAGAACTAAAGAATGGTAGGAGGTAGGTAAGTGACAGAAATTAGTTCAAGGAAGGTTAGCAAAATAAAAAAAGATTTATTAACGATGAAAGAACTATAGAAGCACTAAGTCAGGCGAGAGCTTGTGTAGAAAGCGTGTGAACATCGTGTTTCATTGTGTGACCTGTGGCGCCATGTTCCAGGCTGATCCACTTTCGTGGCCAACCAGCATGGCTTCCCGCCAATGCGCGAGTGCAGATTGGTGACATACAAGACTTGGCACCGTTCCTTACAGGTGAACTACCCTACCCGCCTACCCGATTTGCATATGTGCATGCATGCGCTGACCAAGCAGCTAGCATATACTTTAAAAGGGACACTAAAAATAAAAACTTTTTTTTTCTTGTATTCTAGTAAATTGCTCTTTCACTATGTTAATAACACCGCGCTTGATGCGAGGGTGACTTGGTGAGCAGGAAAACGCGCAAAAAGAAAATGCTGTTGGCGACGCCTCAGTTCCCACATCAGTCGCCACAACATTGTGTATTTCAGAGTTGCCCTTGGTGGCTACTTTACGACCCTGTATGGTGACAAAATTTTCAGGTTTTCACCATATTTTCTGAATACATTGACCTTCTATTTTGGCAAATTTAGTAGCTATTTTTTCCCCTCAATATTTGCACATAAAATGCCAACCAAGCCTAACGACTACCCTTGTTTTCAAGCTTTTCTTACGTATCAGCCGATGCATGTGCATGTCCTCTCCCGGCCATCACTCTGCTGCGGCACTTCAATGCAACGCACGGTGCGCCTGCATGCCAAGACGGTGTGAAGGGGTTCCTGCATGATGGCCTATCAATGTGAGACACGCCCACTGTGGGGGAGCAGCCAAAAATTTTGTTTTTTTTAGTGTGAATCGATAAAAATATAGCTTGAAAAGTAAAGTTCAAAGTGAGCTGACTTCACACGGACATTGTTGTGCGCGTGTTGGCAAACACTGATGCTACGAGCCAGTTTCTAACTGACACACAAGTTCCTGTTCCCATGTGAACTCGGCATAAACTGAGATCCGCAATATAAAATGAATCTGGACTGGCATTATGGTAACTACAAATATTTTCTGGTGGTGACTAGAAGCACGACAGGCCTTTGCGATTAATGTTCCCACTGACTGGTTTAATAGGATGTTCTATGATGAAACAAGCGCTAAATATCCACACACTCAGAGAGGACACAGACATGCGCTTCTAGCAACTGAAAATTTTATTTCAAAGCGAACACTAATAAATGCATCACACGCATGTACGTCATTCCCAACTTCCCCTGTCTTCATCAACAACGTGATATAACAAAATATGCACTCCCATAATCGATGGCACACAACCAGAAACAAACACGTGTCAAGAACAAAGAAGTTGTGTCCTCTCTGAGTGTGTGTATTTTTAGCGCTTGTTTCATCATGAACCTTTACCAACACGCCCAACTGGCAGTCATCCGGAATGTTCTAATTTTACCCTGTCTCTGACACTCTGCCTACTCTATAGACTTTACTAAGAAAGCGCACGGAACTTATCTGAGAGATTGAGAATGAGGACCTAAAGAGTTTGGGTACCCAATTTCCGAGCCACCTGGCCACATGCGCAGCAACCAGGCCACTATTGTGCTCTTGCGCTCACCTTGACACAAGGCCCTAAAAGCAAAAACTAGCGTGGGTCCCCAAGGCTTCTTGGGTATAGCAAAAAGGACTAAGCAGACGCAGTAAGGGCCCGTGTCTTGCATAATGTTGGTTTCGCGAAATTAGGCGCCCCGTGCATTTCACCCGACTCTCAAACTCTTCTGATAATCCCAACGCAATAGCAGCCTCAATGCCTTGGGTCCCCAATTTTCTAGCTCTGTATTGTTTGTTTATTTCTTTGCGGCGTGGTAATGGCTCGAAGACCAAGCAAGAAAAAAAAGCACTGTGCTTTTATCACAGCTTCATTGCTGATTGAAAGTGATATTATTCATGATTCAATAAAAATTATTTTCACAGTACCGCTTTTCTGTGATTAGGCTATGAATTTGGCAATTAGGTTACATGGTGTGGCTACTTTGGCTACTCTTAGCTTGAGTTGTGGCTCCTTCGAATCTACTATACTAAACGGCAACCCTGGCCTGTGTATAGTTCCTAATCGATAAAAATAAAGCACATTGTCTTTTGTGGGAGCCAGAGAGAGACAGCATGCCAAGTTTCAGGACATTTCTTTAGGTCAGTGTTGTCATAATCCGAAAAAAAAAAAATGACAACTTTGAAGCCAGTGACGTCACTATAGCAAGTTTAAAAGTGAAAGTTGTCGCATTGCTTTTCTCATCTGTTAATAAACCTACAATGGTGGCATTAACGACACAAGATTTTTGAGAGTATAATTTAAGTCTAAACGAACTTATTGTTTCACTTTAGTGTGTCTTCAAAATGGTTAACGTGGTGAGGGGCTGAATAGGCAGTGCACAGTGTGCATTAGTAGTTCGAATAATGAAGTGGTGCCACGTGGTCGTTTGCAGGTTCGTTCGACTTCATCTTACTGGACCCACCCTGGGCGAACAAGTCAGCCCGACGAAAGCGCGCATACTCCATGCTGCCACGCCGCCAACTGTTGTCGTCGGTGCCTCTGAAGCAACTTGCGTCCCCTCAAGGCTGCCTGGTGGCCGTGTGGTGCACCACCAATGGGGCACACCTGCGGTTTGTGGCGCGTGAGCTGCTGCCATCTTGGGGCCTGACGTACCTGGCCACGTGGTACTGGGTTAAGGTACGCGCAGGCCGCGGCCTTCTTATCGGCAGACGTGCACATTCCAGTGCCTTACCACATGCAGGTAACCAAACACGGCGAGCCAGTTCGACCGTTCGACTGCCCGCACAAGAAGCCCTATGAATTCGTGATATTCGGTGGCCCATCGTCACTGTCCATCCCTCGAGACAAGGTGTTTGTTTCAGTGCCATCCTGCATCCACTCGCACAAGCCACCACTTTCAGGTGAGTGTAGAAATTATTTCAGTGAACATTCAACACAGCTTGTGTGTATGTGTGTCCGTGTATATATATATATATATATATATATATACAGTCGAGCCCACATATAACAGCCCCACTTAAAACGAACTTTCGCTTAAAACGAACAATATCCGCGTGTCCGTGAAAATATACATTGGTTCAATGGCACAAAATCGCACTTACAACGAATGTCTCCGAGCACCACCGATCGGTTACAGCGAACGGGGTCGGTGCACAGCTGACTTCCCGGGAAGCCACTTTCGACAACGGATCAGGCATTGGCGAGGTGCCCATACATTGTTATTGTTAAACGCTGGCCCTTCCTTCGTGCCCCTGTAGTTGCTGCTCTCCTCGACCGCTTTTTGTCACGCACCCCTCTGCGCTTTGTCCCCCCCACTACTCTGAGCACCCCGCATTGCCAGACGAGGCCTGTGTTTTCACACTGCCACTACTCTTTCAAAGACCGGTCAGCCATCTCCTCTGTTTTTGATCGCTGGTACTGTTAATGGCGTCGCCGGCCTGGAGTGACCAGACCATTTGCCGACATCGTCGGCCACCGACTGTATCCGATCGTCTGCGTCTGGTGCACGCGCGCACGCTACCCCACCGACTCTGATAATTGGTGATTCGTTTTGTGTTTAGGACCTGTTCTCGCTCACTTCGCACTCGGCTCAGCATACCTTCCGCACGCATGTGGAAGCGTGGAAACGGCTGTTAATTTGCGCGGAACGAATCGCGAAATATCGAAGTCGGTGAGGCCACGCATGTCCGCCGGCACAACAAAACGATTTTTTTACCACGACCGCCAATTCTTTGAACACTGCCATGCGCGCAGATCTAGGCGGTCGTGCTTTGACCTCTGTGCGCGGAGACACTCTTTCAAGTTTTTCTATGCACGAGTTGCACGTTTTGCGGACTTTTCAAGCAAGCTACCTGATTTACCTTCTTCCCGCATTTTTTGGTTTTCAAGGTCGCCCTCCTGCCGTGTCGTCCCCTCTTTTCACTGTATCGCAACTCCTTGCCCTTCTCTTGCAAATCTTCTCTCTTCTCTTGATCGCAACCTCTTCGCCCGTCTCCACCACTCCGCGCGCCAGCCACGCTCGCTCGAGTTAGTTTCGTTTTCTGACTAGAAATGGGCCCAGAGCTGTTCCGCGCGTTCTGGCATGTGTGTCGAATGTGTGCGTCTTGCTCGCTCTTGTGCATGTGTGATCAGAATGGCAGACGGGAGGGCTTGCACGCATTTTCCTGCTGCTCAACAAAACATCGAAAGTGTGACCGCTTGGCTTGAGCGTAATCCGCGCGTTAGGTGCCGCGTCGAGGAGCGCTTGCTCTGCAAAGCATAGCTGTTGACCACCTGGCAGCCAACTTGCCGCTTCAGGCGTCCCGGTATTCGGTTGTGGAGATGGTGTATATTTCGTGGGTGGCGATGACGGCTACAGGCGCGCGAAACGGTTTTTGCGAGACCGACTTCGTCGACATCAGGCCCGATGCCGAGCCTGAAGCTTCCGAACTGGATCAGTTAAGTGGCGATTTGTTGCAGCACGCCGTCGACTCCGACATGGGAGAACGGGTGGAACATCTGTTGCGATAGTTTCATTACGGCCGATGATGATACTGACACCGCAGAACCGTGCACGGATTAGGGCATTGTGAATGAAGTACGTGGCAAAAGCGATTTGGAGAAATTGAATTGCGAGAATGACGAAACTTTGGAGCCAGTCCCTCATGCAGCTTATGCCTCGGGCCTCGGCGAACAAGCACGCTGCTGTTTGAAATAAACTAGAGACCATCCTTATCGCTTCTACTCTTCGAAACACGTGCTTCACGGACTTTTTTGGGCAAAAAAGTTTGTGTTTTCACTTGCAACTTTTTTAAAAGCTGTGTTTCATTTACTACGAACTTCGGGATACAGCGAACGGATGCCGCGTCAGGCTCAGGCTCGTTAGAAGCGGGCTCGACTGTATATATGTACACACACACACCACCACCACCACCACCACCACCATCACCAATATAGGTTCCTGTGTTACATAAGCTGGTTTTATTTAAGGGTTTTTAAACCTAGGTGGGACAAGTTGACCTTTAGAGATAACATCATTTTTATGAGTGTGTTATAATAACAACAATAATAATAATCTTTTTCTCTCAGAGCTCGTGCGACCTTTCGTGAAAAACGGTGGAGCCTGCATGGAGGTGTTCGCCAGGTACCTCGTGCCTGGATGGACGAGCGTCGGCAACGAGGTTCGTAGTCCCACCTCTGTGGTTCTCTCCTTCATTTTTCCTGACACTTTCTTTTTCTTTCTCTTTTGTCTTTATTCAGGCACTCAAGTTGCAGCACGAAAGCCTGTATGAGCCTGCAAGTTCAGAATTCCCGCAATCTTGATACATGTATCAAGCATCAGAGATGGAAAAAGTCATCCTCACTATTTTTATCACCAAATATTTTATTATGAAAAAAACGTTTTTATATCTTCGCGCTGATGTATTATCTGCTTCTCTGTACGCCGCGCTGGTGTAGCGGTTACGGTCTTGGCTGATGATCCGAAGGCGGTCACATTTTGGTGGAGGCGAAATGGTAGAGGCCCATGCACTGTGCAAGGTCGGTGCACGTTAAAAAACACCAGATGGTCGAAATTTCCGTGGCTCTCCACTATGGTGTCTCTCATAATCATATCATGGCTTTGGGACGTTCAAACACCAGGTATTATCATTATTTTGAGATAGGTAGCAGTGCACTTGAAGCTATAAAGAAGTACGTCTACTTAGGACAGGTAGAAACTGTGAAGCTGAACCATGAGGTGGAAGTAACTAGAAGAATAAGAATGGGGTAGAGCACATTTGGCAAGCATTCTCAAATCATGACTGGTAGATTACCACTATCGCTCAAGAGGAATGTATATATCTGCTGCATCCTACTGGTACTTATTTATGGAGCAGAAACCTGGTGGATTACAAAGAGGGTTCAATCTAAGTTGAGGGTGACGCAGCGAGCGATGGAAAGGAATAATATAGCTGTAACCCTAAAGTACAAAAAGGTAGCAGAGTATATCAGGGAACAAATGGGTGTTAAGATTATCATAGTCGAAATCAAGAAGAGATGGTCATGGGCAGGGCACGTAGCGTGAAAGCAAAATAACTACTGGTCGTTAAGGATCACAGACTGAATTCCAAGAGGAGGCAAGGGGTTGAAGGGGAGACAGTAAGTTAGGTGGGCAGATGAGATTAAAAAGTTATAGTGGCAGCAGAAAGCACAGGACCGAGTTGACTGGCGGAACATGGGAGAGGCATTTGTCCTGCAGTGGGCGTAGTCAGGCTGATGATGATTATTATTTTTTGTGTCTTTCATTTGTCCGCGCATCATTCAGAAACCATTGCAACCTTCTCTGAAGGCGTTCCCTAATTTGCCACTGGTTCTCCTGCGTATTGCACACTGAGAATTTAACCTATCTCCCGCGAGGCTCTTTATGACCACCTCTACAACTGCTGTGGAGGGTAACGCTTCAGAGCAGGGTTCGGCAACCTTCTGAGGCCGAGTTGCACGAGGCTGACACGGTGGGATCCGGACTGGGACTGCAAATTGGGGGCTGGGGGCGAGGCTTTTCAGGTTAATTTGATTTACAAAACTGGAAAATATATTATGTTTTTTTCATAACATATATCACAAGGCTGCAAGCAGCAAACATAGGTTACTAGAAAAAAAAAAGCTGTTTTAGCGACTTTAGGGAAGGAAGGAGGGGCCATTGTGACACCGTGTTGTAGGCCGCAGTTTGCCTAGCCCTGCTTTAGGGTAATGGTAGTGATAATTGCTTTGTGGTCACTGTAGTGCGCTGTAACTTCGCTACGTTCGTGGCCAGGATCAAATCTAAATATCATCTGTACCACGTGGTTAGGCGATAGGGGTCATTGCAGCGGGCGAATTCAAAGCCCCTGACATGCTTTACAAACTGGTCCTTCTTGACTGGTGTCGTTCTGTCAACAAGAATGACGCCGGCGAAAATCATTGGTGTTGTTATTATGTGTACTGGTTGTCTTACATGTGAAAGGCTTGTGACATCGCTCGCTGCCCAGGTCGCAAACTGCCGTCGCCATGACAACATGCCGGGCGTGCTTATCATACCTTGTCATCATTTGTGTTTGAGTTGCTTGCTCAGTACTTGTTCTTTTTTCTAAAGAGTGGCGCTTGGATGATATCGTGACGGGTTCACGCACATAGCCACAACTGGCGGCGCTGATCAAGCAAGAATGTGCAATATGCAGGCGCTAATGTGCAGGCACTAAAAAAGACAATAAAAAGCGTTTGCTCATCTCGCGTGTCATACGTACCGCACTTCGCTCTCGCTATTCGTGAGCCTTTCACGCAAATCCATACAATTTTATTTTTAGCCAACTTACCGGTAGCGTTGCTGCAGGTGTTATCGCAGCCATGCATGCAATGCCCATATATGACCGTGAATTATCTTCATCTCTTCGAGCTGTACGCAGCCGCTCACAGTTGCGACTGATTAGCAGCGCGCTGCTCCACAGAACGGTGCCACTTGTTCAGTAAAAACTGCAGCGCATTAGGCTCATAACAAAGAATGACTTCTCGCGTCAATCACTGAATAATTATTTTGAACAGCGAAAATGTTCAGCAAGTCGTTCCTTGTTTTCTCCGTACCGAAAAACTATCAATCATTAACGGTTGTGCGCCACAGAAATTGGGTAGATCCCACTACCTACTTCTGGTACACTGAACATAAAGAAGGCAACAGCGCAACAAATGACCGCATCGCGACAGCAGCAAGTTGGAAGAGCCAGAGTATGTACAAGGAGACATTACAAAAGGGCAGCAAGACGTCCCCAAAGCGATGGAAGGCCTACTTCAACGACATCATGCCGTGTCATATCTGTGGCTGTGCTTTAACTCGAACCTCTCTGTGCTGATAATAAAGAAACAACCTAGCATTGCCTAGCTCAGTAGTTCTCAAATGGGGATCCGCGAAGCCATTTCTATGATCTGCGAAACCCGCACCCACTTTAAAAAAAAGTCACGCTTAACCAGAGTTTAAGCGAGACTGTGCCACGTATTGAACTGTCCAAAATGAAGTGGTGCGGCACGTTTGTTTGATGTTTTTGAAACCAATGAAAGGCACCTGTTTCACACGCTCCAGTTGTGTTAATTTACCTATGTACCCCCCCCCCCACACACACACTGTGTCTTCTCCACTGCAAGGGGTCTTCCATCACTTTTACCAGTCCACAAGGGGTCCCTGACACATCCATGGCTGAGAACCACTGGCCTAGCTGAAGCCTTATCAACTTGCTAAGGCCTGTAGAAACAACCTAGATGCAACCAGATCATTTCAGAATCGTCCAGTTTTGCTTTTTCAAGGCTTGAGTGGCTTAAAGGGCCCCTGAGCCACCTCTGAGAACAGGCGTGTTATTCTCTCCCAGAGTCTCCCCTTAGAAACACCTATACCTCACTAAGTGATTATGATAAGGAAAATAAAAGTGCCGCCTGTAACTGTATCATTTCGACGACACCTAAACTGGCCGGCATAGGGTCTAGGGTAGTGGGAATAGAAGGGGATAAGTAAGGAAACAGCAAGAGGAGGAACAAAAATTCGATTCGCCTCATGTGCGCGCTCAAGAACACACGCGCGCACCACAGAGCCGACTGAGAAGACCGCCGAGAAAGCCGGGGGTACAGTGATGCACACGATTTAGCGTGGGCAAGAAGAGTGGGGACCTCCAAACTCACTTGCTGCTGTTGACAGTCCACTGGGAGGAGCGGGAGCACAGAACGAATTGATTCCACTAGCAAGTGTGTTATGGAGGCCGACGAGGTCGGCGGTCTCGAGGAAGCGGGCTGCGTGGTCGTCGCGATCTTGGGGACGGCGGCAGGAACCGGCAGTTGTGAAAAAGCACGTGGTCTCTGCGTCGCCGTCGAACGCTTGGTGACGACGGCAAGAGACGGCTGAGTTGAGGGTGAGGCCGTTATCGTTCTAGTGGGGACGACGATCGCGCTCATAGGACGAGGGGCGGCCTCCGAGGCCGTGCCGCCGGTAACGGTGAGCGCATCTCAGAACGAGCGTCCCTTGATGAGGGTAGCGCTGCTGCCAGGGGTCCTAGCGTGTCCTAGGGCTTGGCGGTGAGTCACAGTGCCGTCAGTTGAGGTTGAGGCCATGATGACCGCGGACTCGCACTGGAGTTGCCAGGACGGGCAGCGCGGCTCGATGGTGGGATGTTTTCCGCAACAGTTGACGCAGTCAGGGTGCTGGGCTGCACACGATCCTGGGGCGCACTTGATGCCGCAGCGCAGGCACCGTTCGTCTCACGAGCAGGTGGCAGTTGCGGGCCTGAAGCGGCCGCAACAGGAACACTGCAGGGGCTGGTGAGGACGAACCAGGTGCCTTTGCTTATAAAGCAGTATATCCGGGGGGTGGTGTTCCCCGCAAAGGTGAGGGTGAGGCAGTTGCCTCTGCGGACACCAGACATAGGTGGCACAGGTGATGCAATGTTGTCGGCGAGGTCCTCGAAGAGGGTCGTCTGGTCCTCTCCATAAACCACGCCAGCGCAGGTGTTCAGGTCCAATTTCTCGACCCCCAACCTTGGTCTCGCAGATTGGTGGGGGGGGGGGGGGAATAGATGTCAACCGCGACAAGCTTACGCCTGAAATTCGCCCGCACATGCTGGGTGATTGGGAACCCCGAGAGGAAGGCGGTGATCGCATCCCTCGACACAGCCAGGAAGTTGGCCTTCTTCCCGACAGGCCGAAAGATGATGGTGGCCGCACTGTCACTAATCGCCAATGAAGTGGGCACCATCGGGGCGCAGAGACGTGCTTAGGAACACGTGTGTACCGGGAACTGGCACCGATTGCTCGGCAACCGCGGTAGTGAAGAGACGAGACAAGGTGCTGGTGCTGCTAGGAGGACATCCCTTGAAGGAAGCCACGGCCGTGGCAGAAGAAGAAGCGCCGGTTTGCACCTTCGCTCGCTCAGCGCTCTTGCTGAAGAATGATCTCCGTGAGGCCTTGTCGATGGACGGCAGGATCACTCTTGAGTTGAAGGTTTGCTTGTTTGTGGTTTTGAGTGCTTTTTTGGCAGTTTGTGATTTATGCTATTTGATTTTCAGAGTTCAAGCGACTCAGGCTATCTTGATGTCGGTTTCTTCACCTGGCCAAGGGTCGTATCCCTTGGCTAGCATCTATACCGGCCAAGGATTGGCCGATTGATTCTTTTCTATGCAGTGGGGTCATCAACATCCCCGTGGCTATGGTATCAACCAATGGAGGTGTAATACCAATGAAGAATCCGAAGGCGATTCAAATAGAGCTTCGGAAAGCTACATCACACTTTCAAAAGATTACTGAGGTCCCGCATTTCGGTCGTGGTGGTATTTTGTGTTGCTCTGCCGATCAGGAGTGCGTCCAAGAACTTCTCAATTGTTCCGGGTTTGCAGCCTATCCGATGAGCTTGTTTATTCCAGCGCATCTTGCATGTTTGAAAGGCATAATCCGAAGTGTAGATACGAGCCTGACTCCTGCAGAAATTCTGGAATTATTTTCAGTAGCAATTGCAGTGTCAGTATACAGGTGCACGCGTCTGATTGACAAGAATAAATCACCTAGTGAGTCGGTGATAGTAACCTTTGTGGGAACGATAAGACCATCTGAAGTTAAGGCTTCGCCTCTTATCTATAAGGTAGAGCCTCTATCCCCTTAGCCACTGCAGTGCTTGAATTGTTGGAGATATGGCCACAGAGCAGAGCAAAAGGATGCAGGTCAATCGCTAAATTTAGAATATGCAGTAAGTAATTAAGCTCAACTCTACGGAAGCGAAGTGCTGGTTATGTCATCAAGCACATCCTGCTGACTCTATAGATTGTGAGGTGAAAAAACGAGAAGTTAGACTATTGGAAATTGTGGAATGCCGGCGTTGCTTTCGGAGGGAAGCTGTGACGAAATTACAAGAACGCTCGAAAGGCTATGCAAGCGTAATAGCGCGACATACCAGTGCTACGAATGCATCATTAGCAAAAACTACAGCAGAGGCCATAGAGAAGGCAACGGAACAGGCAATGGAGCGTCTTGCCAACAATGTTATTGGAGCCGTGGCAGAAATGTTAACATCTCAGTTGACGCAAATCCTTGCTTCATTGTCTATGAAAAATCAGACTTCCAAGGATTTAGTGGTTTCAAAGAGTGCAACGACAGAAAGCCTGATAGCTCCTACACGATGTGCATCTCCTGAAGCAGCACCCTCTAAACGGATAATGCGGGCAGATCTAGAACCTATATTTATTTTATTTTATTTATTTTCACATACTGCAGCCCAATACAGGGCTATTACAGGAGTGGGGTACAATTACATGAACAAAATACAGTGATTACAAGGTTGACACAAAAAAAATGATTTATTATAACAGTGCGTCTACAAATTCCGACAACGATAATTCAAGAATACTACCGGGTAAGTTATTCCACATTTCAATAACTCTAGGAAAAAAACTGTTCTTAAAAATGTCCGTGTGTGTAAAGAAAGGCTTTAAGTTGAGGCTGTGGTAACGTCTAGTTGAAAGAGTATCAGCATACGGGATGCAATCATCTGAAGATAGTCGACAAGATGAGTGAAGAAATGAATGCAATAGCTTCAAAGAATCGGTATCCCGTCTGGTGTATAGGAGAGGGAGTTTCAAGGAAGTCATTGCTGATGAAGGTGAAAAGTTATGATCGTAGCGATGGCAAATGAAACGAACCGCCTTCCTTTGAACAGATTCAATTTTGCTGATGTCACATGTTATATGCGGATTCCAGACACATGAAGCATATTCTAGTATAGGGCGTATGAGCGTTTTATACAACAGTAACTTGGTGCATTTCGGAGATTTAGATGACGTACGATGCAGGTAACCTAATTTTTTCAGTGCTTTGGATGTGATGTAATCAATATGCCGCGACCAATGTAAGTTGTGTGATAAGATAACCCCAAGGTATTTATACTCTTGTGCCCGGGGAATTATTGTGTTCTCGGAAGTGTAATCATGCAGCAACGGAGAACGGCTGTTAGTGAATGATACCACTACAGTTTTCTGAAAGTTAATGCGCATCTGCCAAAGCCTGCACCATGTGCAAAAGCTGGTGAAGAAACCCTGAAGTAAGGCACGATCACTAGGAGAAGAAATTACTTGATATAAGATGCAGTCGTCGGCATAAAGACGGACCTGAGACTTCAGATTGTTCGGAAGGTCATTTGCAAATATTAAAAGTAATAAAGGTCCTAGAACGGATCCCTGTGGAACACCCGAAGTTACATCGACAGTTGAAGATGAAGTGGAGTGGAATGACACATATTGAGATCGAGATTTAAGAAAGCTAGCTATCCAGTTGGTTAATTGAGGGTTTAAAATAGCATCAATTTTACTTAGCAGTTTATTGTGTATAACGGTGTAGAAGGCCTTGGAAAAGTCTATGAATAACGCGTCAATCTGATTGCCAATGTCAAGATTGCTGGATATGTCATGCGCAAATTCGACCAGTTCTGTTAGTGTGCTGAAACCACGACGAAAGCCATGTTGAGTGTTCGAGAGTAGGTTATTTGACTCAAGATATTCCGTTATATGATTGTGAATGACATGCTCAAGCAGTTTACCGGAATTTGAAGTAAGTGATATCGGTCTGTAGTTGGACAGGAGTTGCTTGTTACTAGCTTTATGCAAGGGCAAGACTTTGGCTAGTTTCCAGGACTGGGGGACAGTGCATGAAAATACAGATTTTCGAAAAATGATTGACAAATAACGTGCACACCACAGAGAGTATCGTATGAGAAAGCTGTTTGGAATGTCGTCGGGACCAGTGCACTTTTTTGTGTCTAACTTAAGTATCATGTTAAGGATGCCGTTCTCGTTAATCAATACATCATCAATGGCGAGCTCAGGATTAGGGCTTCTGAATACTGGGAGAGAACTGTTGTCATGCGTGAATACAGACTGAAAGTAGACATTGAAAGCGTTAGCTATTTCAAGTAGGTCTGAAATAGCCTTACCGTCTAGCATTAACGAAATGGTATCAGTTTTAGTTGGTGATATGGAAGTCCAAAATTTGCGTGGGTTGGATTGAAGTAATCTTGGAAGCTCAACTTGAAAATAAAAGTCTTTAGCTTTTTGCAATTCGGTATGTAGTTGCAGCACGGTATTATTAAATCGAACGATACTGTCAGGATCTTGCGTCTTTTTCTTGCGCCGCAAACGACGAACGCGACGTGATGTATGCAGTAGATGGCGATTCATCCAAGGGACTTTAGGATTTCTTTTTTTAGACTTAAGGGGGACAAAGTTATTAATGCATAGTTCAACGATGCGCTCAAATTCTTCAACCAGTTTATTAACGTTGTCATCTTCGCGAACACCAAGCGCTTGAAAAGAATCAAAATTAAATACAAGGGTGTCCGTTATTGATGCGTCATCAGCACAAGAAAAGTCAGGGAAATGAGTAATATTGGGCTGTACTTTAGTCATTGGAAAGGGGATTGAAAGGAACACAAGCTTTGTGGTCAGAAATGCCATCGATTACTTCGTACTGAAAACCAGTTTCAACTAGATGAGAACTTAAGAAGAACAGATCAAAGACAGATGTGTTTCGGGTATGTGTTTGCACGATTTGAGTAAGACCAAGGGATAATGAAAGAGATAAAAGTTCCCTGCAAATGGCCAGATCATGGCCGGTGCAACACAGAGTTCGCCAATCAATACCCGGAGCATTGAAATCCCCCATGAACACAATCTCCGAGGTGCCGAAGTCCTGTTCGTGCATGAACAAGCTAAGCTTTTCTAAAGTATTTATTGGAGAACCAGGTGCTCTATAACACACACCAACAATCATAGACAGCCCTTTTAAACATAGCTTACACCAAGTAACTTCGACATTAGGCGTATCAGAGAGCACAGAAAATTTTATGTCCGAACGAAGAAAAGCGACACCACCTCCTTTACCACAAGATCGGTCGTTCCGTATTGCTACATAGCCAGGGGGTGTAAATTCGGAATCGTACACGTCGCTGTGTAACCAAGTCTCTGTTATCGCAATTACATGAGGTGAATATGATGATACAAGAGCGAGTAAAGGTATAAACTTGTTCACAATGCTTCTTGCATTCAAACACAAAAAATTTATACTGCTGTTACATGGCTGCAGTCAACGAGAACTTGCTCCGGCCGTAGAAGTAGAAGTGTTTTTAGCAACTTTGTTGGTAACGCGCTTTAGCGTGTCTGTATCAGTGTCCCACATGTAGCGTACATCATCAATATAAGCATGATCGTAGCGTAGTTTAACTCTGCATCCCTTATCACGAAAACTTCCCGTAGTGTCCCACAGTTTTTTACGTAAGGCGCGCACATTTGGTGATAAGTCCTCAGGGATATGAAAACCAAAACCTTTCAGTTTTGTGACGTTTTTCATAACCCGCATTTTTTCCCTGAAGTCAAAAATTTTCAGTATAACAGGACGCGGTCTCCCATCCCGTGGTCGGCCCACACGGGGACAGCACTCAATATCTGGACATGTTAGTTTAAGATGCTCTGTTAGTATTTGCGAAACACTATGCAATAAAGAGTCAGTATTTTTATCGTGAGTTTCTGGTAAAGCATGCAAAAGGATGTTGTTCCGGCACGAACGGTTTTCTAAATCGTCGGATTTCGAAGCGAGTTTACAGACTGATTGCCCAAGAGAGACAATTTCAGAGTCAAGCTTGTCGTACACTGCACTGCAGTCAACAGCAGCTGTACAAGATACCAGTGAATATACGCGCGCATCAAGGGCATCAAAGCGAGAATTAAAAGACTCCTTTATATCTGCAATGTCACTAGCAATTTGCTTTTGACCAGCCAACAATTGCGCGAGGAGATTAGCCGTTTCTGGAGTGGGACTGTCTGAGCAGTGATTGACACTCGTATTATTGGCATTAGCCCCCTGTGCCTTTGATGTATTTGTTGAAGGCACCCCCTAGGCCCAGGGTTAAGCTCAACGTCCCCACTTAGAAGAAGGTCATCGTAGCAATGCAACATACGAAAACAGAAATCAACAAGACTGCTCGGGCAGAACAGCAGTAACAAAAAGCGGTCATCTGATCGATAACTATAGGCATGCTGGATGTACGATACCTGCACGAAGAACAAGCAGTGATTAGGCATCGTTCCGGCGTCACCGCTGTTCTGCCCACTGAAGGAATGTGCTGACGGGATGTCCTTTATAGTCTGCCATGTAGACGTCGCTGTCCGCAGGTGACCGGTAATTGGCTGAACAACAATGGCCTCAATCAATAGTTCAGCACGTGGCAGGCCGTTCGAAAAGCCTCAGAACACGCCATGGCCGTCACCGACACGAGTGACTGGGCAGTCCGGAGGCACTCTATCGGCAGGTTCCACGTGTCGCAAAAAAGGCACCATGGACGATGAGGCAGCGCCGTCGCAGAAGAAGCCATGGAAAAATCCGAGGAGCTGCACGAAGAACAAGCAGTGATTAGGCATCGTTCTGGCGTCACCGCTGTTCTGCCCACTGAAGGAATGTGCTGACGGGATGTCCTTTATAGTCTCCCATGTAGACATCGCTGTCCGCAGGTGACCGGTAATTGGCTGAACAACAATGGCCTCAATCAATAGTTCAGCACGTGGCAGGCCGTTCGAAAGGCTGCAGAACATGCCATGGCCATCACCGAGACGAGTGACAGGGCAGTCCGGAGGCACTCTATCGGCAAGTTCCACGTGTCGCAAAAAAGGCACCATGGACGATGAGGCAGCGCCGTCGCAGAAGCAGCCATAGAAAAATCCAAGGAGCTGCACGAAGGACAAGCAGTGATTAGGCATCGTTCCGGCGTCACCGCTGTTCTGCCCACTCAACACTCATATCAGATGATTCTGACGAGTTCACAGATATGGACACGGAATCTCAAAATTCCTTGAAGCGTGCCAGATCTCCCCTCTCGAAAAAGTCTTCAAAAAAATCAAAACCTAAAAAGTACTTGTCAAAGAACGGCTTCTTTGAGAACCTCTCCAAAAAAGACTTTTTGAAGAAAGATTTCTAGTAGCGGCACAGTTGGTACTTCATCAGCTTCATGTAATGCATAATGAAAAAACGAAGATATATACAGACGGATCATGCACAGAAGAAGCGTCAGCCTGTGCGGTCTTTATACCCGAAATTCAGAAAAAGAAGATGTACAAATTATCGCACAAATCTTCATCGACGACAGCTGAATTGGTGGCTATCTTTGAAGCAGTTAAGCTTATCTGCGAGAATCCTGAGCCACGAAAATGGGTGATATGCACTGATAGCAAAGCTGCTCTTCAGCTAATCAGAAATGTGAGATCACCTTACAAAAATGGTGAAATAGCACAATGTATCGCAGAAACTGTGGAATATGCCTCATCGCAGGGTCACAACATCGTATTACAATGGATACCCAGCCACATTGGAATAAAGGGAAATGAAGATGCTGATAGTCTCGTGAAAAAAAGCAATGAAGGAAGGACGGGATTGCGCAATCCCTATGTCTGGGGCGGATATTCGGCATTTTATATCGCAAGGAGCTAACCATTGTTTGATGGAGAAGTGGTTTGAGAGCCCTAAATCAAAGGATACGGTACTTTATGAAGTTGATCCACACAGAAAATTTTCCATAGCGACAGACCTCCCACGACACCCAGAGACATTGATCCACAGACTTAGATTGGAAGTAGCATACACAAACAGCTTCCTGCACAAGATACATCGATCCAACTCACCGGAATGCCATTGTGGTCATGCAGAAGAAAATGTTCGCCATATTCGTTTGGAGTGTGTAAATACGCGAATGAGAGAGAAAAATTAAAGAACAAATTAGCAAGTTTGGACAGACGGCCCCTCACAATAAAGAAACTACTTGGACCATGGCCTGAGATGCATCTCCAGATAAAGGCAATAATCTTCCTGACAAACTTTTTAGTGGAGACCGGACTGGACAAGCGCCTATGACTGACAGCCAGAGATGGATATTATGTAAAGTGTGGTCATGTATATACTGAGATTAGAGTGGTAAGGTGTGCGTGTAAGTAGTTTATGACTGTGTGAACTGCGTGAAGAAAACTGTGTATTGGCATGATATTTGAAGTGGTTTCAGTGTGCCATATGTTTTTTTTTCTTTTTTTTCTTTCTTTTCCGTATTGTTAATTTTTGGGTACCGTTCTGTATTATTATTTTATTTTTCGCTGCAGAACTTTGTGATATGGAGTAGCCGAGGCAATAGGCACCTCAACCTCTCCACAGCAAAACAGTTAAAACAGAACAGAACAGAATCTCTTGGATCAAGCAGTCTCTGCGACCGGTTTATAGTGTCAAAATAGGCTCCCTAAAAGTATTACAGTGGAATTGCCGATCATTAAGATCGGCTACCACAGATTTATCATATATTTCTTCGCCAATTTCCCCAGATATCATTACTTCACAAGAAACCTGGCTTACAAATGGACAAAAATTTCACCTAAAAATTATTGCTTATTTCGTTTAGATAGACCTAGCAGAGGTGGTGGACTTGCCGTTTTTATATGAACTAAATTCAGTCACAGAGCGAAGATTACCTACCTGTGCATGGATACCAACTATGAAATTATAGTATTAGTCATCACTCTGCCAGGCTGCTCCCCTTTTTCTTTTGTTAATGCATACTTTCCGGCAGGAGTACAGGACACGAGATGCGTAAATGTGATGCTAGCTTCCTGCAGGAAGGATGTAACGTTAACTGGTGACTTCAATTCACACCACGTGTCTTGGGGTTTCAAGACCGATGTAAATGGAAGGTGCTTGTGGAAATGGACTGTTGATAATCAATTATCGTGTGTAAATTTCCCCACTCTTACGTTTGTTAGGAGACAGTCTAAGTCGGCTATATGTTTGACCTTCTCCAGCTCCTCACTAAGGATATCGTCGTGGAAAACTTTAGATTGCACAACAAACAGTGACCACCTTCCTATTAGCTTCTATGTTAACTCTCCCAGGATTGTGTGGCAGCTTGGGCTAGTTGGTATGGCATGACGATAGTTATTGCGCGAGAACAAAACGACGACACAGAGACAAGAAGGACACGAAAGACACGAGCGCAAACTTCCAACTGAGTTTATTGCGCAGAGCACGAAAATATATAGAGGAGACAGTGACCATGGCACAAGAGCAGAACATGAGTAAGAAAACCAAAAACAACCAACACAAATACAAAGGCACTGAAAAAACAGCAAAGAAAAATCTAGAAGAAACCGAACCAGAAAGGTAAAGCTACCTGCCCGCACCGAATCCTTCGAGGAACCTGCGTTCCTTCTCGGACTAAGCCACGGAGGGCTTGCTAATCCAAGGCACCTGTTCGCGTTACCTGCCCGCACCGAATCCTTCGAGGAACCTGCGCTCCTTCTCGGACAAGGCCACGGAGGGCTTGCTAACACAAGGCACCTGTTCGCGTGCCATTTGCGCAGCCTCGACAATGACCCGGGTGCCCACATCTCTGTGTTTGTACAATGTCGCTGTTTCCTCGAAGAGGGGAACACACTTGCACTCAGTGCAGTGCTGGGCAAGAAAACCATCTTTCCCGTTTTTAACATTGTTCGCGTGCTCTCTCAGCCGATCCTTCAGGCACCTTCCCGTCGTTCCGACATAACAAGCACCACATGAAAGGGGGGTCCTATACACGACTTCCCGGGAGCAGGCCGCATACCTGTTTCGATGTTGAACTCTGCAATCTGTTGATGATTTCGTTTTCAGGGGGTTGGTAGATTTGGTGAGGCTGATTAATTTGAACGGTGCTGAGAACATGACACGAACTCCAACACGTTTTCCGATTTTTTTGAGCCTATGTGATATCTGGTGTATGTATGGAATCACGGCTACCCTTTCACGTTCTGTATCCGTGTTGATCAGATTCTGTCGCGTTTTCTGCTCCGCCTTATTAGTCCGCAGGATCGTCTCCGCAACAGACGCGATAAACGCCTCGGGGAAACCTGAAGCCTTAAGGCGGGAAACTTGAGCTTTGAAGCTCGCAGAGATATTGTGGGCGCAAGACCTATTTAAAGCATTCTCAAGGCAGGTTCGTGCTATGCCTCGCTTAACTATCTTACTGTGAGCAGAAGAAAAGGGAAGCAGAGGTTTCTGCGCACGTGGTTCATAACACCAACAGATGTGCTGTGAGCTAAAAACCAGATTTAAATCCAAAAAGCGTAATTTGTCATTATCGGGCATTTCATGTGTCACCACAAGAGGCTGCAAACAATTTTCGAACACGCCTATAGTTTGAGTGGCCAACGAGTGAAACATAGAAGACTCACAATTTAGAATAACCAAAAAATCATCCACGTATCTAAATATTTTGACGACATGCGAGCCTTCTAACTTTTCCTGTAGTTTTTTGCCCATTTTTGCCAATAGAAGATCACTGAGTAGAG
>WOVY01004792.1:0-27916 GCA_013436015.1 Rhipicephalus annulatus
TTTTTCATCCACTTTCTTTCTTCTTATTTACATTCAATTGGTTCTAATAACTTCCCCTGTACATTCCTTGGCATTACTGTCTGTTATATCTCATAATATTGTGTCAAAACACGGAAAAACGAGCCCTTAGGTATACACTTCTTTCCCTTATTTCATTGAACGAGGGTCTCGTACTGGCAGACTTGGTGTTGTTTAGGTTGTATAAGAGGGACAATTTATCAGCTGCCCGCTCATAATAAGTTCACGTGCTACGTGACGCCAAACATGCGCAATAAGAGTGTTTTCACACTCGCCATTTGGCTTATAGATGGCGCTGACTGTCACTCCTACTTCTAAATTCACAGATAAACCCAAAAAAGTGGATGGAGGGAGGGCCGCTGTGCTAGCTCAGTGGTTAGAGCATCGAACGCGTAATTCGAAGGTCGTAGGTTCGATTCCTGCTCACAGTTGGTAATTTTTTCATCCACTTTTCTTTCTTCTTATTTACATTCAATTGGTTCTAATAACTTCCCCTGTACATTCCTTGGCATTACTGTCTGTTATATCTCATTAATATTGTGTCAAAACACGGAAAAACGAGCCCTTAGGTATACACTTCTTTCCCTTATTTCATTGAACGAGGGTCTCGTACTGGCAGACTTGGTGTGTTTAGGTTGTATAAGAGGGACAATTTATCAGCTGCCCGCTCATAATAAGTCCACGTGCTACGGTGACGCCAAACATGCGCATAAGAGTGTTTTCACACTCGCCATTTGGCTTATAGATGGCGCTGACTGTCACTCCTACTTCTAAATTCACAGATAAACCCAAAAAAGTGGATGGAGGGAGGGCCGCTGTGATAGCTCAGTGGTTAGAGCATCGAACGCGTAATTCGAAGGTCGTAGGTTCGATTCCTGCTCACAGTTGGTAATTTTTTCATCCACTTTTCTTTCTTCCTATTTACATTCAATTGGTTCTAATAACTTCCCCTGTACATTCCTTGGCATTACTGTCTGTTATATCTCATTAATATTGTGTCAAAACACGGAAAAAACGAGCCCTTAGGTATACACTTCTTTCCCTTATTTCATTGAACGAGGGTCTCGTACTGGCAGACTTGGTGTGTTTAGGTTGTATAAGAGGGACAATTTATCAGCTGCCCGCTCATAATAAGTTCACGTGCTACGTGACGCCAAACATGCGCATAAGAGTGTTTTCACACTCGACATTTGGCTTATAGATGGCGCTGACTGTCACTCCTATTTCTAAATTCACAGATAAACCCAAAAAAGTGGATGTAGGGAGGGCCGCTGTGATAGCTCAGTGGTTAGAGCATCGAACGCGTAATTCGAAGGTCGTAGGTTCGATTCCTGCTCACAGTTGGTAATTTTTTCATCCACTTTTCTTTCTTCTTATTTACATTCAATTGGTTCTAATAACTTCCCCTGTACATTCCTTGGCATTACTGTCTGGTATATCTCATTAATATTGTGTCAAAACACGGAAAAACGAGCCCTTAGGTATACACTTCTTTCCCTTATTTCATTGAACGAGGGTCTCGTACTGGCAGACTTGGTGTGTTTAGGTTGTATAAGAGGGACAATTTATCAGCTGCCCGCTCATAATAAGTTCACGTGCTACGTGACGCCAAACATGCGCATAAGAGTGTTTTCACACTCGCCATTTGGCTTATAGATGGCGCTGACTGTCACTCCTACTTCTAAATTCACAGATAAACCCAAAAAAGTGGATGGAGGGAGGGCCGCTGTGATAGCTCAGTGGTTAGAGCATCGAACGCGTAATTCGAAGGTCGTAGGTTCGATTCCTGCTCACAGTTGGTAATTTTTTCATCCACTTTTCTTTCTTCTTATTTACATTCAATTGGTTCTAATAACTTCCCCTGTACATTCCTTGGCATTACTGTCTGTTATATCTCATTAATATTGTGTCAAAACACGAAAAAACGAGCCCTTAGGTATACACTTCTTTCCCTTATTTCATTGAACGAGGGTCTCGTACTGGCAGACTTGGTGTGTTTAGGTTGTATAAGAGGGACAATTTATCAGCTGCCCGCTCATAATAAGTTCACGTGCTACGTGACGCCAAACATGCGCATAAGAGTGTTTTCACACTCGCCATTTGGCTTATAGATGGCGCTGACTGTCACTCCTACTTCTAAATTCACAGATAAACCCAAAAAAGTGGATGGAGGGAGGGCCGCTGTGATAGCTCAGTGGTTAGAGCATCGAACGCGTAATTCGAAGGTCGTAGGTTCGATTCCTGCTCACAGTTGGTAATTTTTTCATCCACTTTTCTTTCTTCTTATTTACATTCAATTGGTTCTAATAACTTCCCCTGTACATTCCTTGGCATTACTGTCTGTTATATCTCATTAATATTGTGTCAAAACACGGAAAAACGAGCCCTTAGGTATACACTTCTTTCCCTTATTTCATTGAACGAGGGTCTCGTACTGGCAGACTTGGTGTGTTTAGGTTGTATAAGAGGGACAATTTATCAGCTGCCCGCTCATAATAAGTTCACGTGCTACGTGACGCCAAACATGCGCATAAGAGTGTTTTCACACTCGCCATTTGGCTTATAGATGGCGCTGACTGTCACTCCTACTTCTAAATTCACAGATAAACCCAAAAAAGTGGATGGAGGGAGGGCCGCTGTGATAGCTCAGTGGTTAGAGCATCGAACGCGTAATTCGAAGGTCGTAGGTTCGATTCCTGCTCACAGTTGGTAATTTTTTCATCCACTTTTCTTTCTTCCTATTTACATTCAATTGGTTCTAATAACTTCCCCTGTACATTCCTTGGCATTACTGTCTGTTATATCTCATTAATATTGTGTCAAAACACGGAAAAACGAGCCCTTAGGTATACACTTCTTTCCCTTATTTCATTGAACGAGGGTCTCGTACTGGCAGACTTGGTGTGTTTAGGTTGTATAAGAGGGACAATTTATCAGCTGCCCGCTCATAATAAGTTCACGTGCTACGTGACGCCAAACATGCGCATAAGAGTGTTTTCACACTCGACATTTGGCTTATAGATGGCGCTGACTGTCACTCCTACTTCTAAATTCACAGATAAACCCAAAAAAGTGGATGGAGGGAGGGCCGCTGTGATAGCTCAGTGGTTAGAGCATCGAACGCGTAATTCGAAGGTCGTAGGTTCGATTCCTGCTCACAGTTGGTAATTTTTTCATCCACTTTTCTTTCTTCTTATTTACATTCAATTGGTTCTAATAACTTACCCTGTAGATTCCTTGGCATTACTGTCTGTTATATCTCATTAATATTGTGTCAAAACACGGAAAAACGAGCCCTTAGGTATACACTTCTTTCCCTTATTTCATTGAACGAGGGTCTCGTACTGGCAGACTTGGTGTGTTTAGGTTGTATAAGAGGGACAATTTATCAGCTGCCCGCTCATAATAAGTTCACGTGCTACGTGACGCCAAACATGCGCATAAGAGTGTTTTCACACTCGCCATTTGGCTTATAGATGGCGCTGACTGTCACTCCTACTTCTAAATTCACAGATAAACCCAAAAAAGTGGATGGAGGGAGGGCCGCTGTGATAGCTCAGTGGTTAGAGCATCGAACGCGTAATTCGAAGGTCGTAGGTTCGATTCCTGCTCACAGTTGGTAATTTTTTCATCCACTTTTCTTTCTTCTTATTTACATTCAATTGGTTCTAATAACTTCCCCTGTACATTCCTTGGCATTACTGTCTGTTATATCTCATATATATATATATATATATATATATATATATATATGGGATATGTCACAACGGGAGCGTTGACAACAAGGATAAATATAATTATTTCCCAACAGTTTCGGGAGGGTCCTCCCATATTTGGGGATGAGTTTTACTAACATGAACATCCAAACTTCGTTCCTGCCGCCTCCCTCTCGCCTTGAAAGATGTTTGCGAGAGAAGAGAGAACTAAAAAAGAGAAAAACACGAAAAAAAGAAAAAAAGGAAAAAAAGAAAGTTAAAAGAGGAAGAACCACTGTCAACCTGAGAACGAAACCAAACGTCCGTGTGCGTCCACATCCGGTTCTTATCCCGTGCTGGTCAGTTCTCGACGTGTGTCGGGCCACCTAAGATTGTCGCCGCGGTGGAGGGAGGGGTCCGTGACGGCGTGCGTAAGGAAAGGGTTTCTCCTTAATGGGTCAGTCGGCTCTTTACCTTTCATCTTCGTCCGTTTTCCTTCCATGGTCATCAAGTGGTAGGCGAACATAAACACTTTGTATGTGCATGTGAAAAAAAGCAAAAAAAGAAGAAAAAAAAAACAAGGACAGAAAAAATCGGCCATCTCGAAACAACATATCAAAGTCAGAACGAAGGGCACTCGATGAACTAAGAAAAAACACTGAAATTACCATCAAACCGGCTGATAAAGGGGCTGCATAGTAATATTTAACACGTCGGACTACCTAAAAGAAGGGAACGGCAACTATCAGACACAAAATTCTACAAAGAACTTCCAACGGACCCGACTCCCGAATTTGAAAGGGAGATAAAAGTAACCCTAAATAATCTCCGCCGGGACGAGAAAATTACCGGCAAAATGTTAAAAGCAATGTTACCGGCCCATTCTGTTCCCGGTCAATTCTATTTGCTCCCCAAAATACACAAGGCAGGCAATCCGGGACGTCCGACACTATCCAGTAACAGCACATCAACAGAAAATATATCAAAATTCATCAATTCCTTAATAAAAACCATCCCCCCAAATTTTCCCTATTAGCTAAAGGACACAAACCACTTCATCTGCGAAACTTCAAGTCTCGACATCCCAGGTGGTAGTTTTCTGGTGACCATGGACGTCTGCTCACTGTACACCAACACCCCACCATGACGGAATAGCAGCTATGCTTTCTGAGTATGTAAACTCTGACTCATCAACTAGTGTAAGTGGCGAAATGCTGTCTACACTTCTTGAACTTGTACTAAATTATAACAATTTTGAATTAAATGGCAAGCATTTCCTTCAGGTCAGTGGCACTGCAATGGGCATCAAAATGGCCCCAAACTTCGCGAGCACCTTTATGGCTTCACTTGAAGTCCCATTCAATGGGGGACGAACCTTGAAACCCTTCTACTACCGAAGATACTTAGACGATATTTTTATGATATGGAACCACGATGAGGGAAGTCTTTTCTGCTTCATAGAGGATTTTAATCAGTGCCACCAGTTAATTAAATTCACGCACAACATTTGCAAAACTAGCATTAACTTCTTGGGCGTCACTGTCACGGTCAAAAATGACCGCTTGTCAACAAACCTTTACAAAAAGCCTACAGACCGTCAAATGTACCTACATTTCAACAGCAGCCACCCAAAACATTGCAAAATGGGTATTCCATATTCTCAGGCCTACCGGTACCAAAGAATATGAACCGATATGCGGGAATTCGGACATGCAGAACACCTAAAACATTCCTTTTTGAAACAAAATAATCCGGAAGACATTATTGACGATGCCATACTACGTGCTCGCAACGTGAACAAGAATGATATAACTAAGGACCAAACAGAGTATCTAAAACGACTTCCCAAACGAACCTTGTACTAACTTACTCCTCATCAGCGCCACGAATCAACAACATACTTTCCCGCCATTTCAACATATTCAGGCAAAGCAAACGACTAACTTCTATTTTCGCGAAGCCACCTCACGTGGTGTACTGCAGGGATAAAAATCTGAAGGACATTCTTGTCAGAGCAAAAACAAACACCCTCAAAATTCAATCAAGGTGCCATCCCTGCGGAAAAGCTCAATGCAGGGTACGCCCACAGATGGTCACAACACGTGAATCCAAAGCGAACGTCTCAGATTTCAAATTCTACATAACTGAAAGCCTTAATTGTGACTCCAGTAACGTAATATACATGCTACACTGCAACATCTGCGGACAAGAATATATCGGCCAAACAGACACGCCATTTCGGCTGCGGTTCAATATTCACCGGTACCACGCCACTTCACTGCCGAAGCTACCTTTATCTAGACATCTGGCCCTGCCAAACCACAGTTTTGAAAATATCAGCGTAACTTTTTGCAGTCCGGTTTCTCAAACAGGCGCGAGCGCGAACAGCGTGAGGCCTATTTTATTTTCAAATTTCGAACATTAGTAGCCGGCATCAACGAGGACCCCGGAAGACTCTCATGCCTCCGAGAAGTAAGCCTGGAGAAAATTGGTGACTAAGAATAATAGCTGGAGACCATGCTTGTTTTTTTCTGACTCGACCATGTACACTGTACTTTCTTGTTTTTTTCTTCTTTTTTTCCTTTTTTTCTTTTTTTCACATGCACATACAAAGTGTTTATGTTCGCCTACCACTTGATGACCATTGAAGGAAAACGAACGAAGATGAAAGGTAAAGAGCCGACCTACCTATTAAGAGGAAACCCTTTCCCTACGCACGCTGTAACGGACCCCTCCCGCCACCGCGGCGACAATCTTGGTTGGCCCGACACACGTCGAGAACTGACTAGCACGGGATAAGAACCGGATGTGGAAGAACACGGACATTTGGTTTCATTCTCAGTGTTGACAGTGGTTCTTCCTCTTTTTACTTTCTTCCTTTTTTTCTTTTTTTCTTTCCGTCTTTTTTCTTCAATTTTTTTTAGTTCTCTCTCACTCTCGCAAACATCTTTCAATGCGAGAGGGACGCGGCAGCAACGAAGTTTGGGTGTTCATTTTAGTATAACTCATCCCCAAATAAGGAAGGACCCCTCCCGAAACTGTTGGGAAATAAATATATCTATCCTTGTTGACAACGCTCCCGTTAGGCCATATCTCATACCTTCACAAAGACTAACTGGCCCATTGAATTATTACTCCCACTATATATATATATATATATATATATATATATATATATATATATATATATATATATATATATAATCATGTAAAGGCCAGAAAGAAAAAAATCCAGAAAAAAAGGCCCCGTAGCTCGAAGTTATACTGCAGATGTTGTCTAAAGACGATTGCCTTGCGTGTGGATAGAGGGAACAAAATTTTATGGGATGTTCTGCGCGAAAAATTGGTGAATGGTATTCTGGACGCGCTGCGTTGGAGTGCCTCGAGCGAGCAACGTAGGCGAACGAGCGCATCAAGCACGTTCCACGTGAGATATGAGTGCCATCTGGCAGAGAGAGAGAGAGAGGAAACTTTATTAGAGCTTGGCCGGCAGCTTGGTCTTGGTGGCCTCAGATGGCGGCGCTGAGTCCCTGAACTCGGGCGGCATCTTCGGCCTGCCGGACAGCCCAGAGCTGGTCGTTGAGCTCCGAGCTTCTGAGCGCCGCCTCCCAGCGGCGGCGTCGCCGACGGAGAAGGTCCCCCGCGGCTCCCGCAGACGGGACGGCGGCGGGAACGAGTGAGCTCGAGGCTTCCTGTTGCCTGGTATTGGCAGCCGCCATAGGCGCATCGCGAACGGCGGCCGTTTCTCGACCATTGTTACCGGCGCATTCCCAGAGCATGTGGCGCAGCGTTGCTCTGTGCCCGCATGCTTTACATAGATCGGTAATGTGTAAGTGCGGGTAGCAGTGGCGTAAGACGACCGGGCTGGGGTAAGAGTGGGTTTGTAGTAAGCGATAGCTTACGGCATCGTGTCTGTTTAATTTGTCATGCGGTGGCGGGAACTTTCGCCTTTCCAGTCTGTAGTGTTGCGTAATATCTCGGAACGTGATGAGACGATCATCCCACGACCGTTGTGGTCTGTGTTGTCGTTGCGTGTCTGTCGAAGTGTCTCGATCCGGCAGATCAGAAGCCCCGTTCTCGGGAGCGGAGGCGGCGGCCACGGAATGTGCCACGGCTCGGCGAGTGAGACCTCGAGCCGCGGCGTGGGCCGCCTCGTTGCCCGGAAGCGGGACATCGGTGTGTGCCGGGGTCCAAAGGAGGAAGACTGTTAAATTTTGTTGTGGCGATCGCGACGCTGAGTCACCATCACCGCACATCTTAAGGATGCGGGCCGCTTCCCGCGAGACGCGGCCGCGCGCGAAGCCGCGGATTGCTGCCTGCGAGTCGCTGATTACGATCGTAGCGTTCGGCACCGTGGCGATTGCTAGGGCTATCGCGGCTTCTTCGGCCGCCTCCGTATGTCCCGTGGTCACCGTGGCGCTCGCGAGGCATTTGCCCGCACGGTCAACGACCGCAGCGGCGTGTGCGTGTCTCCCGTCCCCATATCTCGCGGCATCTACGTACACAACTTCGTCGCTAGTGCCGTACTTCTTTTGAAGGTCTCTAGCTCGCTGGTTACGGCGCCCGACGTGGTGCGTCGGGTGCATATTCTTAGGAAGCGGCGGAACAATTAGGCGGTCGCGAACCGAGGCAGGAACATCCGCTTTTTCTCCCTGCTGAGTGTGGTACCGGATGCCAAGTGACTCGAGGATGTGTCGACCCGTCTTAGACCCCGACAAGCGTTCGTTTTGCGAAACGACATGGGCCTCAATTAACTCGTCGAGTGAGTTGTGCAGTCCAAGTTCTAGTAACTTTTCAGTGCTCGCATTCAGTGGAACTCCAATTGCTCTCTTGAAAGCCTTTCGTATTATACATTCGATTTTGTTTTTTTCTGAGCCTAGCAATTTGAGGTAGGGGGCAACGTATGTTATACGGCTTATTGCGTACGCCTGCACTAGACGGATCGCGCAGTGTTCGCGCATACCAGTACGTCTGTTCGTGATACGACGTAGGAGTCGGATCGTGTCGTCTACCGAACGACGTAGTCTTCGCACCGTCTCACCATTATGGCCGTTTGCCTGCAGGTGTAACCCCAGAATTCTAAGTTTGTCTACGTGTGGAATGGGAGTGCCATCTGCCAATAGAACGCTTATTTTGTAGCACTCCCTTTCCTCGTCGCGCGGGGTTTTGCGACCTCTACTTGTAGGTTTGTAGATTAGAAGTTCCGACTTGGTTGCCGAGCATTCGAGGCCCGTTCCTCGCAAGTACTCCTGAACTTCGTCTACACCTGCCTGGAGCGTACGCTCGACGTGACCATCACAACCTCCGCCGGGAACCCAGAGGGTGATGTCATCCGCGTAGATACTGTGATACAATCCTTGTATGCCTAATAATTTCTCGGGTAGCCCAATTAGAACTAAATTAAAGAGTAATGGCGAAATTACGGAGCCTTGTGGCGTGCCCCTCGAGCCCATCTCAAATTCTTGCAGTTCCACATCTCCAACGACGACGCGTACGCGTCTGCCGGCAAGGAAGTCACGTATGTAATTATATGTTTTTTGTCCTAGTCCTAATGTTTGAACTCTGTTTAAAATTGCTTCGTGTTTAACGCTGTCGAAGGCCTTTTTAATATCTAGGCCAAGGATCGCCTTGGTTGAGCTGGTAATGTCATCAACAATGTGGTGCTTCAGCTGAAGCAACGCGTCTTGTGCGGAGAGATTGCGGCGGAATCCTAGCATGGTGTGCGGAAATACATCGCGGACTTCGAGAAAGTCAGTCACGCGTTTGAGGACTGCGTGCTCCAGAACTTTTCCTACACAAGACGTGAGCGAAATTGGCCTTAGATTATCAAGCGCAACCTGCTTGCCCGGTTTAGGAATCATGATAACTCGAGCTCTTTTCCATGCTTCAGGAAGGGAACCGCGTTGCCAGCACTCGTTGACATAAGTCACAAATCGGGAGATTGACTCGTCATCTAAGTTGCGGAGAGCCTTGTTCGAAACCCGGTCCAGGCCGGGCGCCGATCGGGTGTTTAGTTCAAAAAGGACTGCCCGAATTTCCGCTTCGCTAAATTCGGCGTCTAGTTGCTCATTAGCAACGCCGTCATAATCTGGGTGTTGGACGCTCTCTGCCGACTTAAAGTAACGGTCACGTATTGCACCGAGAAGGTCATCGCTTTTATGATCGTTCACAAGTCTCCGAGTTTTATGGCCTTGAGCGGCACGAGTATCTTCCGGATCCAATAGGTGCCGGAAAAGGCGCCAAGCACTCGCCCCGCGCATCTGTCGCTCGAGGCCGTTGCACAGGTCTTCCCATTGTGACCTACAGACTTGGAACGCATGTTCCTCAATTTCTCTGTCTAACGTGCTATGCGTTTTCTCAACGCCCGGTTATGTCTTTGGCGCTTCCACCTCTTGAGTAGGGCTTGCTTTGCTTCCCACATGTGTAGGAGCCTGCTGTCGATTACTTCGAGCTTCGCTTCGGGCGGGATGTGGCACGTTACCGCGTCTACGTCCCGATTGAGCGTCGCGGTCCACTCGTCTATATCCGTGATCGGCTCGTCGCCTCGCCCGCCTTCTGCTCGCTGTTTGCGGAACGCGTCCCACTGCACTAATTTGAGTTTACGGCCTGTGATTTCAGAGTATGTTCTACGAACGCTCAGGCCCGTGTCTACCGTAATCTCTATCAGAGAGTGGTCACTCCCTAAGTCCTCCTGCGTGTTTTGCCAAGACGCCGCGGTGACATTCGACACGAACGCGAGGTCCGGTAGCGTGTCTGCGCTCACGCTGTTACCCCGGCGCGTCGGATCGGCGGGGTTCACGATCAGTTCAAGCCGTTGGTCTTGCGAGTCTTCCCAAAGGTGTTTGCCCTTGAGCGTTTCGCGCGTGTATCCCCAGGCCCCATGGGGCGCATTAAAATCACCTGCAACTAGCAGAGGTGCGCCGTTGGCGGCCGTGCTTGCTCTCCGGAGCAGCTCCCCAAATCGGTGCTGTAGCGTGGGTTTACTGTAGACGTTAAGTACAAACAGGCCTCGGCCGCGCTTAGGAATTAATTCTACAAAAACATGCGGTATCCTTACGCACTCAAGTTCGCGCTGCGCCACCGTGATGTTACGTCTAACTAGCACGGCGGCGACCGGCGCCGGACGCGGCGGGGGCGACGACAGCGACCGCGGTCGCGCCGACGACGAGAGCGGATCGCTCCGCCTTCGGCGACCCGCGGCCGCCCCCGGCGCCCCACCACGCGCCGAGCGCTGTGTAGCACGTTTTTCTTTCCGCCTGTTGTCCGCCGCGGCCGCATTTATGGCTTTGTAACCAGCTAGTTTTGCCGGATAATTTGTTTCCTGCAAAAGGATAATGTCCGGTTTCGTCTCACGGCTTCGAATAAATTGCTCGAGATTTCCCCGCTTGCTCCTATATCCCCGGCAGTTCCACTGCCAGATCGTGTACTGTTGTTTGTGAGTGTTAGTGTGAGTGTGCGCGTGTCTAGCCATGGTGATGCTTGTGTTTAATTTAGCCCATCGCCGTCGAGGCGACTGGGGTGCGGCTGAATCTGCGGCTCGGCGTCTGGCAGCGCGTTCTGCTGCTGCTGACTCTGTTGCTGTCTAGCGTAGGGCTTACTCACCGTTCTAATCGGTCTGCCCGCAGATGGCGGGAGTCGCGCTTCAATGTTTTCTATGCGCGCCGTGTGCGCGGTGAGCATTTGTGTCATTTGTTCAGAGAGCTTAGCTATCGCACTATTGAACATGTCATTCATCTGAGCCACCTGTTTAGCTAAACGTTCATCGAGGCTGGTCTCTATAGTATCGATTTGTTTCTGTAGCTTATCATAACGGCCAAACCGCTGTGTGGATTCGTGCCTGGCAGGATCTAGTGCTATCTTTTTCGCGGTACACGGGCGGTCTTCGCGTCCGCCTGCCCCCTCTCCCTGAACTGCTCTCGTCATCCGTCTCCGTCCCCGCCGCCTCGGGTCTCGACGGAGTCGAAGACCGAGGCGTCGGTGGTGGCGGCGCCGTCGACTGTTGCTGCGGTTGTTGCATTCGTGGAGCCTCTCCTTTCAATTTGGAATTTTCCGCTCTAAGGGCGGCGTTCTCGCGTTTCAGCTCTGAAATTATCGATTGTAATGGTCCTAGGCGTTGTTCTAGCGCTCGCTCTACCGCTAGCTTGAGCTCGCTCCCACCGCCGCCACCGACGGCGGGACCGCCAGGACGTCCCGCCGAAACAGCGCCGCCGGCGCGACAGGCGGCTACATCCGCCCATCTCACCTGCTGCCATGTGCACATGGGTCCTTGTTGTTGCGGCTGCCGCCACGTCTGATGCTGCTGACTTTGTTGGGTGCCTTGGTTGACAGCTGCGGCGCCCGGAACGGCGCCACCGCGCGTCTTCGACATGCTTCTCGGCCTTGGTGTCCGGCTGCGAGAGCGGGACCGGGATTTACCGCCGCCGCCTCTCGCGTCTCGGCTTGTCGAGCGTCCTCTTCGGGTGGCGTTGGATGAATGACTGTCAAACGCCGGATAATGATTGTAGTAACCTCCGTTGCCTCCGGTGCTAATGCCGCTGTTGTAGATGCTGTCGGACGCCGCGGCCGCTTGCTCTTCTTCACGCCGCTTTCGCTCTAGGCGGCGACGCTTGACTATGTAAGGAGTCTTGTATCTCGCCTTGCAGACGCGGTCACCCGTGAGATGATCCTTGCCACACAGTTGACACCGCGGCTCGCAGCGATGGTCAGAAGGTGGGTTACTGCTTCCGCAGCCACGGCAAATCTTGTCGGCAGGGTTGGGACACACGTCGGAGCGATGGCCCAGCCTCCCGCACGCGTAGCACACGTCGATGTGCTTTCTGTAGAGGGAGCATCTCACAAGCATAGGTCCATAGTATACGTGTCTGGGAACACGGAAACCGTCGAACAATACGATGATGTTGTCCGTGGTGCCGATTCGCTTGGCATGCAGCACGCTGGGGTTGCGCTGCGTCACTAGGTTGTTAACGATGTCCTCCGGGCTCTCGTCTTTGGAAATGTTCCTAATCAGGCCCTTGGAAGTGTTCTCCGGGGCGGCCTGATAGGCGTTCGCCTCGAACTCTCGGTTCCCGATGCAAAGCTTGCTGATGGCTCCGTAGCGTTTGGCTCTGTCCGCGGACGGAGTGCTGAGCACCACGACGTTCTGTTTAACGTTGAGGCAGATGCTGTCCTCTCTAGCCGCTTCTCTACCGATACCTGCCGCGTTACGAAGGCAGCAGTAAATGCGATCTATCTTGTATTCAGCCCCGTTGAATCCGCCGCGGGGGCGCACAATGATCCTGTAGTCATCGGGCGGTAACTCTGGCATTCGGCTCGCCTTAGCGAGGTGCTGCAAGTAACGAGCACACTTCTTTTTATTCTGCGCCGCTGTGGCAGTATCCGGGGCAATCCCTGTAGTAGCCGCGGCAGCCGCCTGTTGCTGCGTCTCCGTCTTCTGGTCTTGCGCTGTCTCGGACGCGCCGTCGGCCTGTTTCGTTCTCTTTACGCTGCACCATCCTGCTCCCTCGCCGAAATCTTCCGGCCGTATGTCCTCTCCTTCTACCTCTACGACATCCATTTAGCCCTGGCAAAGGCCTTGTACGCTGCCGTCGGGGATCGGGAGCTCCGAGGAGGTCCGGCGACACGTTAGGCTTGCAGGCCCCACCGCCGCAGCGGCCGGCCTATGGCGTCGTGCGCAGAGACGCTGGACTTGGCGTTCTTGCTTTCGTGGTGGAATAAAAGGCGCCAATACGTGGCTAAAAAGTGGTCCCACCTGGCAAAACTTGGTGTCAGGGAAGTCCTTGAAACTGCCGTCGATCGATGGTGACAAGCGTTTTCCACGATAAATTCGACAATCCACCAAAAACATAGGAAAATTGCGGAGCCGACGCGCAACACGTCCGCACTCCGTGGCCCCCTAGCGGTGTACTCTCTGCCATCTGGCAGTGTTTTTTTTTTGAAAATGAAGCACGTGGCTTTGAGGCCGGTGTGTATCTCTGAGACGGTGTGTGCCCCGTCTCAGAGGTGATATGGTGTAGAACGCAAGGTGACGGGTAGGTGCCACCACCATCTCTTCTTAGTAAAGCGTTGGAAACACTCGTCTTTTTTTGTACAAGCGTCGCAAGGTCAACGCAGCGTTATAAGCGCTACGGTCAATAAAACTACTTATGCATGCCTTTTCTAGTAAAAGGCGCACATGCAGAATATATACGTGTTGTTATAGTGTCCCAGACATGTGCAATATTTGCTTTTTAATTGACAATTGCACAAGTATGAATGGTAATTCTGGAGCAACATTGGTGGGCGCTGCGGTTAGGGTCGGCCTTTTCACGTACTCGGTGCACTTAAGAGTGGACAAGGAGACAAATTTACAGACAGACAGACTAAACTTTTTGCGTCGAAGGTCTCCAAGAAAGACTATTGTCTTTAAAATACTCCGGCGCGCGGAATCGAACATGGGACCTCTGCGTCGTGAAAGCGAAGCGTTACTACTGAGCCACCCCGGAGCACATCTTCCACCGTTCAAACGGCAGCGTACTTAATCTACTACTTACCGCTGCTCACGAGTATCTGGGAGGGAATTGTGTTTTCAGCATTATCAGCAAGATGGCGCGAAGAGCGCGCGTCGCCACCTCGCACGGCGGCGCTCGGTCTGATATTCTACGCGTACTTCACCGGCGAGGCCCGTGAAGGAGCCCTTATCTCACTGTGGCGAGGAGGGGAAGGCCGTACGTCATACTTTGCCTCGGGCTTTACCTGGAACAATTCTGCTGTAGTTACCTGGTGCACACTGCAATCATTGCGGGCTAGGTTTGCGAAAAACACGCGCTTTTCAGGAACAGCAAAGTTACAAATGAGACGCTTATTTTTTATTCACGCACGTATTACCAAATTTGGTGTTGGTGAAGCTAGCGAAAGCCCGCAATCGTGGGAAGTAGTCATGTTCTTACATGACAAAGTATCATGATTATCGTGTACACAACAGTCATATACTTTCATAATTCATTCACTTCACCTAATACCAAGTTTAGTGTAGGTGGAGCTAGCAAAATGACCGCGAGCGCGTCATGAATGTGTCATGTAGTCAAGTGATCACACACATGTGATGCATACCACGTCAGGTCCTGTTACTCATGTTCGTCATGCACTCATGTCATACCATATATAGTTTTGCGAAATGTAATGCGAACGAAACCACCGCAGGAGCAGCAGAATCATGGCATCCATATGACATTTATGCCAAGATTTCATGCTATGACTAGTCACTTATGCTCATCATAGAGTCATATTACGCCTGAACACACTTGGTATTGATCCCATTATTCGAACGACCAGGAGAACTAAAAGTCCTAGGCAGCTAGATAGATAGATGATTGATTTGTGGGTTTTAACGCCTCAAAACAACCATATTATTATGAAAGATGCCGTAGTGGAGGGCTCCGGAAATTTTTACCACCTGGGGTTTGTTAACGTGCACCCAAATATGCGTATACGGGCCTACAACAATTCCACCTCCATCAGAAATGCAGCCACCACATCCGGGATTTCATCCCGCGACCTGCGGGTCAGCAGCCGAGTACCTCATTCACTAGACTACCATGGCGGGACAGACAGATATAGATAGATAGATAGATAGATAGATAGATAGATAGAAAAAAAATTGGCAAAATTGGCAAATATCACGTACCTTGGAATCGACGTTATGCGAATCAGGAGGGGGGAAGGTGACCGTGTCGCAGTTTTTTTATTGAGTGACACGTAATGAAATCACGTAAATATATGTACAAATGTTGCACGCAAAGACATATGCTGAAGAGTTGAAAATGTTCATATAACCAGTTCTTTGCACTTGCGCAACGATGCCAACTCGAACATGCATACTGGCAACACCAGAAGCTGATATGAAGCCCTGATGCTGGCGAGGATGCTGGCCCTGGACACTGCTACATAAATCAACCTCCGCACATGGCAACTAACCACAAATGACGTTATCCCTATGTGACGACTGTATCAAAGGAGTACACATGTAATTTTTATAAAATTGGGTCGGCAGCACTGCAACCACTATTGACGTTTCACGAAGAATAGTGTCTGTTTGAAAAGTAGTTCCTAGACCTGGGGTAGCTCTGTGGTAAAATGCTTCATTGTAACGCAGGATGCTTGGGTTCTTTTCCAGCTGGGATCTTGAAATATAATATTTGAATTCGTCGGTGGCTCAACGCTGCCTCTGTCGGGTTTTTCTTTATACTGACATTTACTCTATGCCTTGGTTGAGTCGACTCTACCAATGTCGGATATTGCTTAACGGTCAAGTATTTAATTGACCCATGTGTGTTCTCGTTGTTCCTGGGTAGATACTAAGCGTCAATCACCTGTCGCACATATCCGTACCAGTGGCACATAACCGCCCATGGGTATGTGCCACTGTCTGGCGGGAAGTGTGTGGCGACGTATATGAAAGGATTGTTAAATATTCATGTCTTGACCAACGCGTCATAGTCGTCAAACCATCTTATCCTCCCATGCTTATTTTGGTTCGCGCTAAGTTAAGAGGGGAACCATGTGAGCACCCAAACGTAAGCGGCTAGATAGATAGTTAGTTAGATAGATAGATAGATAGATAGATAGATAGATAGACAGATATATAGACAGATAGATAGATAGATAGATAGATTTAAACTTTTTGAAGATCGCTAAGATATGCTTCGCATTTTATAACTCTTTGGTCAGAGTGGGGTTGAACCGGAGTCATTTGGGTCGGAGTTGGGAATCAATCCCTGGTAGTTTGCGGGGGTCACGTCGATGTTCTAACACATGTCCATGCGTGTGCTGTGAATACAGTGAAAAGAACTTCTGCTTTGCAATGCAGGGAACGTTGTTTTCATGTTTTGCAAACACACACATCCTGTAGACATGCTTCACAATGCAAGTTATGTTGCAGTAATATTTTGCGGTATAAGCGCTCATTACCGGTGGGCGTCAGAACATTTTGTTTGATTATCATAATGGTTTCGTGGTTTAAAGCCAATCACCTACTACGAAATGCATAAGCGCTAAAACACCTATTCTATTAAGGCCGCGTAGTGGGTGCATAGCAAGCTCAGAAAGGTTTTGTGCCTTAAGTGTTTGAAGTACGCATTATGAGCAGGATATCGCTATTTTGTTCAACCCTGAAAGACGAAGCTTTAGAATACCCTAGATTTTTTTTCGTCAATTGCAAAGCGGAACGACAGTATTAGGTGAGCAAGGTGTCATTGATGATCCACAAGTGCGGCTCACAAATAAGCAATGAAGTGAAAGGGACATACATATCCGTAGCTTCGTAGACAGTAAACACAATGCAGAAGGAAAAAATACAGCCAGCTGAAGCAGTGTGTCACATGGGGTTAGTGAGGTGTTATTATTTACAAACGAAATTACTGGTCGAAGCATTTCGTTGAAGATGTTGAGGGCCTCAAGTCTTTGTTGGCTTATATTTCAAGGCATTCCGAGCGACTTCCTCAGCAAGCTTCCTGCGCAATGTGTGCACGTAGAAACCTCGCGCACGGCTTCGCAAGAACATACCTTCAACTATATTGGTCATGTACCTACAACAAAAAAAATCACAGTTTCACCAAAAGGGTGAAGCAATGAATGCGATAGCAAGATATTCAAGTGTTTTGCAAAGCCATGCCAACATTTTTAAAGCAATAATAATTGTACTAAACATGACCTTGCGAAATAATTAAGTTTCCTGCCGCGCAGCCGCAGTAGATGAGAACAACAAGGCTCATGCGTAGTGGTGGCGTTAATGAGAAGCACCTCCCGTGGGCAGCGCATGAAGTTACCAAGGGCTATACGTCGTGTGTCGCCATTAGTGGCAGTGTGCTATGTGTAGAGTGCATCTATATATGAACTGACCCTCCAGGTTAACTTATAGCACGGATTTATTTAGTTGAAAGCGCAGCCCGTAGAAGCTCTCGCGTGGTGTAGAGGCAAGAGCCGTGCACTGGTCATTATCACGATGGCACTGCAATCAAAATTGTGCCCCGCCCACCCCTTCTTGTTCTCTTACAAGGTACGCTCGCCTGCAGTTGAAGTTGCTTAGTAAAGCGATGTTAGCCCTGCAGAAAGAGGAGGCTGTAGCGCATTCTGCCTTCCCCACGTATATATATATATATATATATATATATATATATATATATATATATATATATATATATATATATTGGGAGTAATAATTCAATGGGCCAGATAGTCTTCGTGAACGTATGGGATATGGCACAACGGGAGCGTTGTCAACAAGGATAAATATATTTATTTCCCAACAGTTTCGCGAGGGGTCCTCCCTTCATCAGGGGATGAGTTATAATATATATATATAAATATATATATATAAATATATATATATATATATATATATATATATATATATATATATACCTACATGTTCAACAAGCAGGAGTTGACAAGGTGAACAACAACTTTATCTGGCGCGAGGGCTAACTGTATGCGAGCCTGCGATCCCAGAACGTCTTCCTCTTCTTCGAGCTCCGTGTCCACTGGCCTCCTACAATTACCACCCGGCAACGAGGGAGCCATCTTGTTGACTTAGAGTGAGGTGTGTGTCTTGTCCGGAGATGCGTCCAGTGGCTCTGCGAGGTAGTGTACATGTGATGTTTGGTGAACAACCCGATACGTACCATGGTACCTCGAAGAAAGCTTGTTGCAGTCTCGGAAGAGTTGAGGTGATTCATAGCCACACTAGTGAGTTAGGAGCAAAGCTCATAGGAGTGGTTGATGCGTCATGAAGGTGTTTCTGGCGTGTCTGGTAGTATTACGTGACAGAACGAGCTAGCTTCCGACTTTCTTCAGCATGTGCACCTGCTTGTAAAATAATTGTCTACTCTGAAAGGTCCGGCCACTAAATAAATATTGTGTCCATTGTTGATGATGGATCAGGCCCATTTACCAAAGTCGTCCGCTCGCGTAACGTAATACCAAGTTTGGTACATATGAAGCTAGCGAAACGGCCTCGAACGCATCATGAGCGTAGCATGTAGTCATGTTACATGACAAGCATTTCACGTTTATCAAGTTTGCACCAGTATAATACTTTCGTCCTGCATTCACGTCCCTTAATAACGAATTTGTCATACTTAGAGCTAGCGAAGTGGCCGCCCGCGCATCATGAGCGTGGCATGTAGTCTTGTTATTACATGACACGCATCTCATGATTATCTTGTTTGCACCACTCACATACCTTCGTCATTCATTCATGTACTGTAATACCAAATTTGGTATATTTGACAATAGCGACACGGCCGCGACCGCATAATGAGCGTTGCATGTAGTTATGCTGTTACATGACACGCTCTCCTAATTTTCATGTTAAGGTCTGTCGCTTGTGTACGCCATGTAATCGTGTCATATTATACCAGTTTTGCAACATGCCATGTGAACGAAACCATCGCAGGAGCTGCGGGACAACGAAATGTAAATCATTATATTCATGACGTACATGTCAAGATTTTCATGTTTTGACTATTCAAACGTGTTATTCAGAAACATGTTATCACATACCGAGTTTGGTATTGATACCATTACTGAAACGGCCAGGAGAGCTAAAAGTCGTAGGCAGCTCGATAGATAGATAGATAGATAGATAGATAGATAGATAGATAGATAGATAGATAGATAGATAGATAGATAGATACGCCTAATGTTGCCGAAGCTTGGTAAGAAATGCTTCGCATTTTAAAAATTGTGCAGATCCCATGTACTTGGGAATTCACAATAATTGCAGCTTAAGGCGCGAAAACGACACGGACGAAGAGAGACAGTACACACACACGGAGCGCCACTTCCAACAAAGATTTATTTCGAAAGAGCACAGAACATATATAGACACCGCGCGCGCCGTCACCGTGCCTTAATGCGCAGCCGCATTTAAGTAGCGTAACTCCTTTGGCGATAAAGAAATGGAGGCTACGCTAACGCACAGATCACCTAATTCGATTATTCTCTTGGCCTCAATGATTAGTCTTACTGATTTATCAGGGCTTCGGGCGACTACCGCGCAGGCGCTAAAGTTAGGAACGCAATGACAATCCCGGCAGTGAATTGCGAGGTGGCCCTCTCTGCCATTCCTGACGTTGTTATTATGCTGTCTTAGCCTATCATTCAGGCATTGCTCGGTATGGCCTACGTACCATCTACCACACGAACAGGGGAACTCGTAGACCACACCCTTCTGACAAATTACATACTTGTTCTGGTGGTTCACATTGCAGGCCGGAGCTTTCCTGAGAAAGGGGTTAGTCATCTTGCAGAGCCTGGAAAGTTTTAACGGCGCAGAGAAGACCACCTTTACATCAACCTGTTCGGCAATCTTTTTCAAATTATGGGATACGCGGTGTACATAAGGAATCACAGCAAGCTTGACATTATTCTGGGGCGACCCTTCGCTTGTGTGGCAGTTCCGCGACTTCTTCAAAATCTTCTCCGCCACTGACACCAGAATGTGCTGTGGATAGCCCGCCTGCTCAAGACGGTCAACCTGCTTGAGGAAACTGTCTGCTGCTCTGTGTGGGCAGGATTTCTTGAAAGCATTCAGCAGGCACATGTTGGCGATACTACGTTTGACAAGCTTAGAATGGGACGAGCTAAAAGGTAGTAGTGGTTTGTTAGCACGAGGCTCATACTGCCAACATGCATGATCAGTTGTTACAAACAATCTAAGATCTAAAAACCTTATAGTCGAATCGACCGAAAGTTCGTGTGTCACTATTAAGGGCGATAAAACATGCCTAAAAATTGTTAAGGTGTTAGTAACGACTTGGTCGGTGTCCATAAACTTTTTGTCTATGAGAACTAAAAAATCATCTACGAATCTAAAAACCCTGATGACACCGCTACCTTCGAGAAGGCTAGAAATGGTCCTGCCTGCGCGAGCTAAAAACAGGTCACTTAGAAATGGCGCTAAACAGGAACCTATACACACGCCGCACCTTTGCAGGTATAGGCTACCGTCCCACTCTACATAAGTCGACCTCAAATACAATTCCAGCAATGCCATGAATTTTCCCTCTGGTATACCTGCGTCATTTTGAAATGACAGGGGGCCGTATTGGTCAATGCTGTCCTGAACACACTGAAGCAACGCATTTTTCGGCATGGAATAATACAAGTCTTTCAGGTCAATGGAAAAGGCGTCGAGGGCTACCCCCGTTTGCCCGGCAAGAAAGTTTACAACTTCGCTGGAATCTTTCACCCGATAGGGATCGTCAACCGTAAGAAGCCGGAACTTATCGAGCAGGAAGACGGCAAGGCATTTCTGCCAAGTATTACGTTCTGACACGATTACTCTGAGGGGGCAACCCTCCTTATGAGTCTTTGCACTGAAGAAGACCTCGAGTGTGCCTGATTTGCTGTTTGCGACGTCCCTAACCAACTTTGAAAGGTTCATACTCTCACAGAGTTTCTTAGCTTCACTTTTTAGTTTGTTGATCTGGACGTTCTCGCGACATTGAAATACAGAACTCAACGCTTGAAGCGCTTTCACCTTGTAAAGGTCCCGTGGGAAGACGGCGAATCCCCCTTCCTTGTCCGAAGGGAGAACGCAGTATAGGTTCGTTTTCAGGTAGGACGCCAAACGACGAACAAAAGGACGCCTTGGTTCCCGTTGGTCACGTAGAAGTACATCTACACCACTAGAAACACATCTATCCATTTCACTCGCGGGAGCTAGGCTAGACACTTTGTGCACCAAGGATAGCAGCTCCGGACCGGAGGTCCGCGGCTGCACGGCGAACTTTGGCCCTAAGGCGAGACCCTTGCAGATATCCTCTGGTAACGTGACGTCTCCCTCGGTGTAGATCCTGTTCACTTGTACCGTTTTCACTTTTGGACGATGATGTGCTCGCAGTTGTGACAAAGTGCACTGCCAGAGGGATTCGGTTGTCTGATTGGCCAGATGACTGAAATGCCGAAACGCCCGCTGTGCTTGCTCCGCTCCCAATGAGCTGTGTAGTTGGCCTTCCAGGTGTATTCGGTAAAGGCGTGCCTGCCTTGACCACTCCGACTTGAGGATGCTGCAGATGCGCTTCCCATGACCCATTGAAGGGCTGAAGCCTCCGAACAGTAGCCTCACGTCCTCAGGCAAAATCCGGTGACGATTGCAGAAAGACAGCATGCGAGCTTTGCATGTGGCGACGGCGATCAACGCGACAGTGGTGCTTGGATTGGAAACACATAAAAGAGAGCCCGATGTACTAGAAATATACGATGTGAGAATAGCAGACTGGGCTTGTTGGTTTAACATAATTGCAGCTTAAGGCGCGAAAACGACACGGACGAAGAGAGACAGTACACACACACGGAGCGCCACTTCCAACAAAGATTTATTTCGAAAGAGCACAGAACATATATAGACACCGCGCGCGCCGTCACCGTGCCTTAATGCGCAGCCGCATTTAAGTAGCGTAACTCCTTTGGCGATAAAGAAATGGAGGCTACGCTAACGCACAGATCACCTAATTCGATTATTCTCTTGGCCTCAATGATTAGTCTTACTGATTTATCAGGGCTTCGGGCGACTACCGCGCAGGCGCTAAAGTTAGGAACGCAATGACAATCCCGGCAGTGAATTGCGAGGTGGCCCTCTCTGCCATTCCTGACGTTGTTATTATGCTGTCTTAGCCTATCATTCAGGCATTGCTCGGTATGGCCTACGTACCATCTACCACACGAACAGGGGAACTCGTAGACCACACCCTTCTGACAAATTACATACTTGTTCTGGTGGTTCACATTGCAGGCCGGAGCTTTCCTGAGAAAGGGGTTAGTCATCTTGCAGAGCCTGGAAAGTTTTAACGGCGCAGAGAAGACCACCTTTACATCAACCTGTTCGGCAATCTTTTTCAAATTATGGGATACGCGGTGTACATAAGGAATCACAGCAAGCTTGACATTATTCTGGGGCGACCCTTCGCTTGTGTGGCAGTTCCGCGACTTCTTCAAAATCTTCTCCGCCACTGACACCAGAATGTGCTGTGGATAGCCCGCCTGCTCAAGACGGTCAACCTGCTTGAGGAAACTGTCTGCTGCTCTGTGTGGGCAGGATTTCTTGAAAGCATTCAGCAGGCACATGTTGGCGATACTACGTTTGACAAGCTTAGAATGGGACGAGCTAAAAGGTAGTAGTGGTTTGTTAGCACGAGGCTCATACTGCCAACATGCATGATCAGTTGTTACAAACAATCTAAGATCTAAAAACCTTATAGTCGAATCGACCGAAAGTTCGTGTGTCACTATTAAGGGCGATAAAACATGCCTAAAAATTGTTAAGGTGTTAGTAACGACTTGGTCGGTGTCCATAAACTTTTTGTCTATGAGAACTAAAAAATCATCTACGAATCTAAAAACCCTGATGACACCGCTACCTTCGAGAAGGCTAGAAATGGTCCTGCCTGCGCGAGCTAAAAACAGGTCACTTAGAAATGGCGCTAAACAGGAACCTATACACACGCCGCACCTTTGCAAGTATAGGCTACCGTCCCACTCTACATAAGTCGACCTCAAATACAATTCCAGCAATGCCATGAATTTTCCCTCTGGTATACCTGCGTCATTTTGAAATGACAGGGGGCCGTATTGGTCAATGCTGTCCTGAACACACTGAAGCAACGCATTTTTCGGCATGGAATAATACAAGTCTTTCAGGTCAATGGAAAAGGCGTCGAGGGCTACCCCCGTTTGCCCGGCAAGAAAGTTTACAACTTCGCTGGAATCTTTCACCCGATAGGGATCGTCAACCGTAAGAAGCCGGAACTTATCGAGCAGGAAGACGGCAAGGCATTTCTGCCAAGTATTACGTTCTGACACGATTACTCTGAGGGGGCAACCCTCCTTATGAGTCTTTGCACTGAAGAAGACCTCGAGTGTGCCTGATTTGCTGTTTGCGACGTCCCTAACCAACTTTGAAAGGTTCATACTCTCACAGAGTTTCTTAGCTTCACTTTTTAGTTTGTTGATCTGGACGTTCTCGCGACATTGAAATACAGAACTCAACGCTTGAAGCGCTTTCACCTTGTAAAGGTCCCGTGGGAAGACGGCGAATCCCCCTTCCTTGTCCGAAGGGAGAACGCAGTATAGGTTCGTTTTCAGGTAGGACGCCAAACGACGAACAAAAGGACGCCTTGGTTCCCGTTGGTCACGTAGAAGTACATCTACACCACTAGAAACACATCTATCCATTTCACTCGCGGGAGCTAGGCTAGACACTTTGTGCACCAAGGATAGCAGCTCCGGACCGGAGGTCCGCGGCTGCACGGCGAACTTTGGCCCTAAGGCGAGACCCTTGCAGATATCCTCTGGTAACGTGACGTCTCCCTCGGTGTAGATCCTGTTCACTTGTACCGTTTTCACTTTTGGACGATGATGTGCTCGCAGTTGTGACAAAGTGCACTGCCAGAGGGATTCGGTTGTCTGATTGGCCAGATGACTGAAATGCCGAAACGCCCGCTGTGCTTGCTCCGCTCCCAATGAGCTGTGTAGTTGGCCTTCCAGGTGTATTCGGTAAAGGCGTGCCTGCCTTGACCACTCCGACTTGAGGATGCTGCAGATGCGCTTCCCATGACCCATTGAAGGGCTGAAGCCTCCGAACAGTAGCCTCACGTCCTCAGGCAAAATCCGGTGACGATTGCAGAAAGACAGCATGCGAGCTTTGCATGTGGCGACGGCGATCAACGCGACAGTGGTGCTTGGATTGGAAACACATAAAAGAGAGCCCGATGTACTAGAAATATACGATGTGAGAATAGCAGACTGGGCTTGTTGGTTTAACATAATTGCAGCTTAAGGCGCGAAAACGACACGGACGAAGAGAGACAGTACACACACACGGAGCGCCACTTCCAACAAAGATTTATTTCGAAAGAGCACAGAACATATATAGACACCGCGCGCGCCGTCACCGTGCCTTAATGCGCAGCCGCATTTAAGTAGCGTAACTCCTTTGGCGATAAAGAAATGGAGGCTACGCTAACGCACAGATCACCTAATTCGATTATTCTCTTGGCCTCAATGATTAGTCTTACTGATTTATCAGGGCTTCGGGCGACTACCGCGCAGGCGCTAAAGTTAGGAACGCAATGACAATCCCGGCAGTGAATTGCGAGGTGGCCCTCTCTGCCATTCCTGACGTTGTTATTATGCTGTCTTAGCCTATCATTCAGGCATTGCTCGGTATGGCCTACGTACCATCTACCACACGAACAGGGGAACTCGTAGACCACACCCTTCTGACAAATTACATACTTGTTCTGGTGGTTCACATTGCAGGCCGGAGCTTTCCTGAGAAAGGGGTTAGTCATCTTGCAGAGCCTGGAAAGTTTTAACGGCGCAGAGAAGACCACCTTTACATCAACCTGTTCGGCAATCTTTTTCAAATTATGGGATACGCGGTGTACATAAGGAATCACAGCAAGCTTGACATTATTCTGGGGCGACCCTTCGCTTGTGTGGCAGTTCCGCGACTTCTTCAAAATCTTCTCCGCCACTGACACCAGAATGTGCTGTGGATAGCCCGCCTGCTCAAGACGGTCAACCTGCTTGAGGAAACTGTCTGCTGCTCTGTGTGGGCAGGATTTCTTGAAAGCATTCAGCAGGCACATGTTGGCGATACTACGTTTGACAAGCTTAGAATGGGACGAGCTAAAAGGTAGTAGTGGTTTGTTAGCACGAGGCTCATACTGCCAACATGCATGATCAGTTGTTACAAACAATCTAAGATCTAAAAACCTTATAGTCGAATCGACCGAAAGTTCGTGTGTCACTATTAAGGGCGATAAAACATGCCTAAAAATTGTTAAGGTGTTAGTAACGACTTGGTCGGTGTCCATAAACTTTTTGTCTATGAGAACTAAAAAATCATCTACGAATCTAAAAACCCTGATGACACCGCTACCTTCGAGAAGGCTAGAAATGGTCCTGCCTGCGCGAGCTAAAAACAGGTCACTTAGAAATGGCGCTAAACAGGAACCTATACACACGCCGCACCTTTGCAGGTATAGGCTACCGTCCCACTCTACATAAGTCGACCTCAAATACAATTCCAGCAATGCCATGAATTTTCCCTCTGGTATACCTGCGTCATTTTGAAATGACAGGGGGCCGTATTGGTCAATGCTGTCCTGAACACACTGAAGCAACGCATTTTTCGGCATGGAATAATACAAGTCTTTCAGGTCAATGGAAAAGGCGTCGAGGGCTACCCCCGTTTGCCCGGCAAGAAAGTTTACAACTTCGCTGGAATCTTTCACCCGATAGGGATCGTCAACCGTAAGAAGCCGGAACTTATCGAGCAGGAAGACGGCAAGGCATTTCTGCCAAGTATTACGTTCTGACACGATTACTCTGAGGGGGCAACCCTCCTTATGAGTCTTTGCACTGAAGAAGACCTCGAGTGTGCCTGATTTGCTGTTTGCGACGTCCCTAACCAACTTTGAAAGGTTCATACTCTCACAGAGTTTCTTAGCTTCACTTTTTAGTTTGTTGATCTGGACGTTCTCGCGACATTGAAATACAGAACTCAACGCTTGAAGCGCTTTCACCTTGTAAAGGTCCCGTGGGAAGACGGCGAATCCCCCTTCCTTGTCCGAAGGGAGAACGCAGTATAGGTTCGTTTTCAGGTAGGACGCCAAACGACGAACAAAAGGACGCCTTGGTTCCCGTTGGTCACGTAGAAGTACATCTACACCACTAGAAACACATCTATCCATTTCACTCGCGGGAGCTAGGCTAGACACTTTGTGCACCAAGGATAGCAGCTCCGGACCGGAGGTCCGCGGCTGCACGGCGAACTTTGGCCCTAAGGCGAGACCCTTGCAGATATCCTCTGGTAACGTGACGTCTCCCTCGGTGTAGATCCTGTTCACTTGTACCGTTTTCACTTTTGGACGATGATGTGCTCGCAGTTGTGACAAAGTGCACTGCCAGAGGGATTCGGTTGTCTGATTGGCCAGATGACTGAAATGCCGAAACGCCCGCTGTGCTTGCTCCGCTCCCAATGAGCTGTGTAGTTGGCCTTCCAGGTGTATTCGGTAAAGGCGTGCCTGCCTTGACCACTCCGACTTGAGGATGCTGCAGATGCGCTTCCCATGACCCATTGAAGGCTGAAGCCTCCGAACAGTAGCCTCACGTCCTCAGGCAAAATCCGGTGACGATTGCAGAAAGACAGCATGCGAGCTTTGCATGTGGCGACGGCGATCAACGCGACAGTGGTGCTTGGATTGGAAACACAATAAAAGAGAGCCCGATGTACTAGAAATATACGATGTGAGAATAGCAGACTGGGCTTGTTGGTTTAACATAATTGCAGCTTAAGGCGCGAAAACGACACGGACGAAGAGAGACAGTACACACACACGGAGCGCCACTTCCAACAAAGATTTATTTCGAAAGAGCACAGAACATATATAGACACCGCGCGCGCCGTCACCGTGCCTTAATGCGCAGCCGCATTTAAGTAGCGTAACTCCTTTGGCGATAAAGAAATGGAGGCTACGCTAACGCACAGATCACCTAATTCGATTATTCTCTTGGCCTCAATGATTAGTCCTTACTGATTATCAGGGCTTTCGGGCGACTACCGCGCAGGCGCTAAAGTTAGGAACGCAATGACAATCCCGGCAGTGAATTGCGAGGTGGCCCTCTCTGCCATTCCTGACGTTGTTATTATGCTGTCTTAGCCTATCATTCAGGCATTGCTCGGTATGGCCTACGTACCATCTACCACACGACAGGGGAACTCGTAGACCACACCCTTCTGACAAATTACATACTTGTTCTGGTGGTTCACATTGCAGGCCGGAGCTTTCCTGAGAAAGGGGTTAGTCATCTTGCAGAGCCTGGAAAGTTTTAACGGCGCAGAGAAGACCACCTTTACATCAACCTGTTCGGCAATCTTTTTCAAATTATGGGATACGCGGTGTACATAAGGAATCACAGCAAGCTTGACATTATTCTGGGGCGACCCTTCGCTTGTGTGGCAGTTCCGCGACTTCTTCAAAATCTTCTCCGCCACTGACACCAGAATGTGCTGTGGATAGCCCGCCTGCTCAAGACGGTCAACCTGCTTGAGGAAACTGTCTGCTGCTCTGTGTGGGCAGGATTTCTTGAAAGCATTCAGCAGGCACATGTTGGCGATACTACGTTTGACAAGCTTAGAATGGGACGAGCTAAAAGGT